>CM043699.1:119072035-119672035 GCA_023935145.1 Bretschneidera sinensis
AAACTACAAAACTCGGTTTTTGATTTTGGCTCAAATTCTTATTATAACATGCATTGTAGCGTTTGATTCTTCCTAAAATCAGTTTCAATTAAGAGCGTTTGGCCTTACATCTATTTCGTGAATAACAGTAGAAACAGTTTCAGAAGCCAAGCCAAATGAGCGGCTTACTCTAATGGCTAACAAAGTCTGGTTCCCATTAGTCCTATGATATCCCATAGCATAAAACCATAATTGGTTCATAGAACCAAATAGGGCGTTGATAATTGAATAGAATTACAAAATTGCTCATTTTGTTGTTTTATGTAATGTGATGTTTTCAGGTCATCACCGAATTCTGCAAATCAATAGGAGCAGATGCAAAACAAAGGCAAGGACTGATTCGGTTGGCCAAGAAGAATGGAGAAAAACTTGGGTTCCTTGCATGATATAATACCCAAAATTTCCATTGTCTTTGACCAAAGTGAGCTATGCCTATTATAGTTCTGCTTAAGGAGTACTCCAGATGTAAATACATTTTTCATCTGGGTTTTCCTTTGAGAGTCAGAATGTAAACCAAATGTTTCTCCTCTCCCTTTTCATACATTTTGTCAATCTTCAGTTGTAGCTGTAATATCTCGTTTTCTGATCATATAGGAAAAAAAAATCATTTATGAACCAGTGAGCATAAACATTTTCAGAAAAACAGAAGCAGCCACCATCAACATTTCAATAATCAGGTTTCAAGGGTGAATTTTCAAACCCCAAACAGGGGTGAGGGGAATATTTCAGGTTTCTGCCATCCATGATTGCACCATAGATAGGGTTACACCAACAATCAACTTCACAACAGCCTTCAGTAATAACCCTGATCAGAAGTAATGTTTCCACCAATTGTACCGCTGCAGGCACAGAAAGTTATCTATAATGGCTCAACCATACAAGAAGTCCTTGTAGGAAGTTAAGACCTTAGAAAACAAGCTCATATTATGATTCAAAATGAGAAACTTTATCAATATATTGATTCTGGAATACCAAAACATGGTTATTATTAGAACGATCTGTAACAACCCATCTCAGGTTAGCCATCCCCCAAAACAGTGTCGTTATGTTTCGAAATCACAGCACGACACATATATGCAACAATATAAAAATATACATCACTTTTCAATCCTTAACAATGAAGTTATATTATTAATATCCCAACTGAAACAATATATACAACATATTATTGATGAATATTTACAATTTTGTTTTCTTCAATTAGTCTGAGGATGCAGACCACGAGACTTACAGATAATAATTCAGTCTGAATCTCAGCTCACAAATCTATCTTTCCTGCCAGCTACTTGAAATTATTTAACAATGAGGAGTGAGCTTCACAAGTTCAGTGAATTAAATTTACTAGAGTACTTTATTTGTATACTTCTAGTTATATTCATTCATTGTTAAATCAACATAATTAACCATCTATCTCTTCTCACATTCTAATTCAATTATTTATCAATTTCTCTTATAAATAAATTATCAGGTTATCATCTTTCAATACATATATCTTATATATTTTATTAATTTAATATTTTCAATTTAATATCATCATAAAGTTCACATCATATAAACAATCAATAATATAATTTTTTATTATGTCATCCTTTCTATTTATCTATTATCAAAATTGTCTCATTATGAGACTCATTTATCTATCAATCATTTAATACTCAAAACTGATTCTTTAGCATCTTAGGCATTAATAATAAATATTTAAAACAAATGCAATGCATGAATTTAAATTTTTTTTTTCTTTCTTTCTCATCAGATCATTTCATATTATCATCTGGGAACGTCTTCCCACATGTTGATATGTTTCAGCCAGACCAGCTGCCTTCCTGGTCTTCCATTTTATACATATGAGCAATAATATGCAAGCGGGCATACATCAAAGCATTCAATTCAACTATCTAGCTTTTTTCTCAAAATTATATTTTTATCATATTTATTAAATTGTCTCCTCATATATCATATCAATTTTTCAATCATATTTTTCAGAAATTTCATATAACTTCTCAACATATTTTTCATTAATCCATCATTTTTAAAATATGAATTCTTATATAATCAATATTCAACATACTAATTAATCCCTAATCAATTAATTATCATACCTAACGGAAAATAAATCATTAAATCATTATAATTCAACAATTTATTCAAATATCATAAATTTATATTTTTATTGGTCTTGATTACTAAAAGTAAATCTAACTCATCATGTAGCACTTAAAGCTACATGTGGATCATCTTCTTGCCTTCCCTACTCCTTTCAGCAATTTCTTGAGATTGTTAATCACCAACACATAATCATAAACTTTCATAAATCTTACTATTCCATAACTTAATTTAAACAATATAATTATTTAGTTATGAGTCTTATTGAAAATTTACCTCAAATATGATGAAGTCTTGCTATTGTAATTAAATGACTGTACTAGCTCTACTATTGGAGAAATTTTCCTTATAACTTTTTGCTAAGAAATTTGAATTGAAGAAAGAAAGAAACCAAACGGGATTTGGTAAGAAAATAACAAAGTCTCTTAACTAAGAGACTTATAAACTTTTTTTTCTTTATCTTTCTCCACCGCTTCATCATTCAGATTTTTTTTTCATCACTCAGAGACCGTTCAATTTTTTTTTATTCCGCCACTTTGTGAAGTCTGCGATTTTTTTTTTAAATACAATTTACATATTTGTTATTGATTATTTAAAATTATGCCATCATTTAAAATTTACTGTTTTGCCATTATATAATTATTGTTTTGCCATTATATAATTATTGTTTTGCCATTTATTTTTTAAAATCAAATTTTCATCTTTTCTTCCTTCCAAAAAAATTATAAAAATTATAGAGAAATATAAAAATATATATTTTTTCTTCCAAAATTTCTTTTAATAATTTTCCTCAACTTCAGGTAATATTTTTCTTCAAAATTCTTTTATTTTAACTTCAAATTTCAAAATTTTCATTACTTTCTTTTTCAAAAATTTCTAACTCTTTTCAACAAAATTTTCAATTTTATCTTCCAATATTATTTCAAGTCAATACTAAATCTTTCATCAATGGATTATTTAATTCAATATAATATATGTAAAAGTACTTCTTTATTATGAACATGAGTACTACAATTCTACCCACCTTATAAAAATTTTGTTCCCGAAATTTCCTTACCTAACTCATGAAAAAGCTGGGGAATACTCTTTCCTCATTCTTGCCTTATACTTCCAATTAATTTCTTCAATATCTGTGTTATGCCATAACACTTGAACTAAAGGAATAACTTTATTGCGCAAGACTTGTTCCTTTCTATCTAGAATTCTGACTAGTACTTGCATAAAGGTCAAATCTTCCTGAAGTTCTACAGCTTGACTCGGAATCTATATAAACACTTTCTCAAAAGTGAAACATGAAATACCTTATGTAATTGCTTTAACTCTGGAGGCAAATCCAATCTATATGTCACTGGTCCAACTCTTTCAATCACCTCATATGGCCCCACAAATCTCGGACTTAACTTTCCTTTCTTTTTAAATCTCAATTCACCCTTCCACAGAGATATCTTCAAATACATCTAGTCACCAACCTGAAACTCAAGAGGTCGTCTTCTATTATCAGCATATCCCTTCTATCTATTATGTGTTGCTCTAAAGTTCTCTCTAACCAATTTGATTATCTTAGTAGTCAAATCCAAATATCTTTCTTTCTTCAACTTCTTCCCAACATACTGGAGTTATGCACCTTCTCCAATATAATGCCTCAAATGGTGTCATCCCAATACTAGTTTGATATTGATTATTGTATGCAAACTTGATTAAAGGTAAATAAGCATCCCAGCTCACTGAAAAACTCAATACACTTGCCCTCAGCATATCTTCTAGTATTATGATGATTCTCTTTGTCTGCCTATCAGTTTGAGGATGAAAAGTTGTACTAAACTGCAACTATGTACCCATAGCTTTCTGAAAACCTCTCCAAAATCTAGAAGTAAATCTAGAATCTCTATATGATACAACGCTCAAAGATACTCCATGTAATCTCACAAATTTCACTACATATAATTCAGCCAACTTTTCAACACTCCGAGTAGTTTTAATAGGAAGGAAATGCAAAGACTTAGAAAGTCTATCCACTATAACCCATACAGCATCATGACCTTTCTGGGTATAGGGAAAACCATAAACAAAATCCATACTCACATTCTCCCATGGCCATTCAGGTACTGGAAAAGACTGTAATAAACTATTGGATGTCTATTCTCAGACTTCACTTGTTGATAAATTAAGTATCTAGAAATATACTCAGTTACATCTTTCTTCATCCCTGACCACCAATAATTATGTCTCAACCACTTGTACATCTTATTATTACCCGACTACATAGAATACACAGAATCACGAGTCTCTCTTAACATCTCCTTTCTCATCTCAACATCATTGGTAACAAAAACTCTATGTCCTAATACCATTATACCATCTTCTCTAATTCTAAACTCAATCAGCTTTCCACTCAATACTTCCTATTTGATCTTCTCTATCTCTTCATCTTTACTCTGCATCTGCAACAAGCGATCAATAATAGAAGATTGTACCACCATATTTGCCATCAATACTCCTCTATCACTGATACTCGAATGCATTCTCATTTCTCTCAGTTCTATCATCAAGATAATATCATGACTCCTAATAGCAGCTAATCTCCCTATAGACTTTTTACTCAATATATCAGCTACTACATTAGTCTTCACTGGATGATAATGAATTGTACATTCATAGTCACTAATCAATTATATCCACCTTCTCTTCTTTAAATTCAACTCTCTTTGGGTAGGTAAATATGTCAAAATTTTATTATCAGTAAAAATTTCACAAGTGGCTCCATACAGATGATGTCTCCAAATCTTCAAAGCAAAAACTATGGCAGCCAATTCTAAATCATGAGTCGAGTAATTTCTTTCATGGTTCTTCAGTTGCCTAGAAGCATAAGCTATAACTCTCCCATGTTGTATCAACACACATCCCAACCCCTAATGCAACACATCACTATATACCACAAATCTTTCATCACCAGAAGGAAGCACTAATACCGGAGCAGTAGTCAATTTATCTTACAATAATTGGAAACTCTTCTCACATTCTTCTGACCATATAAACTTTACTTCTTTCCTAGTCAATCTGGTCAATGGTCTAGCAATAATAGAAAATTTCTAGATAAACCTCCCATAATAACCAGACAACCCTAAAAAACTTCTAATTTCAGTCACATTTGGCCTTTCCCAATTCAACATTGTCTCCACTTATTATCTCTAATATTGGAGAAATTTTCTTTATAACTTTTTCCTAAGAAATTTGAATTGAAGAAAGAAAAAAACCAAACGGGATTTGGTAAGAAAATAAAAAAATCTTTGAACTCAGAGACTTATAAACTTTTTTTTCTCCTTCTCCACCGCTTCACCGTTCATTTTTTTTTTTCCTTCATCACTTAGAGACCGTTCAATTTTTTTATTATTATTTTTTTCTTTTATTCTGCCGCTTCACTGCTTCGTGAAGTCTGTGATTTTTTAAAATATAATTTACATATTTTCCATTCGTTATTTACGATTCTGCCATCATTTAAAATTATTGTTTAACCATTACATAATTAATGTTTTTCTATTTATCCTTTAAAATCAAATTTTCATCTTTTCTTCCTTCCAAAAATTTTATAAAAATTATAGAGAAATATAAAAATTTATATTTTCTTCCAATTTTTTTTTATTATTTTTCTGAACTTCAGTCAACATTTTTCTTCAAAATTCTTTTATTTCAACTTCAAATTTCAAAATTTTCATTATTTTCTTTTTCAAAAATTTCTAACTCTTTTCAACAAAATTTTCAATATTATCTTTCAAATATTATTTCAAATCAATACTAAATCTTTCATTAGTGGATTATTTAATTCAACATAATATATGTAAAAGTACTTTTTTACCTTTATTTTATGAACATGAGTACTACACGACCTGACCTCTCGCTTGACACAATATTGTCCACTTTGGCACATCAGGCTCGGCTTTAAAACGCGTTGTGCAAGTGGAGGTGATAATCACCTATAAATAGTCCAGTCACATCCTCTCTAGCCGATGTGAGATACCAAGACTTGACCCCATCTTTGGGCACAATGTCCTCATTCTGTGGTGTGGTCCACATCAGGCAACCCATCGTTAAAATCGTAGACCGAGTTTTCAAGAGTCGGCCCTAATACCACTCTGTCATACCACAAATATCTTTTTAAGTCATGAAGTGGGGGTGTAACAGAATGGTATCAGAGCCTGCACCAATCGAAAATGTGGGGCACTTGGGACAAACTGTGCATGCTGGTGCCCAATTACCCTTGGTCTGATAAGGGAGTGTAACACTGAGGACGGTGGCAACAGCGTGGTGGGCTTGTGAGCTCTTAGAATCCCACATCGTATGGTGATGCATGTGTTGTGTGCTATATATGTGTGACTCTCGTAGTGCTCAATTGGATATCTTTTTAAGCCACGGAGTGGGGGTGTAACAATCATCGTGTTACATAACAATAACTCACATGCATAATATTTCAACTATCTAGTGTTTCCATTGGGCAAAAAAAAAAGTAGTGAGTTCATTGGTTTCCACTAGAACTCCTGCAACTAAGTACAGGTCACCACAACAAAATTATCAAAGTTCACAACTTGAGCTTTTGCTGATCCAATCTTTCTAGAAAGATTCTGCAATTGAACGAAAAAAAGGAATGAATATAGAGGAAAAGACAACAAACTCATAACCAAGCTCATAAATTTTTCTTTATGTGGAAGCCATTCAATGTTGAAATCATAGGCTTCAAAGCATTAAATTTTAGGCTTTCAAGTCAGTCAAAAGCAAGATTGACAACCTTAATATCATGGAAACCTTAGCTTCCGATTTTTTCATAAACCTTTAAGAAGTAATGAGTGAAAACAATCCATGCTTAGAACCATCAACTTTTGGGCCAATTATAAGAAATACTAATGTCTTAAACTATTCCAAGGTTCTATAAATATTCATAAAGTAGGAAGGTAAGGCTTACATTCATAAATTTCTTTAGAAGGCTTCCTGAACTTTGTAGTTAAAAGTTTGACTTCTTCCAACCATAAGAACACGATTTTCAGTTGATGCGCTCCACTCAGCCATTTAACTGGAAGGTTTTATTGTATAGGAAGTTGGTTCAGGTTTCCTCTATACACTGGAACTTGTTGTGCCCCCTGATTAATTAATGGAATCTAAAACCAATTCATGTTATTAACATTCACCCTTAAGTTCCTAACAAGGAAGGCATTCCCTTGCTGGTTCCAATTCAGTCCCCACTGTGTGTCTTTTCTTTATGGAGTCAAGTTTTGGTTTTAGGTTACTTTAGAAATGGTTTCATTTACTGGAGGCATGGTTTCATTTATAACTAGAAGTATGGTTTTATTTATAACTAGAAGCATGGTTTAATCTATTAGAGGCATAGTTTCATTTATAATTGGAAGTAAGGTTTTATTTCTTGGTTTTAGTTTATAGTATTTTTTAGACTTCTTCAATTAGCATTTACTTGAGTCACACTTTGGTCAATATTGGCCATAATTTTGGCCACATTCTGATTCATTCCTATCAAATCATTTACTAGCTCTTTACATTGACTTTTGTAAACCGGGGTTCAAACCCAAGAGGGGGGTGAATTGGGCTTTAAAAACTTTTTACTAATTAACTTGCTAGTTTTTAAAACAGTTGATAAGAAATGCACATAATTGAATAATATGATTGTAAGTAAAGGAGTTAAGGAAGATAAAATGCAAACTCTTGTTTATAGTGGTTTGGAAATATCAGAATCTCTCTGACCCTACATCCACTCTCTTCAAAGAACCTCCTTGAAGTAATCCACAAATCATTAGTCGAGCAAATTTACGGGTGTTGCACAAATCTTACAAACAATCTCTTCCTCTCGGAAGTTACAAACAAAGTGTTTAATCCTAAACACTCTAAGAGTTACACAAACTCTTTCCTTTTACAATAAATTGTATTAACTGTAAAGTAAATGGTAGAGAGATAGCAATGAATGCTTTTACAAATGAATAATGTCTCACTTTCAATAACAAGCTTGAAGAATGGCTCACTATGAATTGTTCAAAGCTTTTGAGAATTAATGAGCTATATGATGAATTGATTGTGTTATCTTCTTTGTTTAAATGCTCATTGAAGTGGGTTTATATAGCTTTGAGTTAATATGGCCATTTGACACTGACTTGGTAGGTTTAGGGCATTAAATGCTCAAGTCCCACGTCTTAAACGGTCATAATTTCGAATTACTAGTTGACTGGATCAAGTGAAAAATCTTCACTTTTAGGCTTAGGGAGAGTACCAGTCGATTGGGTGAAGTTACCAGTCAACTGGGTGAAATTACCAGTCGACTGAGTCCTTTGTACCAGTTATTAAACCCAAATGTAATTTATATGAATTATTCTTTACTTTCAAGCACACATGACCTAACTTATAAATTATCAAGAGACGACGATATATCCAAATGACAATACCACAGCAATGTACAAATCTATAAAAGAGATCTACCGGACTCAATCACACCCAAACAAATACACATAAGAAGAGCATGACTAGACTTATATGGAAAAGAAGCATGCAATCACCGGACTAATAAAAATATACTAATTAAATTAAAGAATAAAACATAACAATATTTAATAAAAATAATACCAAACTACAACTGAATCAAATAAAGGAAAATAAGAACAACTACACCTAGGGATTCATCCCTTCGCCTTGCTTGGAGACTAGCCGGCCATGGAGCTCATGCTTCCTTGAGTTGCCTCCGACCTCTCAACGATCATCTCCTCCTTGGTAGCAAAAGCTTCAGCGATTCCTCAGCTTGCCCTCCAAAATTATACTTCAGATTCATCCTAAAGGCCCTCTGGATTAACTCTCTGATGATTTCAGATGAGCTCCGATTGATGCCTCAAAGCTAAAGTGGAGTAGGCCTTTTATAGAGAAATACCATGAGTGCAATGTGTTTTCCAATCCGATATGGGATGTGGGATATAGAAATGTGTTTTCCAACCGATGTGGGATATGGGATTTAAGCCCAAAATCACGCTGAAATCCTGCACAGGTCGCACAACCTGACCTTTGTCAACTAAAACTGCCATAACTTTCTCTAGAAAAACCATTTTTACAAGCCGTAAAATTCTCCAAAAAATAGACTTCTGGATCTTTCTAAGCATATATGGTTCATCTCCTGGTTCTTCTTGCATCAATACAATTTAATTTTCAAAGATGATTGATCTGTACGGGCAATTCTAGCAATTTAGTAAATCTCCTTTCTTGGTTTCTCTTCATCTTGGCTCTTCCGCAACTATTATCTCACTCGAGTATTCATTGAAGCTTCGTGCTTAAAATGATGATAGCTTTTCTATCTCTTTTTTAAGCTCAAAGTACCTGAAAATACACTGAAATAAGTCAACGATTCAAGAATAACACTTTAGAGTTATTAAGGTATAAAAGTGTAATTCCAACCTCAATCAACCCTAAAATGCTAACAATTAAGTACTGTTTAGATGCATTTTATGACTTTTATCAGTACCAGTCGACTAGAAACTTACTGTCCTATATCCCAGTCGACTGGTATGTAGACCCAGTAGACTGGGTTGTCCTTCAACCCAGTTTTCATGTTTCAAAATAGTTTTTGACTTAGAAATTTTTTGTATTATAGTTTTGTCAAAGTCTTTTGTAAATTGAGCCATAGATCAAGCTAAATAATTGAATTTAGAGATATACAAAGTGATTCAATTACCCTAATGCCTATTCTAGATCTTTGTCTTCTTTTGGTGTCTGAACGTGTTGAGATCTTACATCTTCTTTCTAAACTGAATGTTTTTTCCTCTTAAATACTTAGATAAAATTGTTAGTGTAATTTAAGTAGTATTTTATCGTTATTAAAATCAAATACGGGTCAACAATCTCCCTCTTTTTGATGATGACAAAACTAAGAAGAGAAAAAACAGTTTTAAGACTAAGTGTTGGTCTTTTTTTTTTTTGAAAAATTTGGACAGAGTTTCCTTAGTTTTTCTGATAAAAACCAACATGTAAGCATTCAAAAATAGTTTTAATATAGTAATATCAACCCTAACCAAGCAAGCAAGACTATATTACTTTTGTCAACATGTTCGGAGCAGTGCTCCCCCTAAATTTATGTTATCTTAGTTTACAAAAGTTTTACAACAGATATTTCTCTTTTTCTCCTCTGTTTTGACAACAACAGAAAAGGGGGTGTAAATGCAAAAAATAAGAAAAATTGTCACCATAGACCTGAAGATAATGTATAAAAAAAACTTATGTGCGAAAACTAGGCATCATTCAGTGTTTGGAAGAATCAAAAGTTTGCACATAAGCTTGAACAGTTAAAGCATATAGATGAGCAAAAAGTGCTCAAGCTAAACAAAAATATAGCTTAAAAGTAAAACATATATATGAGCTAAGAGATAAAGGAGTGAAACATAAGCAAATATATACAACAAACCATACATCATAAGCTTATAAAATCTGTCTGAACATCGAGTACAAGCATATGAATGTATGTAAAGAGAATAAATGTTCGTGCTGAATATCCATGGAACTATATATACATAAACAAAATGATAAAAAAAAATACTCAGCGAGCAAGGGAGTCAGAGTTGTCCCAAAAGAGATCTCAAATCTTTGCCAATGAGCCTTCTGAGTGCTCTCGGAGTAACTCAAAGTCATCCCTGAGGGTGCTGATGTCGTGACACATGTGATCAATATCAATCCATACCAACTGGAAGCTTTGGTCGACAAATGAGCTTAAGCTCTAGAACCTAGACTGTATGAATAGCTGGAGGCTCGCAATAACTTGTAGGATGCCATTATGTCCAGCCTGACCAGCACCATAGCCACCATGTCGAGCATGCTATGGACAAGGTTCAGTGTCCATGACAGTAAGAGAAGCTACATCATCAGGCATCTCGTCGTCTTCCTCGTTGTTGTCATCATCACCGATCCTGATGTTCTTCCTCGCCTTAGAGTAAATCATGTCATCTTGGATTGAGCACCCTATTTTCTTTAGGGAAGAAACATTATTAATGTCATTAGGGCTGATATCATGGGCTTTTAAGGCATGTAGGGAGACATGGAAGTTCTGGAGGATCAAGATGATGAGCATCCCATATGGGAGGCACCCGAAGTCACTTGTTTCACCATTTATCATGTTGGCTAGCAAGATGGGGTAAATATTGAAGTTGTGTCCAGTTTTGAGACACCAAATCAATACTATGTCTATTTTGGACATATAACCCTAACTCTCGAGTCTCAAGTGGATGGTCAAACTCACTATAAGGTTGAACAATTTTGAATCAAGGGGTATGTCACTACATTGGTGAAATATAGTGGGTCGAAAGACATAGTTAGGGTCGCTCTTAACTATCTGACATGCTTCATCGTAGTCAAAATTGTCTGGCCATCCATCCAGACTCCACTGGACTCCTCCCACGAGGATTCTCAGTAGATTGACTAAGAGGTTAGTGTTCACTTCAAATTCTATGCCCATTACACTAGTTTTGAAATGAATAGCCAGTGAACTCGGTTTGACTAGGTTGGCATAGAACTGGTGGATGAGGTGTGGGTAGTATTTTTGGTGGATGTTTACAATGGGGGTTAAGTGTGTAGCCTCAAAAGCTTGTAAAATGTCAAAATTTGCATGACAAATATAATCGAAACCGACAAATCTACCCATCATGATTTTCTTATGGCGAATGATGGAGGTAAACCTGTCATTGACAGCTGGACTCCAGAAAACCAAGTCGTCGAACTCAGTCCTCATTTATTTGTATGAGAAGCCGACGATCCCCTTCCTTTTGTATCCGGTGCCGTGGACTTCTTCGATTGAGGCTTTGCAAGTGCGTAAGGTCCGGCAACCTTATTTTTCACTCGAATTCTCTTAGACATTTTGAAAAAATTGTTTAGAGAGAGGTTTTGGGAAAAAGATTGGGTTTCAACCTTGAAAAGTTGAAATTGAGGTGATTTTAGGGAAGATTAGGTTCTATGGAGTTATTTTGAAAGATTGCAGTCTAAAATCAAATGTTTTTTAGAAAGAAAGCTTAGGGTTTGCAAAAATGGCGTAAAATTTTTGAAAATTTAAAGCGATTATATATAGTATCGCGATGCTAGTCGACCGATCCTTCATATTTTGAGGATAATATGACATACCAGTAGACTGAGTCGGGATACCAGTTGACTGGGTAATTTGGCAGTGAGATACCAGTCGACTGGGTAATCTGGCAGTGAGATACCAGTCGACTAGATGTACCCTACTAGTCGATTGGGATGCCAAGGAGAATTTTAAATTTTTTGCTCCAAATTTTTTTTTGGTGGTACCAGTCGACTGGGAAATTGGTTACTAAAATACAAGTCGAATGTATTGACCTTACTAGTCAACTGAGTTCATCAGAAGAAATTTCAAATTTTTTGCTCTAACTTTCTCGTGTGATATTAGTCAACTGTAGCCGTGTACTAGTCGATTGGTGAAATGGGCAGTGAGTTACCAGTCGACTGGATTGACTCAACTAATCAACTGGGTAACTGGACAAATAGATACCAGTTGACTAGATCAACATACTAGTCGACTGGGTCTTTTTCAAAACATAACATTTTGAGCTCCAACTTGGAATTTTAGCAAGAAATGATTTATTTATGCCATCTTGAGTGAGAGATATATCAAATGTGAGTTAATATTCATTCACTAGATGTCAAAAATACATATGATAAAATGTAGATGCAATTAAACATACATATTTTCATAATTTTTTAATCTCATTAATAGTCTAATCTTGTTAAAGTTATCTTTGTTGAAGGGCTTAGTAAGAATGTCAGCTATTTGGTCCTCTGAAGGGATGAATTCTAATCTAACATCACCATTTTGAGCATGGTCTCTTATGAAGTGATGTCTTATTTCTATGTGTTTGGTTCTCAAACATTGAATAGGGTTTTTGATCAAATTGATAGCACTAGTGTTATCACAATGAATTGGTATATTTCTAAACTTCATGCCATAGTCTTCTTGTTTCATCCACAACACTTGTGCACAACAACTTTCAGCTACTACATATTCCGCTTCGGCGATTGATAGCACAACCGAATTTTGTTTCTTGAAAACCTAAGAGGTTAACATTGTACCTAAGAATTGGCATATTCCACTAATGCTTTTTCTATCTAGCCTACAACCCGCAAAATCAGCATCCGAATATCCTACAAGCTCAAAAGTTGATTTTATGGAATACCATAGCCCTAGGTTTTGAGTACCTTGTATATATCATAGGATTATTTTTACAGCAATTACATGTGATTCCTTGGATACACTGAAAATTATATCAGGTCTACTTGCAATTAGATAAAGTAAAGCTCCTATCATGCTTCTATAAGTTTTAGTATCCACACACTTACCTTCTTCATCTAAGTCAAGTTTTGTAGAAGATCTTATAGGAGTGCCAATTGACTTTGAGCTTTCCATCCTGAACCTCTTTAATAGGTCCTTGGTGTACTTTGATTGATTAATGAAGATTTCTTCTTTCAATTGTTTGATTTGAAGTCCAAGAAAGTAAGTAAGCTCTCTCATCATGCTCAATTCAAATTCATTTTGCATACACTTAGCAAACTCTTGACACAAAGATTCATTAGTAGTACCGAATATAATATCATAAACATATATTTGGACTAGTAGTGTTTCATTTTTGTGAAGAGAGTTGTGTCTATTTTTCCTCTTGTAAAACCATTTTCAAGCAAAAACTTACTTAGTCTTTCATACCATGCTCTTGGAGCTTGCTTCAACCCATAGAGAGCTTTAGAAAGTTTATATACATGATTTGGAAGACTAAGATTTTCAAATCTAAGAGGTTGCTCAACATACACCTCTTCTTTTATAAAGCCATTTAAAAAGACACTTTTTACATCCATTTGAAATTGTTTAAATTTATTAAAGCATGCAAATGCCAATAACATATGAATGGCTTCTAATCTAGCTACGGGAGCATAGGTCTCATCAAAATTTATTCCTTCTTTTTTATTATATCCTTTAGCAACTAGCCTAGCCTTGTTCCTAGTTACTATTCCATTTTCATCCATTTTATTTCTATATACCCATTTAGTTCCTATTATAGTGTGATTCTTTGGTTTAGAAACTAGATTCCATTTTTTGCTCTTCCTCACAGAAGTTACAAACAGAGTGTTTAATCCTAAACACTCTAAGAGTTACACCAACTCTTTCCCTTTACAATAAATTGTATTAACTGTAAAGTAAATGGTAGAGAGATAGCAATGAATGCTTTTACAAATGAATAATATCTCTCTTTCAAGAACAATATTGAAGAATGGCTCACTATGAATTTTTCAAAGTTTTTAAGAATTAATGAGCTATATGATGAATTAAATGTGTTATCTTCCTTATTTAAATGCTCATTGAAGTTGGTTTATATAGCATTGAGTTAATATGGTCGTTTGATATTGACTTGGTAGGTTTGGGGCATTAAATGCTCAAGTCTCGCATCTCAAATGATCATATTTTTGAATTACTAGTCGATTGGGTCAAGTGAAAAATCTTCACTTTTAGGAGTAGGGAGAGTACCAGTCAACTGGGTCATAGGACCAATCAACTAGGAACTTACTGTCCCATATCTCAGCTGACTGGGTTGTCTTTCAACCCAGTTTTCATGTTTCAAAGCAGTTTTTGACTTAGAAACTTTTTGTATTATAGTTTTATCAAAGTCTTTTGTAAATTGAGCCATAGATCAAGCTAAGTAATTGAATTTAGATATGTACAAAGTGATTTAATTACCTTAATGCCTATTTTAGATCTTCTATCTTCTTTTGGTGTCTGAACGTGTTGAGATCTTGCATCTTGTTTCTTAACTAAATGTTTTTTCCTCTTAAATACTTAGATAAAACTGCTAGTGTAATTTAAGTAGTGTTTTATCATTATTAAAATCAAATACGGGTCAACAACTTTAAACCACTGCAAATTGATCCATCAAACTTTTCATTTTAAAGCATACATGGAAAGTATTTGTTTGGCCACAATTTGATATTTTTCATATGGCAAGTAATTTTATTGTTGCGGAGTCAATAACATTAGGTTCTCCATAGGATTCCTCCCATAGGTCAATGATATTGATGCCTTCTTAGGGTTCTGCAAGCTTTCGATTGTAGAGTTCTTCTAGATTTGAGAGTCATAGTCATGCCAGATTCCAGTTATAGGTTCTGCCAAATTCTAGAGCCAAGGTTCTGTCAGGGTTATGGGGTTTTGTCAGATT
This sequence comes from Bretschneidera sinensis, assembly GCA_023935145.1. Lineage (NCBI taxonomy): Eukaryota > Viridiplantae > Streptophyta > Magnoliopsida > Brassicales > Akaniaceae > Bretschneidera > Bretschneidera sinensis. The sequence goes on from CM043699.1 coordinate 119,087,410, forward strand.
TCAATTACTGGGTTTTTCTAGATTTAAGAGTCAGAGTTCTACTAGATTCAAATGGAAGGGTTCTGTCAATTTCTCATCTTCATGTAAACATTAAAGTTGTGCATCAAAAACTAATTTTGATGCCCCTGATCGTTCTTTGAAGTGAAACAATACCTTGTCCCATCAAGTGCGCCAATTTGTTTGCACTTAATTTTTCAGAGATTGCACAGTGTGCCAGATCACGGATGATCAATAGATTTTTAATTCAATACGTCAAGTAATTGAGGTTACGTTCAAGCCCCTTACACAATGTGCAACGGGTTGCCGATTTGAAGTGAAGTGTTTCATGGTGTTTAAGGGAAATCTATCTTAATTCTGCTCTAGAGCCAAAAAAGTAAATGTTGAAAATGTAAAGAAAAGTAATAAATTGCATAAAGGATCAATTGTAGGGAATGAAAAATTTGCATTGAAAATAAGGATTGACTAGAGCCCCTACAAATGACAATTTTTACATTATTTATGCCAGAACAACACACACTACAGGAAAACCACTCATCACCAACTAATTTTTTCCATTGGTGAAGGGTCCTCTACCGTCGGTAATACTTATCACCAAAGGAATTCCCTCGGCGTTAAGCTCTTCAGTAATATTTTTTTAACGAGTGCCAAATTATTCACTCGGTGATAGTTTATCACCAACTGCTATAACTGAGGGAGGAGTCCCTCAATGATAAAGTTTTAAAAAATATATTTTGTAGTCATTTTTAAAACAATAATAAAATAATTTGACCAACATCGAGGGATGACCCGTTGGTAATAATAGTATTTATCACCAAGGGATTCATCCCTCGGTAAAGAGTTGTTTTTAAATAAAAAAAATTAAAAAATAGACTAAGCTCAACACTGACGGATGTGTCCCTCGATGATAATAATTATCACCGACATCAGCAATCTCTTGGTATTAATGTGCAATACCATCACCTAGGGATTGATCCCTCGGTAATAGTAATTAATTTCTAAATATTTTTATTTGTTTTTTCGATTTTTCATGTTAAAACATATTCAACCTGCTTCAAATATATTTAAAAAATACATAATACAACGAAATCGAGAATACAAAATATTTCGTAAATTCATAAAATATAATATATGAATGAAAATACAATCGATAATCGAACATTCTCCCTTAAAAAATAATTGAATATTCCAAAAATTCTAAATACAAATATATAAAAAAAATAAACTTATAGGTCAGCCAAGTGTGTGTCACCATCGGGGTCCACATGCTCAGCATCCTCCTCTGCAGCTGGATCCTATATATAGAAAATAACATGGTCAAATATATATATATGTAAACCAAAACATAAACTAAAAAATTTATGAAATTAAAACTGTTAAGTTATATACTTTGTGAGTCCGCCTAATTCATTACATTCTACTAAACGAACATGACGATAAACTGGTCTCATCCGTTACCTAAGTTATCTACTATTTTTACCTTAAAACTGCTAAGTTATATACTTTTTGAGTCATAAACCTTGGGTCATAAACCTCTCGGATTTATAACCAGTGACCCAAAATAGTTTCCGTTTGTTACCAGAGGTTACATTCTATCAAACGGACGTAACGGTAAACCCATCCCATCCGCTACCTAAGCTATCTACTTTTTGACCTTAAAACCGCTAAGTTATATACTTTTTCATACCAAAATCTATCGGGTTTGTAACTGGTGATCCAAAATGGATTTATTTTGTTCCCCCAATTTACATTTTACTAAACGGACGTGATGGTAAATCCTCTGTTGTGAGTTTTAAATTACTCGCAAGCGCACGAGTCGTTTGCAATATAGTGTTGTGCAAGTGCAAGGTCGAATCCACAGGGAATTGCGTTGTGAAAATATAATTTTATCTAAACTAATCTTATTTTAACCTAGTTCCAAATTTTGAGGTGTATTTTTTCAAAATAAATATAAGCTAAACTAAATTGATTTAAAAACTAATAAAAAACACTAAGGTTTCCGAATCCACCCCACCAAAGTTTAAGTATATATGTCCTAAAGACATAGCCTATCAAAACATTCCATGAATCCAACTATAAGACAAAAAACAAAGAATATCCCAATTAAACCAAAAGCATCCAATGTATCCGCTCTTAACAAATCACAAATGAAATCTAATTTAATCGAAAACGATTCGATGTATCCATTAGATGAAACACAAGGAATATCCAACAGAACAATTTAAACTCAATCAATCACAAGACTAACTCAAATAATTGACATAACATTTATACTAAAAAATGTCAGATTTTTACAAGCAAATCTGAACTACTATGCTAAACAACGGCAGGGCTTCATCTTCAACCTTAGCTGAAGATTCTAGCCACTTATAATTATGAAACTACAATTCATAATAAAAGTGCTAAACATTAAATTAAAACAACTAAATAAAAAGAAATAAATAACTTTACATGGGAGAAATTTCACTCGCTGATGGACGGCGTTTCCCCTCGTGGTGACAAAGCCTTCGGGATCCACCAGAATGCTAGCAGACGTCCATCGGTTAACACCAAAGTGGCCCAGGAATTGTACACTGAAGATGGAGTCGGATGGTGTTTATATAGGCAAATACCACGAGTGCAATGTGTTTTCAATCCGATGTGGGATGTAGGATATAGAAATATGTTTCCAACCGATGTGGGATGTGGGATTTAAGCCTTCACTTTCCCTTCAAAACTTCTGCTCACGCTGAAATCTCGCATAGCCCGCACAGCCTGACCTTTGTCTACTAAAACTGCCATAACTTTCTCTAAAAAAATCCTTTTTACGAGCCGTAAAATTCTCCAGAAAATAGACTTTCGGGTCTTTCTAAACATATATGGCTCATCTCCTGGTTATTCTTGCATCAATACAGTTTAATTTTTAAAGATGATTGATCTATACGGGCAATTCTGGCAATTTAGTGAAACTCTTTTCTTGGTGCTTGTAAACCTGAAAAACAACGAAAACAACTCAAAGTAACAAATTCCTAAGCTAACAAATGTAAATTAAGTAGCCAAAATATGCAATATTTTTCACTCATCACCCTCCTCGTCCGTTACCTAAGTTATTTATTTTTTTACCTTAAAACCACTAAGTTATATACTTTTTGATTTCGAAACCTCTCGGGTTTGTAACTGGTGATCTGAAATGGATTTCTTTTATTCCAACAAGTTACATTCTACCAAACGGACATGACAGTAAACCTACCTCATCCGTTACCTAAGTTATCTACTTTTTTCTACTTTAAAATCGCTAAATTATATACTTATTGAGCCCGAAACCTCTCGGGTTTGTAATTGGTGATCCAAAATGGATTTCATTTGTTCCTAAGTATTAAATTCTACCAAACGAAAGTGATAGTAAAACCACCTCGTCCGTTAGCTAAGTTATCTATTTTTTTTACCTTAAAACAGCTAAGTTATCTACTTTTTAAGTTTGAAATCTCTCGAGTTTGTAACCGGTGATCTGAAATGGTTTCCGTTTGTTCCCACAAGTTACATTCTACTAAATGGATGTGACGGTAAACCCACCTCATCTGTTGCCTAAATTATCTACTTTTCCTACCTTAAAACCGTGATGGTTGGTAACTAATAATGTAAAAAAGTTCAATGGGTTTTACATACATCGGGTCGTGTGGTAGGATCCACCCTTAAACCTCTCAGGATTGACATCTATTGCAATATCTTCTCCATGGACTCAAGATGTGAATGCATGTCATCCGTCCTAGCATTCTCTTGCGCCAGCTGTGATTGAAGCTCCTTGATTCTTGACCTATCATTATCCATTTGTTGTTGCATCGCGCTGACATCAACAATAGGTCTGAACTGTGATGCAGTGGATCTGACGGAGGAACTGTTGCTACCCAGAGAGCTGGTGGCAAGGGGTGACAGTCTATCATGCTCCCAAATCCATAAAATCTTCCCTTCTTTAGCCCACCTGATGCATGCAACCACTCAGCGGTGTCAATCTCAAGCTGTGAGGATATTTCAATCTGGCCACCACTCTTATCACGAACACGCTGGTCATATGTTTCCTACATTACAAACAAATGTATATGATTAATAATTTTTCCCAAACTATATTAAAACCAAAAATTATTTTGCATATAAGTAAAAAATACATTTTGTACATACCATCGTGTCCCTGGATATGTTATCGACATAATCATATATCCCTGATTGGTACTAATACATCCTGTTAAACACCTCAACAGGTGTGGCATCTCTACCCAACTTTTGGGACTACACATTACAATTTGTTAGAAAAGTGAATATATATATATATATATAAATATAGAGAAAAAAAAAAAGAAAACATATACCAATACACTCGCGTGGATGGGTGTTGATGGACCCCCCAACATAGTGAACACGCCAATCATCGCCTAACTACCTATTCACCGACGCAGCATTGGAGCGATGAGTCCATGTGTCTGAAGCCAAAAAACTAACAAAACATCCCAATGCTTAGTGGGATCTTGTGGCCTTTTCCTCCGTCATCCCCACTCTAACCATACCAGTTTGCTTTGTCCTCGCCCTGCTGTTGCTAACACTTATCCCACAATTCATTCATCCAGTCAGTGTGGCGAGCCGCAACGATCCTATCATGGACAGACCTTGTAGACTCAAGCTCCTCGAGGGTTGCAAAAATGTAGCACATCTAAGAAACAACCAAAATATAATTAGTTTTCAATTATTTTATATGTAGTACAATCATAGAATATATTATAACAGTAAAACTAAAACAAATTAATAAAGAAAAAAGTAATACCAGAAAATTATCCCAAATAGAGTTCTGGATGTCGGCAGTGTATAATAGTAAATATTCTATGGGCCATTCATGTGCTTCCTCACTTAAGTCGAAATATTTTTGGAGATATCTTTGCACCCATGGAATTTACTACATTCATAAACAAATAAATACATTAATTGATGTGTGACATGTATTAATGTAAATTAATGACATGAACAATTTGCAATGAACATGTATAAACCAACTATCGCTCAATATGGTCGAAAGCTACTTTTAAGCTGGCAGAGGCTTCTCTCTATTTAGTCCTCTGACCCGACGGGTGACTAAAAAAGCCCGAGAAGGCCCGGCCTCCACCCCTACACAAGAGAATGTGTAATCGCATATTAAATAATACATTATTTAAGAATTACTTTAAATTTACAAGAGAATGCAAAATTAGATAATAAAACAAAAGCGGATCTTACCTTTTGGCATAGTAGCCTCTGGAGTAGTAGCCTCTAATGGCACAACCAGGCTCGTGGGATCTCGTCCACGGCCCTTGCTCTCTACACCTCTAAATGCTCGACCTCTGCCTCGTGGCATCATGTTTTCCAAGAAAAGTTGGAAATGTGAATACATGACAATTGATACAATCTGTTTAAAAACTAGCTCATACAAATGGCAATAAATGAATCATACAATACATACAATTTGTTGTCCATGCAACTCATATAATTCTCATCATCCATGGAAAAAAAAAATTATCTTACTATTAACTAATCAACATCCATGTTAGTACTAGAGTTATCATTATCATCCTCATCCTCATCTTCATCTTCTTCTTCTTCTTCTTCTTCTTCTTCTTCTTCTTCTTCTTCTTCTTCTTTCTCTTCTTCCTCTTCTTCTTCCTCCTCTTCTTCTTCTTCCTCTTCCTTTTCTTTTTCTTTTCCTTCCTCTTCTTCTTCTTCTTCTTCTTCTTCCTCTTCTTCTTCTGCTTCCTCTTCCTCTTCTTTTTCCTCTTCATCTTCTTCTTCCTCTTCTTCTTCTTCTTCTTCTTCTTCCTCTTCTTCTTCTTTCTCTTCCTCTTCTTCTTCTTCTTCTTCTTCTTCTTCTTCTTCTTCCTCTTATCCTTCCTCTTCTTCTTCCTCTTCTTTTTCCTCTTCCTCTTCTTCTTCTTCTTTTTCTTCTTCTTCTTCTTCTTCTTCCTCTTCTTCTTCTCCTTTTTCTTCCTATTCTTCTTTTTTCTCTTCTTCTTCTTCCTGTTCTTCTTCTTCTTCCTCCTCATTTTCCTCTTCATTTGTGGGAGCTTCCTCATTTTTCGCTTCATTTATGGGAGCACATATATTAGATGGATTTACTTCTTCCATTACAACGCCAACATCATGAATGATACCCGATATATCTATATCATCGTCAAAGACTCTACATGGAATGGATGGTTCATCCTCTTAGAAATAATCTGCAACTATAGGCATTATATCATCATCTGGATCTTGATACAAAGGAAATTCAGCATTTCCCCTAGCCTTCGTTTTATACACTGCCCACCAATCATTTCTTCCTTTCTTATTGGAATAGTAAGTGCAATAATATACTTGTATTGCTTGTGAAGCCAACACGAATGGTTCATCTGAGTTAAGCCTAGATTTACACTTAATATCTATGAGACCATGTTAATCCATTTGAATCCCATTCTCATAATTAAACCAATCACATTTGAACAATACAACAATGTTATTAATCCCTATATATTGGAGCTCTATAACTTCTGTCGACTAAACCTCATTCAGATTGGAGCTCTAACACTAACTTAATTTTTTTTTTAAATTAAAAAGATAAACTTGTAGTATCAGATTTTTCATTCATTCTATTGTATGGTTCATCCAGTTAACTGAATGAATGAAGAAAACTTTTTGTCCTTCATTCAGTTGACTGAACCTCATTCAATCGACTAAACAACAGCATTCAGTCGACTGAATGAAGGATATAAAGTTTCCTTCCTTCATTCAGTTGATTGGATGTACTGAAACAAAATTTTCTGTTTTAAAAATTTTTTCCAGTCAAAATGATTTTTCGTCAAAAAAAATTCAATCAAAATGAGCCATAATGAAAAACAAAATACTTGTTAGTAGAGATTTATAGATCTTAACTACCTTAGAACCTATTCTAGGTATTTTGGTCTTGATCTAGTATCTTTCAAGTAAACAGTCTTCGTCACATATGTTTGTTTTGCGTCTTGTCTTTGAATTGTAAGTTGTTTGCAACTTGAACACTTAGCTAAATTTGTTAACACAAATAAAAGCTAGTGTTTTGTCACAATTAAAATCAAATAAGGGTTAATAGTCGGGCTACACAATGAAGCAGTCATCACTCACCCCCTATCTCTTTGTTAATCCTCTTATCGAAAGTGAAAATGGATCGTTTTCTGAATTCAAAATAATACGCAGCATTTTTCTTTTTCTTTTTTATTTTTCAGTTTGGACACTGAAATAATATTATGTGATTAGGTTATAGTATTTATCATTATTATACAGTGAAACACATTTTTGATTAATTCCTATGATTACCTAACTAATAAACTAGCCTTCTTTTTGTTAAGTGGTTTGAGTTAATGTTACCGTTGAATAAGAGGTTAAGGTTTTAAATACGGAATTTGCTCAAAAAGAAAAGGAATTAAATACAATTTTTTTATAGATTTGATCAGATATTTATTATTTGCAAAGGGGACGGAAATAAGAAATTAACATCATTTGATTATTTTTTTTTTAACGAAGTGTAGTTAAATATCTTCTTCACATTGTAATCTTCTATGTCACTTTTGGTCTCGTCTACCTTGTATACAGTTATAAAAATTCCATTGATCCCAAACTTTCTACTTATAACAAAAAAGAGTAAATTTTTCAAGTTTAAAAATTCATAAATTAACACTATCCTTATAAAAAAAATTAACACTGTCAAAAAAAGATAATAAAACCTAGAAATAAATTCACAAATATATTTGGATTCATGTGTTATCTCTTAGGGAAAAATATATACATAAATATATGCAAATAAATTCAAATAAAAATATTCAATAGATTAACAAATGTAACTAAACATATATATATATATATATAAACAAAAATATGAGAGAGAGAGAGAGAGAGAAGAAACTTACAAAAATAGTAGAGAGAGAGCCCAAAAATCGGTGAAGTGAGGAAAATAGGAGGAAAAAAGCCTAGAAATAGAGGTTGAAGATGGCAATAGACGAAATACGAGAGAGAGAGAGAGAGAGAGAGAGAGAGAGAGAGAGAGAGAGAGAGAGAGAGAGAGAGAGAACATGTGAGAGAGAGAGGGTGAAAATTTCTTTAGGGTTTTGGAAATGGAGTCGCGCGGCACTAAGAAAAGAAAGCAGGAGAAGAGAAGAAGTGGGGAAGAAAAGTATTCGCGTGATATTTAGGTCACACTATCACCGATGGATTAAATTCCCTTGGTAATACATTTTTATCTCTCGGTGAAAATAGTTTACTTAATTTAAAATTAATTTTATATTCATTTATTAACACTGAGGGATTAAATTCCCTCGATAATAATATATTTTCAACTAAAAAATCAAAAAATATTTTTTAAAATATTTTACGAACTTAATATTGAGTGTTAAAAATATTATCACCACTGAGAGACACGTGTCTTTCGATCTTATCCGTCGTTGAAAACACTTATTACCGAGGGACATGTATCAGTGATTAGCAACTTTCTTGTAGTGACCGCTGCCTCCAATGACTGCATCACAACTGTCTATGATTATGCTTCGATAACCGCCAAAAACCTCCATATATGCATACAACTTATTGCCGCAACTGCCCACCATGCCCACTCTTCGCGAAATTAGCTCATGTTGTAAAATTGTAAGCAATTTTTCCAAGCTCTCACACGCATGTAATCAAGAAACTGGACTTGGCCTTCACTAAGTTGACGCCTAGCCCATATTGGCAGCTTGGATAACTACCCATATTCTCATTTTTATTGATGGAACATTCTTGGTGTAAACGCTAAGACTTATAACTGTTTTCCACTATCATAACCTAATCATGGCTTGATATATGCTCTCATAACGTTTAACAAATTGATGAGTTCTTGGTTGTTTGAATTTATGGTTCCGTGGTTGTTGATGCACAAAATTAAGTATGTGTGTGAGCGTGCTAAGATTGATTGTTGAATGTCACCCAAAAATCGATTAGATGATTATTAAAAAGATTCATCATATTTAGTATTTTTTTTTAGTGAATCGAATGAGAATGATTCATCATATTCAGTATCTCATTCTCGATTTCCACACATTTTAATACATTATTGTGTAAATATGGAACCATTTCATTGAGTTGGTAAAATTAGAGTGTAAACAATAATAAATTTCCTAGGCTCTTATTGGTTGGGAGAAAAAGTGAAAAGAAAAAAGACGTAGAGGAAAAAAGAGAGAGAATGGAACAAAGAGATGATTAATATCTTCTCTCTTTTGTTTAGTAAAAATCATAGAAAGATGAGAAGAAAAAACGAAAAAAAAAATTATTTTAGCTTCCATTCCACAAAAATCATACCAATTTTAAAAGATTATGATTTTTTTCATGTGAAAGAAAACACTACTCTTTTTTCTTATCAAACTATATAAAAATCACTTTTTTCTCTCCTTTCCTCTCATTTTTTCTTTTTACCGATCATAGTCTTACTATTTTTTTTTTCACTTTTATCAAATAAACACAAACATTTTATTATGATGAAACATAAAACATTAATGCTAATAAGATCATGATCGGAGCAGGAAGCTCATTAACACCGAAAGCTAAACAAAGTCAAAAAGTTAAAAAAAAATAAAAAAATAAAAAGTGTTTAGGGAGAGAAAGGGAAAGGGAGACAGTTAGAAAAATGAGTAAATTACATTTCTAATTTTAGTTTTGCATTTAATTACAATTAGGTCTAATAGTTTGAAAATTATTTTCTTTTCAAAATTTTTATCTATGACAAGTAGACCCAAAACATGTTGAGTAGAAATCGTTTAACATCAACATGCAACTACAATGTGATCATAAAAATTGTTAGATTATCTCTAAAACTCAAAAAGAAAATGTTTAGATTAGTTCTAAGATGTTAAAACTGTGATTTTTGTGATCAAAACAAAGGTCTATTAACTAGATTAAAACAGAGACAAAAACAGATAAATATAGCCGATGAAAAACTGTAACGATGAAAAGAATATAGTCATTGGAATGTGTAAACCGCAAAACCCTAGATACAAAAACTGGTTAGAGCAACTAAGTTATTGAGCAAAGAACACTAATGAGAAGAGAAAGGGGAAGAAAAGAAAGGCTAAGCACATGCAAGTATTTACCATAACGTCTAAGCACAGGTTCAAAATGCTTGCATATATATATATATATATATATATATATAAACTCTTAATCATCACTCCAAAAAAATTCCGTAAACGCTAATAACCCAATAGGCCCCTGAGAATAGAAATTATCGAAATAGAGAAAGAAATCATTTCAGACTTCACTCATTTCAGGTTTCTGCCACCCATAACCGCAGACAGAAATATTTATCAATATGTTGACTGTGGAATATCAACTTCACTAAGTAATATTTCCAGCATGAAATAGGATTTTGAACCAATTATACAGCTACAAGCATGTATAATTTGTAGGAAGTCAAGTACTTAGTCAACATACTAATATTACAATTCAATTTAGGTAAACTGCGAGGAACAAATAAACTTCAGTGTGATTGAGGAAACTTATCAATATGTTGATTGTGGAATATCAAAACATGGAACATTTTTCTTAGTGTTACATAGCAACAACTCACACGCAAAATATTTCAACTATCTAGAGGTAACAGAATTCATTCGACTCCACCAGAATTCCGGCAATGGGGCAACAGAGTACAGGTCACCACAACAAAATAATCAGAGTTCACACAGTGTATCGGCTGCCTTTTGATGATCTTTCCTGCAATAAACAAAGCAATTAGATATAGAGGAAGAGACGACACTCATAATCAACAAATATTAGGGACAGGAAAATTACATGGAAGTTGTAGGTGATCTTATCAGTGACATCGAGGATCTCCTTCCACTTCCTCCCAATGCTCATCTACACAAAATGATCCACATTAACATCAGAGAACTTCAAATGGATGCAGTCTATAATCAAAAACATAGGACAGTCAAGAGTGGAAGGTGTTTGCACAAAGAGACTTTATATAAAGAACAGAATGAGAACACCCTGCACCATTTTGGTTAGAACTTACACGGGCAACAAAACACAGCTTGCCCCTAAAGAAATCAGTTTCCCAGATTAATAACCCTAAAGTGGCATCAAGAGTTGATCTACCAGCAAAATTCCTTTTAAAAAAACTACCAGCAAATTAAACTAGGCAACTCCGATGCTTATTAAAGCAAGTAAATATAGCTGAAAGGCTGTCCAGATATCACAACTAGATGAATCTTTCATTTCTTTCCCCAATGCAAATTGAAAGTACAAAAAAGCCTTAACCCATAAAAAAAGGCAAAGTAGACTCCCATAGAACACACATTCAGAAAATGATAAAAGGAAAGTGTGATATAACTTATGGGAACTTTAAAAAAAAGCAGGAAATGTATGACAAACACCACTCAATTGTGACATAACATGTACTTTCATATCCATTAACTATATATCGGCAGAACAAACATGTTCACAAAACAGGCAACCTTGAATATGATATTGCAAGACGACCGTACTCTGAGCATATCAACAAAGGTTAGAAAGGATGCAATTGCATATCTTACCAGAACTCATCCCAGGAGGAAATTGTACAGCTCTTATAAAGCTTGTTAAATCACAAGATGCCATGTAGTTTTTCTATAAAAACCTTATCACAATGACCTCCTCTAGATCAAGATTAGCCGACTATAACAACAATTGCAAGTAACATATATGCAGCCAGCTAAACCCCCAAACCAATCGATACAAAGCGGCAGGCAAGGTGAAGGAGGTGGAGTAGACAAGTGGTGGATCTAAAGAGGCAGCCTCTACTTTCTCTACTGTTCTTCTGTATCTACTGTTTCAGAATTTTTTTTTTTTTTTTTTTTTTGCAAATTGAGGATGACGATGGTGGAGAATCTTTTAGCTTTGATACCACTTTGATGCATAACATTAGAGGATAAAACACACTAACAAGAAAATAAAGATAGAATGATCCAAATCACATGGGATCCACAACCCAAATCACATGGACGTGAAGAACAAACTCAATCACATAGTTGTTGGATTTCAATAATCATATTTTCATTCATTCAATCACTACCTCAAACATAGGGTTTTGGCTAGGGTTTGCCTATATATATTAAAAATAAACCTTCCATTTGTAGGTAGCTTTGAATGAATGAAAAATCTGTTTTCTTTGAAACCAAACAACAATATAATTGAGTTTGTTGTTTGCACCTTGTGATTGGGTTGTTGCTACTATGTGATTTAAGAAGATCATGTGATTTGGATCGTTTCATCTTTAATTTTTTTTGTTGTTGTTCTCTTTTCGCTACTGTTCGATATCAAAGTGGTATCATAGCTAAAAGGTCATCCACCATCATCATCCAAAACTTGCAAAAGAAAAAATATACTGAAACAGTAATACAGAAGAACAATAGCAGAAAGAGAACAATAACGAAAAAAAATTAAAAATAAAGCGATCCAAATCACATGAGAGCCACAACCCAATCACAGGACACAAAGAACACGGCAACCCAATCACAAGGCACAAACAACAAACTTGATCACATAGTTGTTTGTTTCAAAGAAAACTGTCTTTTCATTCATTCATTCAAAGCTACCTACAAACATAAAGTTTTTTAATAGATATAGGCAAACCCTAGCCCTATTAAAATGTAAAATTCCTAAACTACCCTCATATTATCATAATTACATAATTTCCCACAAAATCAAAATGGACCCTAATTCCCAAATCCAAAGCCCTAAATCTATTCTTCATTGTGTACGGGTGTGGGGGACGCACCACCGGCACTCATCACTCTCAAATTTGTATCATGGTCATTACCAAGTAATGGTCGCACCAAGCAAAGGTCCTAAGAGGGATGACTTGGATATAGTCCAGCCTTTCAACATCTTTGCATGTCAAATATGCCAAATAGCATACATAACACTCCTACCTAAAACAAACCCCAACCCCTTTTCTTCCTAACATGCAAATAAACACTTATTTACATGTGAAATATGTCAGATAGCCTGCAATTTGACATACTCAAACAATTTCCTTTACAATACAAGCAAAATGGCTAAAAAAACAAAGAATGCTCTCTTAGAAAGCAGCTAACACATAGACCACCAAAACATAAGAATTAATCATCATTTTGTTCTTTGTGCAATAATGACTTACTCCACTTCAATCTTCAACACGCCACAACCATGATAAATTGAAAACCTATTCATAAGATTAAGATACATGATATTCCTAAGATCCAACGGCCCAATAGGTAAGTACTACATTAAAAGTTACTCCTCACCAAATTGCATTTTTTGGGATGGAAGTAATATAATGTATTTGGTGTTTAAACATTGTAATATAGAATTTACAAGCATCCAAAACCAATTTCCTAATTTCTCATCCAAACACGAGGCAACTTAACTTAGAATAAAAATGCCTAAGGGAGTGATAGCTCTCGAATCAAACTGGTTTCAACTGCTGACTCTTGGCCTAGAGGTCACCTCCGGGTCTCCTAAAATAAAGGACCTGGGTTTGATCCCCCTCCCCACCAATATAACAAAAAAAAGAAACTAGTTTCTTGTATAGATATCGGGACAGACTAAGACAGACTAAAAAAATTTGTTTAGATCAATAACAAGAAAAAACCTCAATCCCTTGTATATAGTGTTTATTTTATATATAAAAAAATTCAAAACTCAATCAAATGCATGAGATTAAAAAAACCACCCACATCCAACAACAAAGTTTAATACCAAGTAACATTTTAGTAAGAAACCAGACCTGCGCAGCCTCATTTGATGCTGTCTTGGTCCATAACGAGAGCTTGTCCTGCTTTGGCCGTACACTAGCAACCACACCACAAATCTCGTCCACCTCATCAAATTGCTCTCCAATTAAAGCCATCAACTAAGCATTAAAAAAAACCCATTAGCGACCAAAAATGCTACTATAATTCCTATTGTAAAGATAATTCCTTGCCCACTAAGTGGATAGGGTTCGAGGAATGTGCGTGAGTTTTAACAATAAAAAAACCCAGCAACTGCTTTTAAACAAATATCTAATCAGGTAGGTCAAGAATTTTACCGTTTCTAGCCACATGTTATCAAGGGTAGCCTTCCTGTTGCAGATAACAGTCCACTTTCCTCCATTTGCACACTCAGGATCTTCCCATTTGGGTTCAACTCCAGCTTTGAACAAGTGGAAGTCAGCATTTACAGTCAACCTGCTGGGCTTGAAGATCTGATCGTACAAACTGCAGAGGTTTATTCAAACATCATTTTGAATACAGAAAAATAAAAATACATAATTAGATAAAACAGGAAAAAGAACCTAAACTGGGTTATATGGAAACCATAGTCAATTACAAGCAGAATCAAGCGAGAGTAAAACGCTGCAGGTTTTAAACAACAAAACTAAATACTTAAGCTAAAAGTTCCTCAACCCATCCTTATTTGAGATCTTAGAAGACAATAATGTCCAGTGTACAATGCCGACTATTGAGGCATTAACCATTCATTCAACTAATGGAAACTATAACAACGTACAACATAATATTAAAGAATTCGGATTCCTTCTCTATTTGCTTTAGCTTGGCAGCCAAAGAAAATCAACATATAATTCACTACAAAAAAATCTTACTAACAAAGAAAATCAACATATAATTCACTACAAAAAATCACAAACTCCAAAACAATCAACAGAAATAGACAAAAAAAATGAAGCCAACTAATAAAATCAAATAGGCAAAAAGATCCAAAAATCGAAATTTCAACAAATATCTAAAAACAAAGGCATCATTAACCCACAAAACAACAGGAACACCACACAGATCAACAAATCCTGCATCAACCCAACAGATTAAACAAAATGAAACACTATTTAAATTGCAAATAAACATTTAAATACATATTTACAGAGAGAGAAGGATTGATAGTATACCACCAGAATTCTTCGACGGTGTCAAAGGTGTAAGCTTTGCGGAGATAACTTCCCCAAGCAGTACCTTGTTGGGGCTTTGATTGGTTATCGAACCAAAAAGTCCACTTCCTCTCTAGATTGTGCGGCTGCTTCTCTGTCGCAGAAGCTGCCTCTGTCGCCGCCGCTGTCCCGCTGCTCTCTATCGCTACCTCACTCGCCATTTTTTGGTCTCTTTAGTTTCGTTGTTTTTTTTCTCGTCTATCTTCGGTTTTTAGGGAGGTTAAAGGGGCTGAATGTTGCGTCGTGGAGAGCTCAGGGTTGTTCAACTACTGGGCCAAGGCCGTTCGTACCTCGTGTTATAACTTACAAGCTTATTTTACTAATTAGGTAATGGACAAACTTTCCGTGATTTTACATAAATTTAGGGGTGGCAATGGGCTGGGCCGGCCCGCGACTCAACAAGGCCTGGAACAAATGAGACACGGTCCGACACGATCCATACTTTCACGGGTTATACCATGTCTGGCACGGTACTGTTGAATGGGTCGTGCTGGACCTAGCTTTTAAGGCCCACGAGACGGCACGAAAAAAGGGCACGGCACGGCCCGAGGCGCGACCAAACATGATAAGAGGCACAACTCAGCACGAGCATAACATCTAATAAAATTAAAAATTACATACAATTTTATGTCACTAGAATAATGAGTCAAGAAAAATTAGATGGTGATAAATATGACATTTTAAGATGGTGGAAAAAAAATTGTTAATCTATTCTTAGTATAATGGCACGCGATCTACTAATTCATAAATAAAGCAAATTCACCTAAAATTATATTTTTTTTGTCTCTAATTTTTTAAATTTTAAAGTTATTTTTTATATTTCACTCATTTGTAAGTCATTTAATATTTCTTGTTTATTTTATATGTTATTGTTTTTTTAAATTATTTATTTGAAAGATTTTTGTTTTTTTTTTTAATGAAAGAATGAGAAAAAGAAAAGCAAAACTGATGTCATGTATAGCCTAAGGAAAACAAACCCCAGCGTATAGCTTTAAGGCTATTCCAGGTGGTAGAGCTCACTATGTCCTGATTCATGCCAGCTCTAAAGCACAAAAAAAAATTTCTCTTAAACGATGATGCAAGGTACATGTATAATCTTTCCGTATCAAACATTTGCACTCTCAAACCAGTGTCACAAGTGTAATTTTTAAGTTATTTGTTTATGTTGCTGTTTTTGTTCAATTTCTAAGTTATTTATAATATTTAACTTCTTCGATAAAAATATTATTTTTCTATACAATTACAAGTATTCAATTCAATATTTATAAGTTTTTTTTTACCATTTTCAATAAAAAAAAATTAATATATATTTTTATGTGGCCCATGGGCTGGCATGGCCCAATAGTCATGCGGGGCTCGAGCCGAGGTTCTTAAAAATTTAGCTCGACACGAAGATACGGTGGGCTGCCTTGTGTGGACCGTGGGCTGGCACGACATGACCCATTATCATCCCTACATAAATTACAATAACTTACTAGTGTACTTATATAAAACTAATAAAGAATATTTCAAAACGTAAATCTAATGTAGTAAAAGAAAAACAAATACAAATTCTAAAGAAAATATACTGAGGTATTGTTGATAGCAAATAAATGTATATATATAAACTTAAAAAAAAAAAAATAAACGCATAAGTAACTTTGTGGGCCAAGCGGATGCAAAACATATTGTATGGCTGAAATTTTTTTATCTAACTCTCTGATAAGAGATATATAACATAAAATATTTTTTATTATTAAATGATATTAAATAAAAAGGAAAGTGAATATTTGTTTTATCTAATAGAAAGTACCATATGACATAAAACTAAACAAAAACTTCTCAATTTAGCTAGTTGTTCAACGCTTTTCATGTTATGTTACTAATCATGTATACCAAACCCACGAAAAATGTTCTCTTTATGGAAAGATTTAAGTTGCTAATTTCTTTTTGATCTTCAATTTTTTAGTTTTTTTTTCATTTTTAATTGTTTGCATAGTATTATTGCAAGATTTAATTTATGCGTCAACCGAAGTTAAAGTTGACTCGATTGGAATAATATTTCTCTATAAGGGTTCAGTATTGCCTCAACTAAAAGGATTTTAATGATATGTTGTTAAAAATTCAAAGACAGTAATTTAATCCAACAAGTAATAAATAGAGTAAGCAAAGAATATAAAGTGACAACAATCTCAAAATGTATACTGATAATGAAATTCAGAACGATGTTGATAAAATGGGTTTACAAGACTGAAAACCTCACAATACTAGGTACAGACTTCGAGCTTGTTGTAGTAGATGTTGAGTCTTCAATGTAACTCTAGCTTGACTTCGAGTCAGGTGCAGAACGGGGTTGGAGAAAATGAATCATAGCTAAGATTACTGTACAACTACTCCTATTGACTGGAAAGTAAATGACAGAAAAAGTAAAGGCTTGAAAAATAAAGGAAAGTAAATGTAGATAGATAAATAAATGGCCGTTGGATAGTTATCTGTGTCTCCCTTGTGATTTAATCCGCTACTATTTATAATGCTTCAAGCTTGGACAGTTGTATTGATTCTTCCAAAGAGTCTCCCACGTTTTCACTTCTCTATGTCCTTTGAATTAATTGCACCTAGTACGCCACTTGTCGAAAATTGTTACTCTATTACGTGAGTTGTATCAAATCATGGCCACTTTTACTTTAGCTAAATTAAATACATGAAATTTGGTTTTATCCTTGATACCTGAAGAGTTGGATTAACGGTTAAATGTATTCGAGATTGTGGCAGCATCTCTTCATGCGTACTAGCCTCGAGTCCTTGAGTTGACCTTCATCTTGATGTTGACCCTCCAACTTTTCTTTGAAAGTTCTTGTTTCACGGGTTTTTTTTACGGCTAGAGACGTCTTATCTCATTTCATGTTCTTATCACGCCTTCTCGCTTCCAACCGTATTCTCTCTTACATACTAGGACCTTTACACGTGGCCCAGTCAAGATATGCCACCATATTAAATTATTTTTGGTATAAACAATTTCCCTCGTACACGATTGGTTCGAAGATGAGAACCACTAAGTGTAATTACATAAGAATTTTACTTCTTTAGGGATTCGAATCGATTATGTTTTAGTACTCCATAAATACCTTATTCTCTTTCTTGATTCCTTTCAAACATTCTCTTTGCAATCCCTAGAATTCCCAAATCCCTTCAGCGACTTCAATCTTCTGTTCTATATGTCTTTCAAATTAATCAATGGCTGTTAAAGGAAAATTTATATGTATTGGAGAAACCTCCCCTGAACAGGTACCACGTCACAATGTTGCACCTTTTCTTACTAAGGGTAAAAGTGTTGCTTCTTCTGAGACTCATGAACAAGAAACCAATATTGGGTTTCTAACTCACGCTAAGGAACTATACTAGTTTTCTATAGAGCAAAGATTGCTTTATGAGATACCTATTAGCATTATCCCTAGGGATTTCCTAGTTAATAGTTAGTCCGTTCCTATTGAGAATCTGTCCAACTCAGTGGGTTTTGTTATAGCGGGTCCCTCTTTTTCTGGTGCAGCTCCTATAGCTTTAGGGACTGTGTACCCCAAGGACCCTATAGATTTCCCTTTTTCTCAGCAAGGTCTTTAGGCTTTAATATGGATCGCTTGGTGCGCAAATACTGCCAACACATCATGGTATCATGTCAGCGATCAATGGTCTGCCTCAATGGAATGAGTCATTGCTTACCGCTTTCAAGACCTTAAGGATGTATGCATTCTCGAGGCAGTTCAATCATCGACGCATAGTATGGCTCTGAACCTTCATTTGCTAAGTGTCATGCTGCTTTCCTGGTCGCCAGTGTCGAACACTTTCATCTTCCAACTGGGTAGCTCACCATAACCATTTAAGATGTGTTCACGCTGCTAAACATTTCACCAATGGGCATCGCGGTGCATCCTCACATGACGACTTACAACACAGAGTTTCTATGCTCAGTAGAAAATCGTTTAAGTTTCAACTACTTTATTTTTTATCACATGGGTCAAGTAAGTAACCCTGTTTCTCAAGCAGAACTAACTACTTTATACTTATATTTTATTTGTAAATACCCGGTGTGTGTATCTGCCAAATGCGTCACTAAGCAATTTATGGCTATTGCTCATTCATTGGCTGCTAGTAAAATAATTGGCCTAGCACAATTTGTAGCAACCAATTTGTATATATGTATGTATGACATATACAAGAAAGGATTCCTCTCTTCATTGGATGGCCTTTTATGGTTCTTACAGGTTTGGACTTATGCATATTTTCCAATGTTTGCCCTATTCACTAGAGCCAGTGGACTTGCTACTCAATTCTCCTGTTATGTGGAGTTCTTTCATGGGGGAATTTATGACTCTCAACATCCCTAGCCTTTATTCCAAGATAACCTCGATGGCTTACTCAAGTTATCCTTTATATACATTAAGCTCATGCCTTTCAGGAATAGCAATATGGCTCGAGGCTATTCAAGACCTTGGATCCCTCGAAGGAAGATAATAATCATTGAGCCAATGCTACTTTGGCTAGTTTCTACCTCTCGAGGGAATTAGTCACTTTCTTTTATGCTTCTAATAAGAGAAATTTATAAGCTTACTCCCCCTACACAGTTAGCCAGACAGTTTGGTATGTCCAAACTATTCTATTCCCACCGCATTATGTTATGGGTCTTCTTAGAGCCAGAGGGTTGTTTATACTAACCTATGAGAGATTGCATGATCCAATAGTAGAGTTGAACGCTCCTTTAAGTGCCCTCGGTTTATTTAGAATGCTGCTACACCACTCTCAATTCTCAATGGTGGGAAACATATATCTTTCTGGTTATATTTGGTTGGACCCAGGTGAGGATGGTTGATCTCTTCAATCGATTCTACTAATCAACTATGAGAGATAGATTGGGTAAAATGAGGAAAGCATAGTCTTTAGAAGATGATATTGAGACTCTCGCCTCGATGAGAATGTTCTCTTTTACCTTTCTTTTGTTTGCTTTATAGATATTGTTAGAGTTTATATTGATTCTATTCTTGTTTAACATTTTTCAGGCCATAAAGCTAAACACGTGTCGAGTTCGTCTCCTTAGTCGAAGACTAGTTCTAGCTCTCGAAGGTTTGAGCATGAAGAAAGAGATCGACCTCTAAAACGTTAACAATCACTTTCAACTCAAGCACAAGTAAACTTGGCCACAAATAGGAAAGAGGGAGAAGAAAGAAAGACAAAGGAAGAAAGAAAGTGAAAAGCAGAAAGAATAAGACGTAGAAATAAAGATGAGCATGAGAAAGTCTAAAAGAATACCGAAGAAGAGTGAGGAAAATAAAATGAATATGGAATAAGAAAGAAGGCTAAAAGTGGAAAGGGAGAAAAAGATATAAGCTATGGAGAAGAAGATGAGAGGAGAAGAAGAAAATGAAGCAAGAGAGCTTGTGGCAGAGCTCTCCAGCTACTGTTATGTTACCTTGGCTATTATCGAGGCTGAATGTGATGATGGGTTAATGGGAGTGGCTTCACGGGATAAGGCTATTGAAGTGGAGGCTATAGAGATGACTTTTGAAGTCTAAAATCCCCCTAACCTAATGGTGCATGCTAAATAGGTTGGTGGCACGTTATCAACCGTTGAACCCCCAACACTCGAGGTATCTTGATTTTTGCTCTTTTCAATACCATCAATATTGTCTTATTGTAACTATATGATTTGTGATAATCCAGGCTTCTGCTGAGGAGGTGGCTAGCCTTGAGGAAGCTTTCAGAGATATATATTGTTTCTCACCATGGTGGCAAAGAAGCTCTGTTTTTTCCTTCTACTACTGAGGACTTCTCAGAAGAATATGAAGAGATGGAAACTTCACCACTAGAAACTGAGCTTGAGGCGATGCTGATTAGGTTTCTTAACCTTCTTGTAATAAGTTCTAGGATTCAATAAGCTTCTCTTGAAGTGATGGGACCCCTCTTGAAACTTGATAAGCTCGTGGATTAGAAATGAATTTTCATCTTGCATAGCATCGAATCTGTGCAATACACATCTTACATGATGACTTTAATAGGTTATTATCATTTGCTATCGAAAGTCAAGCCAACAACAACAGTTACATCAACACTTTTAGAAACTCGAATGTTCACAGAACGTGTCCTAGAACCTCCGAAATGAGCTCGAGCACACCTTGACAAAAGTAAAGGCTCGTAAGATTGAGCTTGAACGGGAACTCGATCAAGTTAGTAACCAGTTGGAAGACCTATCACTAAATTCGAAGAACCTCAAGTAAGATTATTCCACCATGTCTACTCATCATGGAAAAGTCAAATCTGCTTATCATACCATCATGGAACTTCAAAATGAAGTGGTAGATTCAGCATACTACATTTACTCAAAGTGGACATATATAATAGACTCTTTCCATCATAGAATTTAAAATTTTGTTATTTTGTAATTCGGTTTTCTTTCGATTTTGATATGTACCAAATTTAATATTTGATATGATAAAAGTTAATTTCCATTTTTTGTGCTATGTATGGTTTTAAGGATTTTCCATTGATAGATAATTTGTGTTCATTTCCATCAATGGTCATAAGCTTGTATGCATAACCACTTAAAACTTTTGCTACTAAAAATGGACATTCCCAATTAAGAGACCACTTACCTAACTCTTGATCTTTTGATCCAGGTGGTAAGATCAATTTCCAAACTAAGTCTCCTTCTGCGAAAACTTTTATCTTAACTCTTTGGTTATAAGTCTTTGCAACATTTAACTTATGTTGCATTATATGATCGAATGCTCTGGCTTGGATTTCCTCGAGATCATCGAGTTCAACCAACATAGCATCATGATAATCAATATCACTTAATTCGTTTTGCCTAGCCACACTCAATGATTTGACAGTTATTTCTATAGGTAAAACTACATCATAACCGAATACTAAGGCAAATGGGGTAGTTCCAGTACTTGATCTTTTTTATGTTTGATAAGCCCACAATACTTTAGATAATAAATCATCCCACTTTATAGGATTCCGGTCTATTACATTTTTAACATTATTTTTAATAATCTTATTAGTCGACTCAGCCTGACCATTAGCTTAGGCATAATATGGACTAAAATTAGTTTACTTAATTTCATAATCCTGCATAAATGCTCGAACCCTTTGGCTATTGAATCTTTCACCGGCTTCTTGTCACCATACATTCGCTCTTCGACTATCGCTATTATGGATGTATTTTGATTTCTTTTCATGCCTAGAATCCTGGCAACAGAGGCATTGGTTTTCTTGGCTTTCTCTTGCAAAAAGCTAAAGGAATCTATATCCATATTTTCTGGAAGGCTATTGTATTTGTCTCATATATGCTTAATACAAAGTTTCACTAGAATGTCCTCGTTGGTTTTGTCTTGACACTCGAGTGTTTTCACTTTTAATTTTTCAATATAGCTCTCCAGATTTTCTGAAGTGCCTTGATGCTCCTGTGCTAGATCAATTAGTGTATACTGACGTGAGATGGTGTAAAACTTCTTCAAAAATTGTTTTACTATCATGGGCCAACTTGCTATGCTTTCGGGTCTTAGCCTTGCATACTAAGTGTATGCCTTGTCAGTAAGGCTTTTAGAGAACTCTCTCATCAACAGGTCTTGATCCTCTATCCAAATTCCCATGATATCCAGAAATATTTTGACATGCTATCTTGCATCTTCGTTTTTGTCATAGTATTTTTCAAAGCTCGGTGTCTCATAGCCTTGAGGATTTTCTTTCTTTGTTACTACTCTGGGATAAAGTGGTATAAAGCTGAAGTCATTTGTCATAGAGATGGACTACTTTGTGGAGCTTCTTAGAATACGCGTTAGATCTTCCCAAGTAATAAAGATTGATACTAGAGTATGAGAGTAACTAGGCCATCCTTTATAATCAACTGCAGGGATAGAGATTCCTTGAACTCCAAGCAGATCTTGATATGACCTTTCTTGAGTATCTATTACGAGACTTTTCACAGCTAAAACAACGGTTTCTTCAAGTGTTTTTTTCACTAATTGCTTTTTTTTCTTCTATAGAGCTCTTTAATCCATAACTATGATGTCCCACCTCTAGATCCACTATTTGAGGTGTGGCTACGGGTGGCTAAGTACTTAGATCAGAACACTCATTCTCAATAATGACAACTTCTTTTTGTTTGGCACTTTGGGAATTTGCCACTAGTAGGTTCATCGTGGACTGTATATTAAGAAACAGTTGTTTGAGCGTCACATTTTTCTCTTGCATGGAATTTATACGTGCCACCAAATGCGAGTGAGTAGAATCTTCATTCCTTTCATTGTAAGCGTCTGGTATTAGTGGATCAAGATTGTCATGTGAGTGTGTAATGACCCATCCCGGGTTGGCTACCCTCGAGACGGTGTTGTCACATTTTGAAAATCCTAGCACGACACATACATGCAACAAGAAAAATAACACCAACGGAAATTTTTACATCAATCTTCAACCCTCAACAAGGGAGATACATCATTCTGATCTTGACTTAAACATTATATACAATGTAATATGCATGAATATTTACAAATAAATTTTTATTTTATTTTCTCATTAGACAGATGATGTGGATATGTGCATGGCTTATAAAAAATGATTTCGTCTGAACCTCAACTCACCAAACTATTTGCCATGCCTGCTACCTGAAATCATTGTACAATGAGGGATGAGTTTCACAAGCTTAGTGAATTAAATTTACTAAAAATATTCAATTTGTATAAATAGTCTTTTAATATTTAATCATTTATATCTCATATAACTTGATAATAGCATTCTACTATTACTATGCATATCATAAGTCTCATTCTCTATCAATCTCTTCTTCTTATATATTTGTTCACTTTAATACTATCAATTATCTCATAATTACCTCGTTATGAGGTTCACAGCATACAGTCTACCATTGATAGTTCTTATCATATCATACTTCCATGTTTATTTCTCACCATAACTGTCTCTCTGTGTGACTCATTCATCTATAAATAAATTTACAATAACAAACAACACTTCAGCATTTCAGTAATACAATCAATATTTAAAACAGACGCAACGTATGAATTATTATTAGGGAACATCTTCCCATATGTCGACATGTTTTTATCTTAGACCGACTGCCTTCCTGGTTCTTTTATTTCATTTAGACTAGCTACCTTTCCGGTTCTTTTATTTCATTTAGACCAGCTACCTTTCCGGTTCTTTTATTTCATTTAGACCGGCTCCCTTCCGGTTCTTTTATTTCCAACATATGCATATGAGCAATGATATGAAATATGCATAAGAACAATAATATAAAAACAAGCATGTATTCAAACATTTAATTTAGCTATCCTACATTTTCTTAAATTGCTATTTGATCAATTTCACTAATTTCTTCTCCTGATATATCACACCAATTTATCAACCATAGCTCGTCAAGATCCACTAAATTTCCTTTCCTCATAAATCATATCAAATCATCAACCATAGCTCATCAAGAATTTCCTTTATCGCATTTATTATTAAATCGACTCATTATACCAATAATATTATTTCTCATAAAATAATTTTCTACACATCCACTATTCCTATCATACTTATCAACCAACTTTCATCTATCTCTAAATCATAAATTAATGATTTATTCTAATATTATCACTATATATTTCATATTTATCTTGATTATTTAAAGTAAATATAACTCACCACGTAGCACTTAGAGCTACTTGTGGATCACCTCTTTACCTTTCCTGCTCCCCTCAGCAATTTCCTCCGGTTAATGATTGTCAACACCTGACATAATATTTATATTAAAATTTCTAATTTATTCTTCAATTCTTCCATAATTCACATCCTTTAAAAATTCTCACTTTGAATTCTGAAAAATTTCATGTAAACTAAAATTTCAAAAATAAACTTCATATTATTATCTTCTGTTTTTCTTAGAGCTTCCCGTGGTTCTCTATAAAATTCTCTCGTAAACTCCTTCAAAATTTTGCTCCTTCAATCTTTCTTTCGATCCATAAATGTTTAAAGAAAAAAAGTAATTTGTATTGAAGAATTGAGAAAACCAAATAAGATTCTGTAAAGCTAAAAAAAAACAAAAATAAAAATTTCATTTTATACCAATCCTCCCTGCCACCACGTCTTGCTGTCCATTTATGTGTTAAACATGCATAATTTGCATATTTTGGAAGTCACACCTGGACATCTAAATGTTTCATTCCTGACCCTTTTTTTCCTTCCTTCCTTTCTTCTTTTCTTTTTTTTTTTCCCTTTAAAATCACAAACTTTTTTTTATACTTTTAAAATTACAATTCTGCCATTACTTAATTATAGTGTTGTCATTCTTTATTTACAGTTCTGTCACCGATCCTTAACTCTTTAATTTTTATAGTTTTACCATTTTTTATTTACAATTCTACCACCAGTCCTTAGCCATTTATTTTTTTTATCTTTTCTTCCCTCAAAATTTATTTATTTATTTTTTAAAATTATAAAAATATTCAGAAACTTTTATTTTCTTCCAAAAAAATTTCTAATTAATTTTTTTCAACCTTATTCTACATTTTTCTTCAAAATTCTTTCATTTCAATTTGAAATTTCAAAAAATTTAGTACTTTCTTCTTAAAAAAAATTCTATCTTTTTCAATAAAATTCTCAATGTCATCTTTCAATTATTATTTCAAATTAATGATAAATCTTTCATATTTGCATAATTTAATTCAATATAATATCTATCAAATTACTTCTTTATCTTTGCTTTAAGAACATAGGTATTACAGAGTGTGCCCTTTTTTTGTTATTTTTTTCAAAAATAAATTACTTTCCCCAATGGAGTTGTCAAAAATGTAAATAAAAAATTTACTGATTCGACAAATTGTTGAATTGTGGAGTTGCCAGTGGACCAACTTATAAGATCTGTAAAATAGCTTCCGAGTTTAATCGGTAGAAAACTATTGTTGAGTGGAAATTCTGGGTAAAGAATAAAGAATATGCATTTGAAATATTTTTGATAATTGTGAGCTGAGATGTAAAATTATTTTTATGCGTTAACGCAAAAGTACCAAAAAAGTATGATAAGTGAAGAACTTCAAAAAATAAAGGAAGATAAGGTGCTTACGTGATTCGGCTTAAGAGGCCTATTCCTCGGGAATACTCTTCTGTTTGCATTGCTCCCCTTTTTTTTTTTTTTTTTTTCTCTCTTGAAGGTTTGTGAAGGATGTGTATATGTGAGTGAATTTTGAACTGAACTGAAGTGAAAAACTGAGGGGTACACGTTTATTTTTCTTTTCTTCAACCTCCCACTAGTTTTCTAAACATGAATTTTCTCCAGCCGCCTGCTAGA
The DNA here is from genome assembly GCA_023935145.1 of Bretschneidera sinensis. Taxonomy (NCBI): domain Eukaryota; kingdom Viridiplantae; phylum Streptophyta; class Magnoliopsida; order Brassicales; family Akaniaceae; genus Bretschneidera; species Bretschneidera sinensis. The sequence continues at coordinate 119,113,692 of CM043699.1, forward strand.
AAAAGTTATATCAACACACACAAACATAAAAATGGTAATACGAGAAACAAGGAAATTAATCCATTTGACCTATCAGCATATGCAAAAATCGTAGCTACATGGAGACTTAAAACACGTAGTTTTCACTCTGCCAAATAATTAAGATGAACCAATTATTGTGTCTTTGCATTTGCGTGATTGTCTTTCCCATTAGCTCTTAGATCTCTCTATGTAATGAGGAATATTTGGTTAGAATGATTTAGACTTGCGCGAAACTTTACTGTTAATTTTAAAAAATTCTATTGATTATCTTATTTTTTGAATCCCACGTTTTTATTGATATTATCAATGAAATTCTTTAAAATTAACAGTAAAATTTTGAGCTGATATAAAACTAATGTTCTTGATCTGATCTATCCAAATATTTTTACATAATATAAACAAGAAAGAGATGTTCTCTTCACAATAACCTCAACTATATATCCTCCAAGCTAGAAGAGAGAAGAGATAATAAAATAGAGATGGCAACTAAAATGGAGAGCATGCCATGGCAACAGAGGCTCCATTGGCACCACTGACCAGAGAGAAGGGTGCGTGATGACTTGGAATACAAATTACCAAAACCTTGTAATTCTCAAGAGAACTTACAAGAAAATTATCTTTCTGTTCTGTTTATCTTTTTATCCATTTGGGTTTTTATTTGATGACACTTTTATATTTTCGGTTTAGTCACCTTATAATTTTAGTTACATCAATTTCAATCTCATATTTTTTTTCTCCAATATGTTAAAGTATGAAAAAGTAATTGGAGTTTTTCTTAGTTATGAGATAAACTCTTAAGATAATTAGTCACTCAAATCTCTTTTATAATGTATCAGAGCTTTAAGACTTTTACATTTACCCGTGAAAAGACGTGTTAGAGTATAAAAAAAAATAATTAAATTATTTTAAAAAAAGATCTTGTCTAATACTAATCCATTAAATAAACATGTGTTGTTGGGATTGATGAGTCTTGCATGCGAGGAGGTTTTGTTATACATAGACGAGTATCAACTCTATCCAAAAGTTTTAGCCAATTGGTTATGAATCAATCCATAAATATTAGCCCTCCTCTCTCTATTTTTTTTTCCGATGGCATTCACATGTGGAGTTTTTCTCAACAAATACATGGCACAAAAGCATTTTTTATTATGGGATGAAAATAAAACTTTTCTTTTTCTTTCTTTTCTCGTGATAGATCTTTGTAACATCTATTTTTTATGGATCTATACTAAACAAAATTTTATTCTTTTTCACACAATAAACCTTTTTGACCTGACAGTGCATTGAAAAATCAAAATTGAGAACATGTTTAGCACACGGAAAGTGACCATTAATCTTGGCAAATAATTGGAATGATATATTTTTTTTGTTAAACGTGTCTAAAGGAATGGATTTAATTAAAAGTGGCATTTTTTTAGTTTCATTATCCGACTTGGTTGATGCTCACGTGACATCATGTGTGACTTTTGCATATATTACACGTATTTTTAAGTCAAAAAGAGTATATGGAGATGACAAAAAATGAGTGAAATTAATGTAATTAAAATTGTGGTGTAAATTGGAACTAAAGCTATAATATAAGGGTGTAAATTTTAATCAGATAAAAAACAATATCATTTATCTTGTGGAGTAATAATTTTTTTTCCATGCCTTAAAAAAAGGAAAAGAAGTGCACTGAATCTTTTAAATGCGAAAAAACAGATATAGCAAGAGAACTAGCAGCTCCGGATACAGAACACCCGAATGGCACATCAGACCACAAAAATAAAGGCATGAGCGTTCTTCAACAACATGTAGCCTTCTTCGATCATGACAATAATGGCATTATTTATTCTTGGGAGACCTATGCCGGTAATTAAATTATTTTTTTTTTCGTGTGTTCGTTTTTCAGGATCATACTCTTACTTCTGTACTTCTTTTTTAGATGTCCTAGGTTCCTACACTTTCAAAACTTCAATTCAGATCTATCCTTACTTTTCGATCTTCTCCTAAATTTGGGTTTATCACCGGACCACTTGTAAGTTTGTCCATCTTATTTTTCTCTTCACTTTTTGAAATCAGAAATGCGTGTCTGTGCTTAAATTTTACTTTTTACCAAGGGTCATTTAACTTCAAAAAATTTCGGGATGGCAATTCATGGGTTTCACAGTTAACTAATTCGAACCGTATCCGTTTAAACGGGTATGAATAGAAATATATGGATTTTTCGTGGTTACGGATAATAACCTATTTGTTTTCATCTCTACTTAAACCTATAATTTATCAATTGTACCTTGTTGGTTTTTTACTTTGTAATTTTGCGGTGTTGGTTGCCTTCTCCTTTATGCCCCATATACACAAAGTCGACCATGGGAGCGACTCAGCAACATATGACACTGAAGGAAGGTTAGCACATGTATCATGAAGTGACCCATTAATTAATTTTTTTTTAAGAATTAGAAAATGTTAATTAATAAATACAATGGAACTGATTGCAGGTTTATGCCGGTGAATCTTGAAAACATGTTTAGCAAGTATGCTCGGACACTGCCTGGCAAGTTAACATTTAAAGAGATTTGGAACATGACTGAAGGAAACCGAGTTGCATTTGATTTCATTGGCTGGTCTGTTAAATCTTTGAACAATTCAAATGCTTTTTTTCCTTCTCTTTTGTTTTTAATAAAGATCTTCACTAACAAGTTTGGTGGGGGCTGGCAGGATTATGACCAAGGCAGAGTGGATTCTTCTGTACATTCTTGCAAGGGATGAGGAAGGCTTATTGTCTAAAGACGCAGTGAGACGCGTTTTTTGATGGCAGCTTGTTCGAATATTACACAGAAATTAACAGAAGCAGGAAGGAGAAGGACGACCTAGATCAGTATCAGCTACAACTGAAACGGAAGATGGAATTACCGGAGAACGCTTTATAGTTTCATTCGTTGCTTCCTGATGCAATAATCTTCTGCATATTGCAGATATGTAATTTTCAAATTGGATATATATTCACTTTACTCCTCTCAATTTACATTGCCAACAAATAAGAAATTGCATTTGTGAGAACCGAGTAGCTCCCTTTCTTCAGCTAATGCAAAAAAGTAAATCCATCCAGTACCAAATCATGAGACAGATTACAGAGCCCCCATAGACAGCACCACATTCTCATTAAACAATCGACTTTAACATTCTTTTAGATTTTACATATCGACAATGAGTTAATAACACCTATTTGACACAAATAAACCAATAATACCTGCTTGGTCAAAATTCAATACTTTGGACATCATTTTCCTTCAACCAACAAATTGTCCTCACAAACCCCCACCCACCAAAACAAATTAAAGAGGAAGCAACTCCCATAAACATGAAAGTTTCCAGAAGCCACAATCTTTAACTTCTTAACATCAGGACATTTCCCATTAACATTTAAATTTCCACGTCACATACTTGAAATTCTAACTTCAGAAAAATTCCCATAAATATGAAAATGTCCACATGCCACATTCTTAATCTTCAAAGTCAGAACATTCAAAATGAAATTGATATCCAAATACAAACAAAACTCTTTTTTCTCAAATTTTTCAAACGATGAACTAGGTATGAATGCCCATAAGGATAAAAGGCAGAACAAAAGATAACTCTTAAACTATAGCATTGGCTGCACTTGCAATCCTTGGCCATAGATCAGCACATTCCTTCCCAATTGGACCAGTAATGGCAGACCCTAAAACAACAAACAAAATGTCAATCATAGATTAGCAGAGTGGCATCTCAAACTGAAAAATATTTTTTTGACAAGTATAACTCAATGAAAGATATTAAAACTACAACCAGAGTAGTGAAGATGTGGGACAGAAAACTCAAAGATACAGTTAAAACATTTTACTACCTTTCATTTCTCCCTTTGGATTCACAATGACACCCGCATTATCTGCAAAAACATAAGATATTTAAGTTAGAATACAAATGTAGAAACAGAAATAGAAATATAGACATCATTTCTTGTGATCCACTGGTTCTCCACAGAGAGAAAACATGCACATGCATTAGTTTCTCATCTCTTTTATGCAAGGCGAATATACATAACTCCAATGAGACATTGATGAATAGCAGACATATGTAGGGCCCACATGGAGCAGATGTTAGCGTCAAAAGCATTAGAACATCTGCAACGATGGACACATTCAATTTCCCAGACTCGTAACTGTATCGACCATTCAATGTCTTGGTTGATACCTGACTTATGTCTGGCAACACAACAAATAATTTTAACTAACAATCAAAACCATGAAAACTTCCAAGTTGTTCAGAAGTTCTAAAAGCTTACTATACTCCCTTCATAAAAGAGGATGAAGAAAGTCAAACAAAAAAAAAATCAAATATACCAACCTTTACAGGGATGGCAACAATAGTTACAATCCAGTATAGGTGTAAGATTGGTAACATTAATCTAGCTGGGAAAGGGAAGTGTAGAGAAATCTAAAACAAAAATCCTCCACACCACATCACCAGCAAATTAACCAGAAAAAAGGACCACTAAATACATAATTAATTGAAAATGGCAAGAGAAATAGGCAAGCGCATGATATAAGATTTAGCAAAAATGTGTCGGATTGCAAAAAGCAAGATTCTAAATGAGAGAGACCCACTCGATAAATTATTTGACTTTTTGGATAATATAGCTGGTCTCAGGAAGCATCAATCATAGTTCATGAACAAAACCACAAACAACAAGAAAAATGCATACATCAGGATGTTGCTTAACCAGCTATAACCAATTTTCTACCAGTCATCACTTAATTTTAACAGGTTATCTCAGAAAGCAAGAGGAAACCAATGAAAACACCTACGAATTACTAAAGAAGATAGTGCAAATTTTAATGAAAAAATAGGCAAGTAGAACCAATACAATGACAAGTATTCAAGGAACAAGTGGGGGACATAGGGAATCGTTCTCCGAATAGTTGAATGGAATATAAAAATACGAAGAAAAAGCACCTATATTGGCTCCGAAAGGTTTAGTGATAGACTAGTTTCACAAACATTCAACAAAAACTTACAATCAGAAGTATTATATAAGCTCTCTATGCAAACAGACTGGCGATGAACAGATAACCAAGAAACCAATTTACAGTACAAGATTAGATTGTCTATCATTAAATCCACTAGTACAGACATCATTCACATTATGCTTAGGATACCATAAGTTCTATATAGCAAGTGACATGATACCCATGTTACATATAAAATCATAATGATTAACACTAACCCTTAATGGTAAACAAAATCAACAAAAGTTTGAAAACAATCAAGCAATTAGAATAATGACCTTCAAAGTACATGTAGACTCCATCCTTTCGGCGCCATGGCTTGCGCTGCCTCACAATGACAGCAGGTAGGACCTTCTTCCTGAGATCAGGCTTCCCCTTCTTGACAGTGGCCATCACCATATCACCAACACAAGCAGAAGGCAACCTGTTCAGACGACCCTTGATTCCCTTCACTGAAATGATATAAAGGTTCTTTGCACCAGTGTTATCAGCACAATTCACTGTGGCTGCCACTGGCAGACCCAGTGACATCCTGAACTTGTTACCAGCAGATCCTCCACGTCCTAATCAGAAAACAAACATAAGCATTACAACTATTTAAACTTTCAATTGTCCACTGACAATGTCAACATCATTTTCAGAGTCCAAATCACAGTTACTCACATAAAGATCTCTTCTACCCTATATTTGTTTGTTACCTACAATTTGATAAATCTATGATTCAAAATTCTGAAATGCATTCAACTATCAAGCAGGCAAATTATGTTTCCATTTTCAAAATGATAATTGGCATGAGTATCTACCGTTTATTCAATCAAACCAAAAAATAAAATATAAGAACCAATCCGAATGATCTTAGTTTCCTGTGTTATTCTATCTCAGCATCTAAACTGTACCAACATAGCTATCTTAGCTTAGCTTCTAAGATTAAAATATTATTCTGAATATAAAACTAACGACTGCCCATTTGGTTACCAAGAAAGTTTAATAAAGTTTGCCACAAAATAAATGAAAGGGCTGAACTCAACAATGGCCATCAAAGAGCTTTATGAAGCTCAGTGAAACGAGTGATATCTTGCTCTTGAATCAAGCAGACACATAACCAGACAACCAATACGCCATCAAAACAGGGAAAAAAACAATCAAATAACTCTTTGTTTGGTTAAAATAAATACTAAGACAGAAATAAAAAGTACAACAAGACTGAGACAAACTAAAGGCATAGAGGTTTTAGTTACTAGAGATCTAACCATAACTGAAACAAACATGAGATCTAAAATTTTTATTCGATTCCTTATCATGTTATTTCATATTTCTTTTCTCGAGAACCAAACAAGAATTGAAAAACAAGCCTATTTGCTAAGACCAAGCAAAGAAAAGGAAAAAGCCCAGAGAAGTACTGACCTCGCTTCGACATTTTCTACTGCTGAAGGGAAGAAGCACAGAGCGATGCGATTAGGGTTTTACTTTATTTATAGACGGCTGCCTAGGGTTAGGGGTTCTGCTAAGTCAATGTGATGCTTCTTAAATGACAATACGCACCATGATCTTTCTCTTTAATACCAATTTGGTCCGATGGGCTCGCATTACTTAACCCTTTCAATTAGCTGGTCCGTTCGTTACATGTGATATGGATCTTTTTCAACCTTTAGCACACATTAATATGTGACCATGTCAATGAGGTCGTGGCCTACCGATAGCAAGTCATTCCACCTATCACTTTGTTAGTTTGAGATTATATGTTGGAATCAAGGAAACCCCATTATCGTTTATTATGTCTTGTATTACAAAGGATCCCGAATTTAAGTAGATAGAGTTAAAGGTGATCATCCAACTTTTGTAGATTTGGATAAAAAAATTAATTAATAGATCTATTTTGGATAAAAATTTAGGCTCGATTTGAAAAATGGCTTAAGCCTAAAAATTGAAAAAATAAGTCAAGCTAACTTGGGTCGACCTGTATATATTTATTATATTATATTATGTATATATATATATATATGATATACTATTAATTTAATATACTTATACCATAAAAGAGAGAGAATGAACTAATATGATAGTATATTATAATCTAATATACTTATTTGATTTTTGTGATTGATCTTTATATTTTTTAAATCATCACTTTATATAAATAATATTTCTTTTGTCGTTTAAAAAATATTTGTTTTTTCTTATTTTTTTCACATAATAATCGTTTTTGGACCAACTCAAAGTAGAGAAAAAAAAAATAAAAATTTTAGACATGACGAGCGGACTTAGACTTGACTTGATATTATATGACCAGACTTAGACAAAAATTGAAACCCGAATTATCGAGTCGGTTCAATTGCATCGAGCCTAAATTTTTATGTAAGCCTGGTTTGAGTTTGGTCTGGCTCGAGGTTTGATCACATCTAGATCGAGTTGAGCTATGATACTGTGGTATGAACTCTTTTTTTACTATAGAAAAAAAAAATAAAGATATGACCATTTGATTGTAAAAAACCAAAATAATAGCATATTAGTATAGATACTCAATTTTGTTCCAATTATTTGAACGAACCACGTGAGGAGCCCAACAATGAAATTTTAGTCTCAAGAAATTAAATATAAATGAATGTATTATAGAAAATTAATTTTGGACAAGAATTAATCAAAGAAATTCTCGTCCAAAATTAAGATATGACTATTTGATTATAAAAAAACCAAAATAATTAAATGTTCATATCTTAACTTTGATCTTAAAGGGGGTCAAAATCCCTACAAATCTATAAACCCCAAACCAAATTTTTGTGATCAATTTAATTCAAAAACAAGGTTCTATGTGCGTTCATCTACTACGTACAATAAACAAAGATCTGAAGGCATCCACACCACGCGTGGAAATCTCTACACACTTGGATTAATTCGATAGTTAATCCATTCGTACAAACGCAAAGAAAACGCATCATACAAAGGTTAGTAACTTAGTAACTTCTCTTTATAAAATTTAATCAATAAGATGATCGATTTTTTCGAACCCTCGTCAATTATTAATTAATTCATGCATGTTTTAGAATTTTAATTTAGTTTTGCATATCACATAGAAACATGTTTTAGGTTTACATTAAATTTTACATGTCATCTAGATTAAGGTTCTTGCATCTAAACAACTAAATTAAAATTCATATGTCATCTAAAAATAATTATTTAAGATGTTTGCATATTGATGTCATTTATATTAAGGTTTTTCATGAATTTTTGTAGTTAAAATCGTAGTCGAAATTGTGTGAAAACGAGTAATCTGTCAAAACTCAAATATGTCTGAACCAGTGTTAATAGATTTCAGATTTTTTATGCACAGAAAAAAAATCCTAGATTTCAGATTTTTTATGCACAGAAAAAAAATCCAAGAATATCGAGAAAAATCATCCACAAAAATAATATACATCAATAACCCAAATTTGATAAAATAAGAGATTGTTAAACATCTAAAAGTTGAGCAGTATAATACACAACATAATCAAAAAATAAACGTTTAGATTTGCCCAACTGACACTCCGAAAAAAAAACTAACCAAATCAAGTGGAAGAAAGTGTGATGCTAAAAACGGAAAAAAGAGGAGATTAAGGAAGGAAAGAAGAGTCAGTGGGTTGATAAGGGAGGGTGCAGGCCCTTGTTGAGAAGAGGATCCGAGTGTGAGGGGAAGGCTAAAGGTGGTTATCAGCATATGTGAAAGAGAGTGTGAGAGGGAGTAGTGCTGGGTAGGTACAGTGACGTAGGTATAAGGAGTAGGGGAGGGGGGGTGGGGTGGGGTTGGGGTTAAGAGTGGCCGGTTGGTGACATGTTGCGATGGTGGCAGGAAAAGGAGATTGGTTATTTGTGAAATTTTAAGGCTGGGCAGTGAGGTGTGTAGCGTGAACTAAGGGTATAGAGTCGATGCTTGGGCAGTGGGGTGATGTCATAGTGGGTAAATGTGGCACCATGTGGATTGTTTTAAGGTTGTGTGACAGTGATTAGAGTTACGGGGTAAAGTGAAAGTGAGGCAGAAAAATGGGGTTGAGTGACGGCAACAGGTGGCGGCAGCATGAGATGTGACATCATCGTGAGTTGTAACAGCAACATTGCAAGTGACGACAAGAGGATAGTTGATTTCGGGAGTAAAGGAAGAAGACAAAATAATAGGTTATGTTTTGAAAACTGTTTTTGAAAACTGTTTTCAGTTTTTTAAAATTAAAATACATGTTTGGAAAAGTGTTTTCAAAAACAGTTTTACAAAAACCAATTTTCAGAAACTGTATTTAGAAGACTCCAAATTAGAGTTTTCGGTTTTCATTTTCTAAACTCAACCCTAAAACACTTGTCTCTTCTCTCGATCGAGTAGCTTCTCTATGTTATCTACTTTCATTGTCATCTCTCTCTCTTGCAATCTAAATAAAACCAGTACAGGTCATTCTCATCTCCCTCACACACTCAACACATAAACCCTTACCCCTTCTCATCTCTCACTCTCGAGCATTCTCAAACCCATACCCATTATCATCTCTTTATTCATCGTCTCTCTCTCAACACTCTTTTAACCCGTATCTCACTTTGAAACCCTTGCTCTCTCTCTCTCTCTCTCTTAAACGATAGTCTTTTCTCTCTCAAACCCACATATTCTCTTAACCCATTTCTCTTTCTCAAATCTGTGATCTTTCTCAAACAAATCGGTCCTCCCTCTACCTCAAAGCCATAGACTCTCTTAACCCATTTCTCCATCTCAAACACATGTTTTGTCTCTCAACAATTTAGTCCTCTCGCTCTCTCAAACCTACAAATCAGTTTTCTCGTAGTGATGAAGAACCCTAAGCCCATACTACTCGCGAAGAACCCACCCTTGCTGTGAAGAAACCGCAAGCCCCATCGCCACTCCACTGACCCACTGCCGCTCCACCGCCCTTTCTGTGAAGAACCCGTGAAGAATTGCCTTAAAGATCTGCGATTTGAAAAGGTAAAGCTCAAAAACTATTTTCTATTTAGTTTTCCTCGCAAATTCTTCTGTAAAGCTGGGTTCCTGGTTTAGCGTAAAGCTAGAGTATCTGAGGTTTCTGGGTTTAGTCGCAAATTCTCTTTTTCTCTGAATCTCTACTTGATATGTCACTAATTTGTGTTTTATTTTTTTCAGTTATTCAAATTGTCTTCTACTATGTGTCTAGGTATGTTTCACCACTTTTAATTATTTCATTCTCATTATTACCCTTAATTTTTTTTTTCAATTCTTTGTTAAATATGTAATATGGTTAATGGTTGTAGTAAATTTTTTTATGGTAATAGCTGAACAGTTGATCCTTTGAGTTGAGCATGTCACTTTTAAAAAGCATAGCGATCAGTGGAAATTATGTTAATCCAATCCACTATTTCCATTTGGGTTGTTCTTTTAAATGACTTTGAGATTTATAAAAATGTCGATGTATTGATCGAATAAGAAGCCAATTGATAGTGCTAGAACCACTTGCTAGTGGAGTTTATGTGCTTTTCTCTATTATCAATTATCAGTTTCTGCATTATCTTTTTCTTTACCTACATATGTAATCATTTATGTTTGTAAGCTTATATTTATGTTCTCTATGCATCATGTCTTTCTTTTTTTCCTAGTGTCAATTAGGACATCATCCTTTGATACAGAACCAACTCTTGGCAGCAACATTAATAGATGCCAATGAGCTATTCATTTTCACTTAAGTTGAGTTATTTAGCCATTCATTTAGAACCAGGAGTCAATTTTATACTGCTGCAAAATATCCCTGTAAGAGTCTTTATTAACTTTTTTCAGCATTTGCTTTTTCTTCAATTTATTTATGTGTTTAGCCACTAACTGTATTACTGTTAAAGAGAAAAGGCTAGTGATGTAGAATGCCCTTTTTGAGGGGTTCATCCCTCTATGAGCACTAAAAGCTTCAGATTCTGCTTTAGGACCAAACAAAGTTTTTTGCTTCATTAGACAAATTGCAAGTACTGGTAGGCTATTATATATTTCTGAATACCCTGTTGTGCCCTAAGCCTACAAGGCATACCTATTTAGAACTGTGGCCGCTTTTGATTGCGAGTGCGTACGTAAGTTACCAAGTTGAATTGAAATAGTTTCTTTTGTTTTTTTAGCCTATATGAACAGGGGTAGTCCTTTATGTATCAAACATAATTTCTTATTTTTAACTTAAAAATTATTATTATTAGGTATTTTAATTTATGATGTTTTCAAACTGATTTTAGTGTTATTTTATTTAACCTATGGTTGGGTGAAAAAGTGTTTAAAGTCTTGTTTATTGTGAAATAAGCAAATGCAAACTAACATCAATGCCCTTTTCATCTAGGGAAATCTCAAAGTAGATTGATCTTTTCTTTTTTCTTTTTTTTCCACTGCTAAAAGAGGTAGAATGTTGACAATTGCCTTTGCTTGGAATAAAGGTAGGCCAAAGTAGATAAAAGTCATAAAGCCCTTTGTTGCCAACTTTATCTATTGGTTTGCCCCATCTTGCTTCAATTGGAGCAACGCAAAGTTTGCATTAACTCAAGGTTTGCTAATGCAGCCAGGCAACAGTTCATTAAAACTGCAGCAGCCCTTGCACAGGGACTACTGCACCAGCACCTGTGCAGGCACCAGTTGCACCAGCCCCTGCACATCACCTTTAGAATGTGCTTCAATTCTGAGTGTTGGTTGTTGAAATGACTAATTTAGACTAGTCTATGCACTTCTATTGTAAACTTCTGTAACAGTTGAGTTTCTTTTGTTTAGTAATTAGTATAATTATACTTTTAATAATATAAGTATGGATATTATATTTTGCCCTATGTTCTGCAATTGTGATTTGAAGTTGGTTGTTGTTGCTTCCTTCTTTTGTTTTTAAGTTTTCCTTTATGGTTATTAAAATAAGTATTTATGCATATGTCTTATTATGTACTTCTTTGGATAAGACATAATAATTTAAGACCTCAGTGAATACTTCTGCTGTGGACAACTTTTCTTTCATTTAAAAAAAAGAAATTAAAGTGTGTAATTATCAGTTTGCTCATTCAGATGAACCTTTTGAAAATATATATATATATATATATATATATATATTAGAATGTCTTATATTTGTTGTTGCTGTTTTTTCATTTAATGAGAAGTTTGAGTGATAGTCTTGGAAATTCGTTGTGTTTCCTATTGCGTTCACCTGATTTTTACTCTCAATCTGCATGTCCACGTGTGTTTTTTATCTATATTTTTTTTATATTATGAATACGTTAGTTTTTATTGTTCAATAATAATTTGTTAAGTTCGCTTTTAATATAGATAACTTCTGAAAGCATTGATATTTCTTTGTGGGGCTCTGAGAGAGAGAAATGTTTTATCGATATCATGGTTAATGAGGTAAAAAAGGGAAACATGAAAGATGGTGTGTTTCATAGAAAGATTTGAGATTTTATTCTCAAAGAATTGAATTTGAAGACCAACAAGCTCTTTACAGTGAAACAATTGAGGGAGAAATATCAAAGGTTACGTATGAAACACCGACTGTTTAGTCAATTGCTTGAGCAAACTGGGTTTGGTTGGAATGCAGAAAGTAATACTGTCACATCCTTAGATAAGACTTGGGAAAATTACATTAGGGTATCGTTTTTCTCCTAAGTTCGTAGTGTGGACTTATCTTACGATAATTTCTTTGAAATCGATAATAACATTTATATCTTTATTTTTTTTTAGGCACACCCGAAAGCTTCTCAATTTCGTAAGCAAGGTTGTGAACACTACAAATTATTAGGGATAATCTTTAACAAATCAACTGCCACAAGAATTCTTCACCATGCTTCAACTCAAGATCCAACTAATTCTGATGAAGAGAATGAATTGCACGAAGCTTTTCTCAATAGTGGCATGCATGTAGACGTTGATGTTGATGGCCTTGGTAACCCTGATGACCCAAATACTCCGGTTAACCTTGAAACCCCAAGCACTCAGCCCACTCAGCCTGAACGTTCTGCCAAGCGTTCCAAAATCAATGATAAGAAAAAACATAAGGAAACTAGAAATAGTCAACTAAGTGAAGTTTTTGCCTGTTTCATGGATGCCACAAAAGTAAGGACAGAAGCTTCTTTGGCTATGGCTGAGAGGTATAGAGAGAAAAGTGTTGAGGGAACAAGTTCGATGGTTTCAGCTGATTATTAAGTGGCAGTGTGTTTGAAAGTTCTTGATGAAATGAAAAATCGGGTGAATGATGACACATATTTGAAGGCATTAGAGAAATTTACAGGTAATTTTGAGTTGAGGGAGGCATTCGTTAAAATGCCTTTGGAGAGGAAGAATGCGTGGTTAGCTAGGATTGATTGAGAGTTTGAGAAATTACCTTTGGTCTTAAATTATGTTCGTGTGTTAAGGAGACTATTTGTTCTTTGATGTGTGTTTATGTTTGTACTTAGATATTTTTATTACTTTTTTTAGTTTATGGATGATATGCTATTTGTTTGGATTAAACTTATGCGTTTGACATTCCTTGTACTATTGGAATATGAATGATTAGAATTATATATATATGTCTAATTAGATTTGAATTATTAGAATTATGTATACAGGTCTAATTAAATTTGAAAAATCATAGAAAACAGATGAGGTGCTGTCGATTTTTTTTTAAAAAAAGAATTAAACTTCAATTTATTTAGATTTGTGGAATATAAACTATACTACATGATAACCATAATGAGACTTGTTTTTTTTGTTTAAGTTAAGAAATGGACAATTCAGACCGCAATAATTGTGGTAGTCAATCTACTTCATCAAGTTCGTCCGCTGAAGATGAGTATAAAATGCTCTCATTGTTAATGCCTCCTATGTTTACCGAATATAATGAAAAATTTATAAATAAATTACCTATGCGAACATCATGACTCAGTGGACATCAATATATAACTGAATTTTTAAATAGTCGTTCAGAGGTAGTTTATGAATTGTTTCGCATGGACAAGGAAACATTATTCACTTATGTAACACATTGAAACAATATAATTATATATAAGACTCAAGGGGTGTCACAGTAGAGGAAATAATGATCATTTTCTTGTTTGTTGTGGGGCACAATGTGGGGCACAGAGTTGTAGCTGATCGATTTCAACATTCATTATAAACAATTAATATACATTTTAAGACAGTGATGAAAGCATTGAACAAGTTTGCAAAGCACATAATTTGTCTATCGAATGACCACATGGTGCCTCCACAAATTAAACATGATCGAAGATTTTACCCAGCTTTTAAGGTAATGTATCTTATGATTGATTGTTAATTTATTAGTTTAACTTTGTATATACAATATATAATACCAAACTGAGTCTAATCGTATACAATTTAATGGACGCAAAAATGCAATGATGCAATTGATGAAACGCACATCAGTGCATGGGCGCCAACAGAAAAAGTTACCAGTTATAGGGATAGAAAATCGGTTGTCACACAAAATGTGATATGTGCATGTTCATTCGACATGAAATTCACATACGTGTATAGTGGATGGGAAGGTACAGCTAACGATTCACGAGTCTTTTTGGACGCCTTTACTTGATCAGATGCTCAATTTCGTTGGCCTACGAATGGTAAATCTATTTTAGTACTAAGTTGATATTATATACTAATTGATTGATATGTACTAAGAGAATTTGTATGACTTATAGGCGAGTATTATTTAGTGGATTCTGGTTATCCATGTACAGTCAGGTTTTTTCCACCGTTTAGAGGTGAACGGTATCACTTAAATGAATATCAAGATAGAACACGCCAACCAACGGGTTATAGAGAACTATTTAACTATAGGCACTCATCTCTATGTAATGTTATAAAACGTTGTTTTGGGGTCTTAAAGGTGCGCTTTCCAATTTTAAAAATGATGCATATATTCAAGCCCGCTAAACAACCTCTTATAGTTTTTGCTTGTTGTGTCGTACATAATTTTGTATGCCAGTGTTCTCAGAGTGATCAACTGTTTAATGAATGGGAAGTAGAGGGCCATGAAGTAGAAAGCGAAGGAGGGTCGAACACATTTACAAATAATTATACAGTTGATGTGTCTGATGCGTGTGCAACAGCTATGGCTGCGTTTCGTGAGCTTATTGCCAATCAAATGTGGGCAGACCGTTTTGGTATTTGATTTAATATTTGGTAATCATGTTATGATTTGTCGGTAAGAGTTAGTTAATTTAATGTCTTTATTTGTGTTTAATTTAGTTTTTTTCAGTTACTGAATTATTTTTGTTATTCTTAGGAATATATTTTACATATTGATATATTATTTGACTTATAAGGTATGAGGATAACAAACTAGCCAAATTGGGCAGTTGAGGCAAATCTTGTTGCAAGAAATATTTTGGGGCGTTCATTTCCATTTTATCAATTTGTCAAAGTTGTATTTGATCAATGAATATTGTATCTTAAAGTTATCATCAACTAATTTATTTTTAACAAGAAAAATATGTCATTTTTTAGATATTGAACAAACTTGAATATTGTATTTGATGGGTTGATTGTTCATATTTTATTAAATTGTGAAAGTTGTATTGTATTTTTTATTTTAATTTTTTAGAGTTTATTTAACAAACAAAAATGACATGACCAGAGGGACGAGTGTGGTAATGTTTGATCCATGATATATAAAAAATACTAATATTTTAAAAATAAAATAATATTAATTATTTTCAAGTATTTGGTGTGTGCTAAAAAATGTATTTAATAAATATGAGAAATAAAATTAATTTTAGATTTAAAATTTAAACTGAAAACTGAAAACTGAAAACAATTACAAGAAGTTGTAATCAAACAGTTTTCTATTTTCAAAATAAGATTATCCAAACAACATTTCACTGTTTTCTGTTTTGGAAACAGTTTTCGAGTTACAGTTATCCAAACATGTTTTCTTCAGAAAACATCAGAAAACTGTTTTCAGTTTTCATTTTCGAAAAAAAATTTCGAACACTGAAAACTGTTACCGAAACATGCCCGTAATATTTTTCTTGGTTTTTAAGGTTTAGAGAGAGCAATGTTTTAGGTTTAGAATCTTACTGTTTTATACCATGAAAAAGCTAATAGAAAAATTAGGGTTTATGTTTACTGACTAAATAATTTTATAGTAATAGAAGTTTATATTTATAAAGTATTAACACAAAAATTGCTTATTTACAATATAATTAAGATTTTCTATTTTAATAAGACTAAAATTTCTTAATATTATTTATATTAAGAATATATGCATTTACACTTATATTTGATTTTATTAGATTACTCTATTCTTTACAAAACATCATCACCGACCCAAATTTCACTCTCAATTCAATACCCAACTGGAAAAATCTTTATGGGTCTCTCTCTCAAATCATTATCACTGACTTACATGTCACTCCATGGTACTTTAGCACAAGCCCAAGTTTTTTGTTGAGGCTAATGACAAAACCCCACATACAATATCTGATTTTATTAGCCTCTACTGTACTAACCTTTCCAACCATTTGCAACATATATTGAACACTCTAACTAAATAAAGCCTTCTTCCCCATAACATCATGTTTATCTTTCCTTTTCTTTTATGAAAATCTTCCTCCATATTTTCCACAACAACCAAACATTGTTGGAAATTAGCACGTTACATATTAGAATCAACATGTTACATATGTAACTTGGAGTACGTAACATGGAGAGTTACATATATAAAATGACATAAATCAGAATCCAAATAAATATTGATAATTAAACAAAAATGGAGAATTAAAAAAGACTCAAATGATTATATAGGCGTGGTTTGGTAACCCATGGGATTAAAACAAATTTTTCTTAATCAGAATTTGCTTTAATCCCATTTAAAATGGGTTACCAAACGGCGTCATGATCTCTCTACAGCAGGACCACCAAATTCAGTGACTCGTCATGGGTTTTTGTTCTTCTGGGTTTTTAGCGAGAGAGAGGGACAAAGAGTTCTCCTATAGCTCAAGAATCTATTGATTTTCCAATGAAGACACCCAAAGAAGAAGAATATTGTGACCCTGCTACTAATTTGGGTATCTACTACGAAGTAATTTTGTTGCATTAGCTTCAATAAGAGAAAGATAAAACAGCGCTAAGGAGAGAGGAAGAAAAAGAAGGTAACTCACTTGGGCCCTCACCGCTGCAGGATGGCTGCTCTGTTCTTTGGCAATCTGATGGTGGCTGGAAAGGCGGTTATGCAGTAGTGGCATGCTAGAATTAGAGAGAAGACAGACAGGAAAAGATCCATCGTCTGTGCACAGGGAAAACAAAAATGTGGGTGTAAAAGTGGAGAGAGAGAAGAGAGCTCACCCAGCAAGAGGAAAGTAAGTAAACTTGAGGATTTTTCTGAAAAAAGAAGTGATTAACTGAAATTAGGGGCAATACCATAATGAGAGAAGAGAATAAAATACAAATGAACTTTATGACAATCCAGAGTGCTGATTTCTCTTTTTCATACTCAGGTACTGCAAAGATGAAAAAACAATGCTGATTAGTAGAAAGTCTACATAAAACAGTGCTAGTTAGACGATGATTTACAAACATTCAAGAGGTTACTATTTAAACGTAATTTCTTGAATAAAAAATTATTTTACCATATTAGATGTTTGCATAAACCAACTTTTCTCTGTTAGTTTTAGAATTTAATGGAGCCTACGTTAAGATAATGGTGCTCTTATAAGGTGACTCTGTGCTCCTTGTCAAAAGTAAGTTCCCAATCTCTCTTCATCGCTTCCCAATCTCTCACTAGTCCATGAACAATTGGATAACTTAATCTGACGATTCCACACCTTGTCTGTGCTTCATCTCCGAAGTACATACTGATGCCGTACAGTAAGAGAGAAATAAAGATAAACTGATAATAACAGATAAAACCGATCCAAATCACATGGATCTTACTAAATTACATGGGAACCGCAATCCAAATCACATGGACACCAACACCGCAACAAATCACATGGCGCGAAAACACTCAATCACAGAGTTTAATTTCAATACTCTCATTTTATTATTCAATTCCAAGCTAATTACAAATAACATAGGACGTCTCTTATATAGAGATCTTATCCCTAGTCCGATAAAGAAACTGAGCAATGAAAAGAAATTGCAATATAAAAATTAACTACACCTAGATATCCATAATATTTTTTTATTACATAATTATCTCCATATCTCCCAATTCCTAAATTAAAATCCCTAATTTTAATCTTACTCGTGTTCCCATCACATATCCTTCTATCAAATGCTGATCATACCATGTCTACTTCGTGCGCAGCCTATCATGCTAGGAAAAACCATACATGGAGCATCATCAGCAACCAAGCCAGCCTGCACCAAGGAATGCATTTGTTTCATTGTTTCCACATGTATGGCACATATTCCATCATTTTGATGAGAGAATGAGTGAAATGATTATTACTCCCCTTGAAAGAGCCTGATATGTTGTGCAGACGATTGGGTAGCTTTCAAAAGAATCCATTTTTGTGCCTTAGAATCCTATGAAGAGGATTGTGAGGAAGAATTGTGGAAGAGCAAGGTGGTGGATACATCTACTTATCCAAAAGAATTGGTGAATACAACTAATGTAAGATTTTTTTTATAAAAAAAAAGAGTAGAAAAGATGAGGAAAAATAGCAGAAGTATATACCCTGCCTTTGAGGACCACAATATCATTTTCTTTATAATCTAATTATTCCAATTATTGATTTATAGAAAACGTGCAAAAGTAATCTACCAGAAAACGGAAAAAAACAGTGTGTCAACACGTGTGCCAATATGAAAGACAATTGACTAAGGGAAAATTTTCATTAAAAACTGTCCACCAAAACTAACATCCATAAGCATGCAAATAATCCCCGCTTATCGATCCTCTAATAAGATTATTTTCAACAATATGCCAAATGCAAGATCTGATGTGTTCACAAATCTCTCAATGCTGCCTTTACTGTAAGAAAAATTCCCTATCATTTTCATCTAAAATTAACTGCATACGAAGGCCATATATCAGTTTCATAAGACTGAAGCCACACGCCTAAAACACAAACCTTAGAAGCATAAAGAAATAAATAACATTTCTACATACCAAAGAAAAGCAATTGAAAAATGTCATCAAAGATTCAAATCTTAACATTGTAATTACAGCATTATAGTATTTAAGAGATTGGTGCCTCACCTTTTTCCATCGTTGTAAATAGTTGTTTTTGCAATGACTTTCTCCCATTGTTTTAAAAGTGAAACTCTTCAATGGGATCGCTATTTGCAAGAGGAGAATGAATATTAGGATTACCTTATGGTCTTCTCCATGTCATTATTGCTGGTATTGTATTAAGTAGTTATCTGTTTGGTTGTTTAACTTGGCCATCTCTGCAGCAATATTCTTCAAAATTAACCTATTAATAAAAAATATGTAGTTAATACAGGAAAGATAGACATGCTTTTTGATTTAACAAATAATTTAATTAAGAAAAATACAAATAGATTAATGAAGCAACCCCCTCAAAAACGGCTAAAGCTAATTGAGCATCTCAATTGCCAATTTACCCTTCCAGTTTGCTTACAAAGAAAAGAAAGAAGGAGATAAACTAATTTACTCTTGCCTGAACACAGTTTGGTACATATTAATCACAAAAAATAAACCTAATTTATCTCAAGGATCGGTTGGAGCAAAGGGGAAATAATGCTTCATAAACATCCCATTGTTTATCTGGTATAGGATCAGTCGGAGCTAAGTGGAAAGTATGCTTCATAAACATCCCATTGTTTATCTGGTATATCATCACCCCATTGAGTAGGTACAACAGTGCAGAACCAAAAAAAAAAAAAAACAACAGTAGTACACTTCAAAACAATGCAGCAGACTAATCACCTCTGAATCATATTAGCTTGTTTACAAAACTTCATCCTGGTGGTAACATGATAAACCTCATAAAATTCACCATGTTTGTAGAAACTTTCAAACATCCAAAAACCCACCCAATTCTGTTGCAAAATGCACAATTAATCTACCTATGTCAACAAAAATTCCATCCCACTACCAAACACCCAAAACAACAAGAAATTCTTCTCACTGTCAAACACCCAAGTCTGCCTAAATATTCTATTTACCATGATAATGGATATAAAAAAAGATTGGATTAAAAATTTAAATGATGAAGCCCTGCAAATGTGCATCTTACTGTGCAACACCAACAAATGTGTTGTGCAGCATCCACATCATAAGCAAAAAAAAAAAAATGGAAGCAAAAGGAAGATGCATGATTTGAACATATCATAAGAGGTCATTCTGTATCTTTCTCACTGAAAATTTAGAATGAATTCTCAAAATCCACCACCAATTGAGAAATAAAAAATCTGATACAATGGGGAATCAATGCCTCTGTTAGGGTTTTTAAAAGTAATATAAAAAGGTATGGTCATCAACTTATAGACCCTTTCTCTCTTGCCAAGAAATTGCTATGCAAGAATGCATGAACATGAAGACAGGTTCCTGCACATGCAAATGCACACAGAAAATATCAAAAGAATATTCATAATTGACTCCTTTTTAATTTCAATTATCACTGCTAAATATTATAAGGAACCACCATCTTCTATTGTAAAAAACTCACCATAAGGTCATTCAAATGAACTTAAAGTAGAAATAATAGGCATTTTAAGAAACAGTTTGATGAGCAAAAAGAGTGAAATGAAATTATCTATTACCTTGCCACGGAGGATAAGTATTCACTATAGAAGCAACTGCCTCGCTGCTGCCTAGTCATGAATCAATGAAGAAATTCTAAACTAAAAAAGTCACAGTAAAAAATAGTTAGGATTAGACAACAGAGTACACATGATTCCAATAACTTGCCTGCTTAGAGGGAATATGTACCACAAATTTCTCCAACACAGGTACCAGAATTGCCAAGCTATGGTTCAGGAGATAATCAGCAATAGCATTACGAATGCTGTTACTGCCAGTGGCAAAGAAGATCTTGATATCAATAAAAATTATTGAGGAACCGTCAATTGATGGAAAAGAAATAGAACATACAAACCTTTCAGTTGAAAGAAACGAAATCAAAAGAAATGAATAAAAAAGGATAGTATCTGAATTATTATATGAACAAATAGATGTAGATAATATTACTTGTGGATTAATCTGTGAATATCTATCATCATCACGTAGATTTGGGCCCATCCTATACCAACCTACGACATGATTTATCAATGAAAAGGGAAGCATATTAAATAAAACTACAGAAAAGGAAAGAGTAATATACCAACAAAAATTTAATTAAAATCGAAGCTAGCAAATGCATATGAAAACATACTTTACATGGCCATAAAATTTGGTTATGGTTACACAAAGTATAAAGGAAGAAATATAAAACTAATATCTACCCAGGAAAAATAACCATAAAACATAGATACAGAAAGTATTGTCACCCAAAAAAATGATATACTCATTTGATTGCATACCAAACTCTGCACTTAAAGCAAAATAATTCGTCCTTAGTAGGCCTTGTTTTTTGCAATGTACTCACTACCATTGTTGGTATCTCGGATGAAAAGGCCCATCCTACTGACCAGTAAGTTGTCGATAATGGATCATAGTTTTGTCAAAGTGAAAAAGAGGATAAATATCAAATAGAGGAAAACACGTAGATTATATCCATATGTATATGTGTGTGCAAATAGCAAGAGTCTAGAAGAAAAAAAAATCAAGTAGCATTATTGTGCAATAAAGAAGAACGAAGATGATGAGTTAATCTCAACTGGAATTACAAACTTTTAAATTACATAAGAATTGGAAAATTGAAACATAATTAATTAAGATGTCGTCAATTTTTATAAAGGGCAAGCAAAATATGTGAAATGAAATTTAAAACAGACTGGAAATTGGCTAGAGATATAGATTGCCGTTAAACTTTTAAGGATATTACGATTATGAAAATCAAATTGATGAGTTTGAGAGATAAGATTACTGGAAAAAAAAAAACAGAATACCCTGAAGGTGAAAAACCCGAGCGGCAGCGAAAATTTCAGAGAAGCGCGAATCGCAGATTTTGATGGAAGAAGCAAGAAAATCCCTCACCAATCAAAGACAGAGAATTGATTTGTAATGAGCTGTGCGACAATGAGGAAGAACAATACACAGTAACAACAAAGTATACGCATCTTTCACTCCAACTTCTCGGTAAGAGAGGGTTTTTTTTCAATTCTGTGCCCTCTTCGGTTCAATCATTGCTGAGAAACCCCATTCAATCAAAGCAGGAAGTTTTTCCTCATTGGTAGAGCAAAACAGCGCTGTATTCTTCTAGCTCTCTCTCGATAATTCTAGCGTGGAGTGAGGACTGCGAGTTCGTAAAGGGAATATGGCTGTTGTTCTTCTGAATTGGTTATATATTATTTTGGAGAGCAATAAATCAACTAATCAGAGTGGCGCAGCGGAAGCGTGGTGGGCCCATAACCCACAGGTCCCAGGATCGAAACCTGGCTCTGATATGGAGTGGCTTCCCCTGCAGCGTTTTCTTTTAATTTTTATCTTCTAATATTCTTAATTTGTTTGCAAAATTAAATAGTAGTAATTTTTATTTTAAATCAACAAAATATATAAAATTTAATTCTTTTGGTAAACTATTTAATAATTAAATGACCACCATAATAAAAAATAATTCATTTAATAAAATTATGATTTTTTTTTTGTGATGACATTATATTCACAAAAGAAAAAAAGCTGTGGTTTTTTTTAATCAAATTAACATAAAATTATAAACCATGATTTGTAGTATGTCATAACAAATTATTATCATAAATAAAATAAAAAAATTATTTGTCAATTCAATTACCTTTTACCAAACATTTTCATACTTCAATCACAAAGTAAAACTTAAATATTAATAATCAAAATATTATGGATCATAAATTTAGCGAGTCATATATTTTCCATAAAAATAAATCATAAAGTAAACTATACATAACACATCGCATCAAGTTATTCAAGGGAGATTGTTTTAAAAAAATTATAATTAAAGGCTGTTTTATTACAAATAATCAATATATTGTAATAACTTTTAATCCAGAATCTAAGCTTTAGTTTTTCATACCATGTTTAATAAGTTACAAAACCATTTATGAAATATTAATTAAATCATACACTAATGTGATAATACTTTTTGTTGAAATTTTGTATAATTAATCTATTACATTGCTTTTGTTGATTAATAAAATCCGATTCTAAAACTAATATTTTTTTAAAGAAAATTTCACGAAAGTGTAGTCTAAATTTTTCCTTTACGAGGGTTGAGTGTGTCCTTACGAAGATCCGACTACGGATGACAAAAGTATTCGGTTTCAGCGAAGTTTTAAAAAATTTCGATTTGTTAAGTACGAGCATAAAAAAGATTTTATCGCCACAGGGACGAGAAAGAAGATTTTTAAAAAACTTTGGTCTAAACAATGATGGGAACAAAGGATGCAGTCTTCGCCCATCAAAATCTCCGTCCTCATCATTTATTATATTAGATTTTATGTTTTATATAAATATATTAGATAAACTTTATAGTCACCTAATTACCCCGTAATTATATCATTTAAAGTAGAAATAGAATTTCATTGTTCATTTAGGGTCACACCATTTTTTTTATACTTATAGGTACCGAAAAATCGAATGCATTTTTTTTTTTTTGATTCATTTGGGTTTTGAAAACAGAAATGGGACGATGACGGAGACAGAGACAGGAATGAAGATTGAATTCGTCGAAAATTTTTGACGAAGACAAAGATGAAAGAGAATTTTACAAACAACAATGAGGATGAAAATGAAACTCTTGACTTCAAACTTGTCCATTTGCCATCCCTAGATCCGACCTTGATGATGCTTTTATCCATCTTCAACTAACTAATCTTATGGAGTTGGTTTCTTCTTTTATTATATTACGATGACACATTACATTATTCTTTTGGTATGTACTCTGGTAATGTAGGTGCACTTTGTCCCCTACGTTATGTCAAAGGTTTTTTTTCATGGAGTTATCAAGAGGGCATGGGGAATCAATCATGTTTAAAAATTCGATCACATGGGACTACACGGCCGCTGCATCTTCTTTGTTGATGTTTTTTTTGCAAGGAGAAAAGCACGAAAGTTCCTGTTCTCAATGCTGAAGCTAAAGTCTTCCACTATTAATGATGGTCTTCCTTGATTCATTGGCTTGTGCTGCTGGTGACAAATATATTGAAGTAGTTATATATTCATCATGCTTATACCACAAGTGGGCTAACTCAGTTACAAGCTCTGCTGGTTATTGCTGCTCCACCGACGTCTCATGTCAATTCATTTCCAGAGACTTCTGTTTTGTTCAATCCACAGACAGCACAAGTTGGTTTCTACTTCACAAAGGTAAGAATAAGCTTAATTTGTATTGAGATTGCCATTTATCTTCATGGCTCTTTAAGTTGTGAAATTGGTTACTTTAGCACCCATTAGATTGATTCTCTGGCTAGTTTGGAAAATGCAGATCGATTCTTTTGTTTTCCCTTTTTAACTGCTGTACTAAACATCTGGTTTTCCTACTATATTTATATATATTGCACTATGTTCAGCCTAATTTGCATTCAAAATTAAAACAGCCTGTCAAGCAATTCGACTTTCAACTGTTTGCATCATGGCAGAATGAATTTCCACAGTGACTTGAAATTCTTGACAGGATGATCTTTTGCATCAAAGTTGATACTATAGTCCTGCATTTAGATTAAAGTAACCAAACCAATGCTAAGCACATTCATTATTCAATATCCTACTAACTCATGTGAACTCTTCCATTGCAGCAACCTCCCTGGTTGTGAATAATGCAAGCCGCAAAGTAAGTGAGAGAAAAAAATCAAACATTTGCTTATCTAACAAGAGCTTCTATTTCTGTAGTATAGAGGAGAAACAAAATAAGAGGAAAACGGAGTAGAAGAGACAACGCTTGAAATGCACAGATCCATAAGTGATAATAGTGATGATATGGGCTCTCCACTTCAACTGGGATCTCAACCAAGGTGGTGTTAGAACATCTAACAGATAAAATTGCAGAATTCAGGTAGTCAGAGACTTAAATAATATTAAAAGACCAAAGAATATGTATGCTCCTGAGGGGTAACATCGTAATTTAATTACTAAATTTGGACATTGGCATCTAATTCGAAGATGACTAGCTTAGAAAGGCATGTATAAAGCTGGTTATTTCAATAAAATACACACTGAAAAGTAAGCCCTTTCTCTTTACTTTTTGCAATTTTCGTTCAATAAAATACAGACAAGTAATTAAGCCATTTTCCTTTATCCATCCTTTTCCCTTTTCTTAGTTAAGCAGCATCTAATGGAAACACTTCAGCTTCATATATGCATATCAAACTAAACATAAGCATGTTGATAGATTCAGTAACAACTAGCACGCTCAAACTCTAATCTTCTGCAGAGTAGAATGAGTAGATATGAATATGTAAATTGCAACAGGTTTAATATTATAACCTAGGTAGACAAATCAATTTATTGCTTTGATAAGAGTAGAAAATATTTGATGAGTTTCATAACGCAAGCAACTACCAGCCATGGACCAACCATACACATACAGCAGTACACTGAATTGATGGGCCCTTTATCATGGAATTCTACCTTTTACACAAAGAAGAAAACGAAAAACAATGCTGGTGACGCACGATCTCAGGCAGGCCTTGTTAAGATCAGGCAAGCATTGCCTCCTATAATGCGTAGTATTTAGCAGCCAACAATTTGAGTATTTTGTTGGGAACCATCTTACACTTATTTAATGAAGAAGAGACTTAAAATGATTAGGACTCTTCAATATTAGTGTAAATAATTGGACGAAAAAGGAGGGGGGGGTGCGGGGGAGGAAATGAAAGTACAAGATGTCAGCACCATTGCTTATACGCCAAGGGATTAGATAGGAGCTAGCCAAACGAAGATAAAACTATAAGATGCTAATTACTCTGGGTCCTCCTCTTTGCAACTTTTGTGCACTGTTTTTCAGATATTTTACTAGGAAAAATCAAGAAGGATTCTCCAAGTTGTTTGATATTAAACTCGTAAACGAATTTGAAGTGAGAGCTGCACCAATACCATACTTTGTTCACTAAATTAGAGAGCAAAGGCACCTAAATGACTAGATGTAACTGACCTTTCTAAAACTAAAATTCATCCTTGCATAGGTGCTGAATATATCAATTCAAATGCCTTACTAAAATTTAGTAAATCTACTAGTGTAGATTCAGATTTCATATCGAAAACAAGGAGCATAACATACCCAGGGTTATTGGAATCTAAAAGTAAAGAAAGCTCTCTCATCTAGAATCTTTCCTCCATTTTCCCAGTCAAGTAGAACAGAAGAAAGAGAAAAAATTAGAACAGAAAAGATCACTTCTCAGTTCAGTTAATCTAACAATAAAATATGCTATGAAACAATAAGGTCAGATGAGAAATTATGAGTGATATCCATCAAAAAAATTAGACAGATGAAAATTAAATTCCTCTTCTAATTTTCAGTTCCAATAATCAGCCCATGAAACAGCTTTCTGCTTTCAAGAGTAAAATACCATGACAAGAGCATCCAAACTTAGCAAATAGAGTGAAAATTCATAAATCTCTTATATTATTAGACAAGAATATCGTATTCATCAGTTCATTACCGTTACAAGACATGCAAAATTTAAGAAAGGAAAACACTGTGTGGGCTTATATATACACCAAAAACTTGAATTCTCTTTTATGAGAAAGAGAGAGAGGGCTGACGTAGGGTGGAGGAAGATAACACAATACACCCTCAAAAGCGTATGATTAAAAATTATTAAGGAATTTTGAATATTTACAAGCCGCATAGTAGAATTTACTATACCTAAACCTCTTAATTGGATGGTAATTACTCTATCACCAGATTACAGCTTAAGGAATTTAAATTTTACAAAGTCTCTAAAACTAGCCTAGCTAATAATTCTGAAGGTAACTCATCAAAAGAACAAAAACCGACTTCAGAAATAAAACATGGCACCGAAAGAATATGAATAAATTGTTTTATTTAGCATGCCTACTTTCCAACTCAGTAGCTATGACTTATCAAATTGTGATTTATAGTTAAACAGAATATTTATGTAAATCTCTTAATTGAATGGTACTTAATCTATCACCATATTATAGCTTCATGAATTTAACCTTTACAAAACATCTAAAACTAGCCTAGCTTATACCTGGAGGTAACTCATCAAGAGAACAAAAACCCACTTTAGTCATAAGACCAGACACTTATGTGACAAATCATTGACTAACACAAACAGAATATAAAAACGCCCAGCGAAAAAGAGCACAAAAAAATATGAACAAATGTAGATGCACATGAAAGATGCATGCAGACATTATGGAAGTACCTGTGATTGATAAACCTTTCAACATTTCCATAAACTGTATCATCCAGACACAAGGCTTCTTCATCTTTCAAGACACCCTCTGTATTCAAATCTGCATCCAGCAGGTACATACTCATCTCATTACCAGTTCTTCACATATTCTGCTCATGCAGCTCTAGATTTGTAATTACCACTTTCTTTCTAAGGGCAGGAGACTCGCTTATCAAAAGCACTCTTTTTAGTTTATCCATCTACTTTATGTCACTTTTTTATATTCCTAGCTCGATGGCTAGGAGGCTAGAGAGTATTAAAAAAAGTTTTATTTGGGGAAGCATAGGAGATGAGTTCAAATATCACTTAGTGAATTGGGGGGTGATTAAGCAACCTATTGCTAGATGGGCCTTGGTCTTAAATCTCTTTCTTTGTTCAATAAAGCTCTCGTAGGCAAATGGTTATGGAGATTTATGGTGGAGAGTGATCACTTATGAAGGAAGGTGGTGGAGGCTAAGTTTGGGTTGGATCCTAACGGATGGATGTCTAAGAAGGTGAGAAGGGCTTATGGCGTGGGGATGTGGAAATGGATTCGAAGCGGGTGGGAGAATTTTCTTCCTTGGGTTTCTATTTTGGTAGGTAATGGTAGAAGAACCAAACCTTGGTTTGACACTTGGTTTGGGAATTCCCCTCTTAAAGACCAATTTCCTATCATTTTTTATATTATAAGAGATAAGGAAGCTCTTACTGGGTCGTGTGTATCTTTGAGAGAAGGGGTAATCAAGTGGATGTGTCGTTCATTCGTAATGCTCATGATTAGGAGTATGAGGAGGTAGAGAAAGTTTTGGAATTTTTGTATCGGATGAAGTTTGATTTGGAAAGGGAGGACTCGATTAGATGGAAGCCTAATCCAAAAAAAAGGTTTTGAGGTGAGATATTTTTATAAGTCTCTTTTAGATGGAGGTAATGTGGAAGGTTCGCTAAATTTCCATTGAAAAGCTATTTGGTGCCCTCATACTCCAAGGAAAGTAAGTTTTTTTTTTTGTGTGGGAGGGCCGCTTGGGGAAAGATTCTTACTTTAGAAAATTTACAAAAGAGGGGGAAAGTGCTTGTTAATAGGTGTTTTATTTGTAAATGTTGTGTCAAGTCAGTTGTTCTGGCTCCGTTAAAGATGAAATTTGGGTTTGGAATGGTTTACGGGCTTTTAAGGAAATTAAGAAAACTTATTTATTAATTCCTTTTTCTATCTTTTGGGTTGTGTGGATCGAAAGAAACCGTAGAGCTTTCAAGGGCTTTGAAAGACCCATTGAGGTGGTTAGGGATAGATAATTTAATTCTTTTAGTTTTTGGTTTACAATGAACCTTTTTTTTTTGTAAATGAGGAAAAGCTTTTAGATTTTGTGGAGTTTATTTCTTGTAATTAGCCTTTGGTCTTGAGTTGTACTCTCTTGATGCTTTTTCTAATAAACTTTTTACTTATCAAAAAACCAGCATACTCACAAACAAAAGCACCCCTTGGCAAGTCCTCAAGTGTTCGAAGGCTCCATCCCTTCCCTTCAGATGTAACAATGAAGTCCGAACTGCAAATATGCTTAAATGCCTCGCTGAACAACACAATTCCTATAGTACTTTTTACTGCATCTACATTTACACCAGCACTCTTTTATGAATTTTTCTCACTAGGGCCTTTGCCATAGTTGGATTCATTTTTTTTCTTATACCTTTCAAGTGGGCAATTTTTATAATAAAAGTAATTGCATTTTTTGGAGCCCTGATTCAAAGAGATACATTCATCCAGAAACCTTTCCTTTACCAATCCCCCTGGAGTATAAACAAACTCACCTCCACTTTGTTGAGCATATGCACATGGCATGACTGATGATAGACAATCCCTTGAACATTGTGAACAACAATCTTCATCAGCTATATGAGCTAATATAAATTTCGCATATGTTTTATCATAAACCGTGTTCTCTGGAATGTAAATAAAGGTTGGTAAATCTTCGATATTGCACTCTCTCAATGTCTCTGGATATGTCATCAATATAAGTATAGCTTGTATATGGCCTCACAACATCAAGAGAGGAACTGCAGTTCTGAGCAGCATCCACAATGCATGGTTTCAAATAGTGAGTATTCAAGTACCATTATCTACTTTCTTCTTTAACCACAAATGTTCTTGATATCCTTAATCTTTAAACCAATGATGCAATGAAGACCATCCAACCCACTAAGACTTGCACCTTTGGAAATTTGTAGTACTGATAACTCTGAATAAATCATGTTATTATACTTCTTTTAGGCACGTTTTTGGTATTGATCTTAAGCATCAGAATTGTGTTTCATGTGTGTTTTTAGCAATTTAAGTTTAGTTTATCTTATTCTACTAATAGTTGTTTTAGTTGAATGATCAATGCTAAGTCTTGGAAATCTACTGTGCAGACACTTACTGGAGCATTGGAAGGGCAAAATGTGTGAAAAGGACAGAAAATCAAGGGTGCAGCGTTGGAAAGTTGGCGCTGCAGCGCTCGAATCTGGCATAAATAGAGGAACTGGACAGAAAGTTGGCGCTGCAGCGCTGGAAAGTTGGCGTTGCAGCTCTGACTAGGTTTCGAAATATGTCTCGGCGCTGCAACGCTGACCCGCAGATTTTTGAATATTATAAATAGAAACCCTAGCTGAACAAGAAGGGGGAGCACGGCTGTTGAAGAAAAAAACAGAATTTGGAGGAGACGAGATGAAAAAGAGGAGTTGGAGACACTTCGGGAGGCTACTCGGAAGCTTTTAAATCATTCTTCTCCGGTTTTGTATCATTCTTATATAGTTATGTTGATGTTTTATGATATGAACATGGTTTGTTTGAATATTATTATGGAGTAGATATTTTTGTGTTAAGGATAGATGGATCCTAAACCTATATCCTGAGTGCTATTTGGACAAGTTGGAATTTACTTTGTTTTTCAAAGAGTGTGTTTTATTGTTCTTAATGCTGTTTATTATTTTGATTCCTTCTCGAGGCATGGTGATGCGTCGAATAGAGAAGCTATGCTTTTATGAATGGTTGAACTAATAAATATGATGTTGGATTGTTATCTATGCAAAGCCAGGGTAAAACATGTCATGAATGAAATAGGAGTAACCGAATAGGGATTTTAGGAAGTTTATGTAGTCCATTTAAATCGTAACCGAATAGGGAGATTTAACTGAAAGGAATTCCATTGAACTTAATGCTTCTTAAGTTGAATTAATCTAGAATAGACCTGGAATATGGATATTTGAAGTTGATGATTCTTGAGATTGTGGTTAGACCTGGAATATGGATAACCAATTTATTGGGGATTCTACCATCTTGAAAAACATAGTAAACGAAACTTGTCCATTCAAAACTCTTGTCAATAATGGTTTAGGTGAAGTCGAGTCCTTAGCACGTTAGTTCATAAGAGTCTTCATTCCAAAGTTTGCAAATCTTCCGTTATTTACTATTGTGTTCTGTTTTTCCCTTTAGTTAATTGTTAGTAATCTTTTCTCCTACAATTATTCGTTTGCTCAAATAATAGTAAGAGTTGAGTCATGACTTCTGTAGTATTTGTTCAGTCCTCGTTGGGAACGATATTTACTCATCATTTTATTACTTGAACAATTAGTGCACTTGCTAGTGTAAATTTCATCGCATCAAGTTTTTGGCACCATTGCCGGGGACTGAAATAAAATATTACATTTATTGTGATTCTACTAGTTAATTTGAGAGTTTATTAATTTGGTTTTTAAGTCTATTTTGCAGGGTTTTCGTTTCTAGTGCATGACACGTACTAGTGGGAGAATACTTGCAAAACTTAATCCAGAGATTGAACGCACTTTTCACGCTTTGAGAAGAGTTGCACCAGTAACAGTTAATACAATGGCAGAAGGAAACAATGCAGAGGTGCAACGTGCACTGTGGGATTATGCTATGCCAAAGATGGATGGTGTTGAATCTAGCATTCGACGACCACCTATACAAGCGAACAATTTTGAAATTAAGCCAATATCATTCAGATGATTCAACATTCAGTACAATTTGGGGGCTTATCGCAAGAAGATCCAAATGTTCACTTGACGAATTTCCTTGAATTTGTGACACATTCAAGCATAACGGAGTATCGGATGATGCAATTCGCTTAAGGCTTTTTCCATTTTTATTAACAGATAAAGCAAAAAGCTGGTTGACTTCTTTGCCAACAGGATCCATAATGACATGGGCAGAATTGGCACAAATTTTTTTAGGGAAATACTTCCCTTCAGCAAAAACTACAAAGTTACGTAATGAAATTACTATGTACTTGCAGGTCGATCGGGAATCACTCTATGAGGCATGGGAACATTTTAAAGATCTTTTTGAGAAGATGTCCTCATCATGAGTTGCCCACTTAGATGCAGGTATAAACTTTTTATAACGGTTTAACTAGTACAACCCGAAACATGATTGATGCAGCTGCAGGTGGCACTATCATGAGAAAAACTCCAGAAGAAGCCATTGAATTACTAGAAGAAATGGCCACAAACTCTTATCAATGGCCAATTGAAATGTTACTTGTTAACAGAGCCCCAGGATTGCACAATGTAGATGTTGTTACAGCTCTAGCAGCACAACTGGAGACTCTCACCAAGAAGATTGATGGACTTAATCCCAACTCACATACAATATGTGAATTGTGTGGTGGTAGTGGCCATCACAGCAGTAACTGTCAAGCAGGTAATCAGTTTGCATATAATTCATCTGCTGAACAAGCTAACTTTGTTTCAAATTTTCCCAGGCAAAACAATCCATACAACAATATATATAATCTGGGATGGAGGAATCACCCAAACTTCTCGTGGAATCAAAGCAATGCGAAGCAACCTCATTCTGAATATCCTCCTCAAGAAAAAAAGTCCAACTTGGAGGATATAATGGCCAAATTCTTAAATACAGTAAAAACTAGATTCCAAAATCAAGAAGCATCCATCAAAAATCTGGAAGTTCAGGTCGGTCAACTAGCAACCATAATTTCTGGACGTGCACAAGGTTCCCTCTCGAGCAACACAGAAAAGAATCTTAAGGAGGATGTCAAGGCCATAACACTAAGGAGTGGCACACAATTGGAAGAGCCACAACCTAAAAAAATCACTAATCAAGAAGGCGAGAAAGAAAAGACCAAGCAAAAGGAGAAACGTGTTTCAGCAAAGACGCCTACTGGTAAAGGTTTGATTGATTCTAACTCTTAAACTAAATATATGCCACCTCTTCTTTATCCTCAGAAATTCCAAAAAGAAAAATTAGATAAACAATTTTCAAAATTTTTAGAGATTTTCAAGAAATTGCATATTAACATACCATTTGCAGAGGCATTAGCACAGATGCCTAGTTACACTAAATTTTTTAAGGAAATTTTGTCTAATAAAAGGAAGCTCGAGGAACACAGACGGTAATGTTAACTGAAGAGTGCAGTGCTATACTGCAAAACAAGCTACCTCCAAAATTGAAAGATCCAGGGAGTTTTACTATACCTTGCACTTTGGGAAATTCAGTTTTTGATAAAGCTTTATGTGACCTTGGTGCCAGTATTAATCTTATGTCTCTTTCAATTTTCAGGAAACTTAGATTAGGAGAAGTCAAAACAACGACAGTGTCATTGCAATTACCTGATCGATCAATTAAGAGACCACGAGGAATTATAGAAGATGTACTGGTAAAAGTTGATAAATTTATATTCCCTGTAGACTTCATTGTTCTCGATATGGAAGAGGATCGTGAGGCACCTCTTATACTCGGACGTCCATTCCTTGCTACAGGGAGAGCCCTAATTGATGTACAACAAGGGAAATTGATTTTGAGAGTCAATGATGAGCAAGTAGTTTTTGATATGTATAAAATCATGAAATATCCATCTGACTTATCTACTTCTTCTTGTTTTCACGCGGATGTTGTTGATGACCTCATTGAAGAGTTTCAGAAGAAGACATTAAATAAAAATACTTTGGAGAGATGCATCATGGAATCAGGAACTACCACCACTGAAGAACTTGTCATCCAAGAAGAAGCAAAGAACTTGGAAGCTGAAATGGGAAAAGAAGTGCTAGAAGAACCAATAATAACCCCTTAATTAAAAACTTTACATGATCATTTAGAATATGTTTATCTAGAGAAAAATATTTTCCCCGTTATAATATCCTCTTCGTTGACAGGTAAAATGGAAGAACGCTTGTTAGAAGTCTTAAGAAGGCACAAAAAGGCTTTGGGGTGGACAATAGCGGATATCAAGGGAATTAGCCCTTCCATTTGCACTCACAAAATTCTCATGGAGGAGAACTTCAAGCCTACTGTTCAGCCACAGCGACGCTTAAATCCAGCAATGCAAGAGGTCGTTAAGAAAGAAGTAGTCAAGTTGCTTGATGCAGGTATTATTTATCCAATTTCTGATAGTGCTTGGACCAGCCCGGTACAAGTAGTACCAAAGAAATGTGGGATCACTATTGTGAAAAATAATAATAATGAATTGACCCCCACCAGAACTGTGACAGGTTGGCGGGTTTGTACTGATTATAGAAAATTAAATGATGCCACAAGAAAAGATCATTTTCTTTTACCTTTTATTGATCAAATGTTGGAAAGATTGGCAGGTCACAAGTTCCACTGTCTACTTGATGGATACTTGGGATATAATCAAATTCCCATAGCACCCGAGGATCAAGAAAAGACGACATTTACATGTCCTTATGGCACGTTTTCATATAGGAGGATGCCCTTCGATATCTGTAACACACCAGCAACTTTTCAGCGTTGCATGTTGGCAATTTTTTTTGATATGACTGAAAATTTTTTAGAGATCTTCATGGATGATTTTACACTATTTGGTCTAACCTTTGACGATTGCCTTCATAATCTCTCTTTAGTTTTGCAGCGATGCGAAGAGACGAACCTAGTACTAAATTTGGAGAAATGTCATTTCATGGTCCATGAAGGGATAATGTTGGGGCACAAAATATCATCTAGGGGTATTGAAGTTGACAAAGCTAAGGTGGATGTGATAGAAAAACTCCCACCTCCCACTTCAGTCAAAGCCATCAAAAGTTTCCTGGGGCATGTAGGATTTTACAGGAGATTCATTAAGGATTTTTCAAAAATCTCTAAACCTCTTTCTAATCTTCTTGTAAAAGATGTGAAGTTTAACTTCTTTGATGACTGTTTGCAGGCATTTGCTACATTAAAGGATAAGTTGGTGACCGTCCCTGTTGTGGTCGCACCAGATTGGAGCCTCCCGTTCGAATTAATGTGTGATGCCAGTGATACCACAGTTGGAGTAGTGCTTGGTCAAAGAATAGATAAAGTTTTCAGGACAATTTATTATGCGAGCCGCACTCTTACTGGACCCCAACTGAACTACGCCACCATCGAGAAAGAACTTTTAGCTGTTGTATTTGCATTTGATAAGTTTCGATCCTATCTTATTGGATCAAAAGTTGTTGTTTATACTGACCATGCAGCTTTAAAGTATCTTTTAGCGAAAAATGACGCAAAACCAAGACTGTTGAGGTGGATTCTCCTTCTTCAAGAATTTGATTTAGAAATCAAAGATAAGAATGGGACTAACAATCGAGTAGCAGACCACTTATCAAGGCTCGAAAAATCGGAAGAGACTAATATCAACATTAACGAAGAATTTTCGGATGAGAAAATATTTTCTATTTCTTCGTTTAATTATGTTTTAGTAGTGTCTGAGACACCATGGTTTGCTGATTTCGCCAATTACCTTGTAGAAAACTGGATCCCAGGGCACCTCACATATCAACAAATAAAGAAATTCCTATCCGACGTGAAGCATTATTTTTGGGAGGATTCGCATCTATACAAATTGTGTGCAGACCAGGTGATTCACAGATGTGTGCCAGAGCATGAGTTTAACAGTATTTTGTATCACTGCCATGACAGAGAAGCTGGGGGACATTTCAGTGCAAACCAAACAGCAGCAAAGGTATTGCAATCAGGTTTCTATTGGCCGACTTTGTTTAAGGATGCCCAAGCTTACGTCACATCATACGATAGGTGTCAACGAATTGGTAACATCTCTAAACGAAATGAAATGCCTTTAAACAATATTCTTGTTTGCGAAATATTTGACGTTTGGGGTATTGATTTCACGGGACCCTATCCTGCATCTTTGTCAAATCAGTATGTTCTAGTCGCCGTAGATTATGTGCCTAAATGGGTAGAAGCCATAGCAACCCGCACTAATGATGCTAAAGTGGTTCTCCAATTCCTCAAGAAAAACATCTTTACCCGGTTTGCAACCCCTAGGACAATAATTAGTGATCGCGGTAAACACTTTGACAATCATCAATTCAGAACCTTGTTAAGAAAATATGGAGTAACTCACAAACTCGGCACCTCATACCATGCACAAACAAGCGGTCAGGTAGAAGTTTCAAATCGGGAGGTGAAACGAATTTTAGAAAAAACTGTGAATACTTCTAGGAAAGATTGGGCACTTAAATTAGATGATGCCTTGTGGGCATATAGAACGGCTTTCAAAACACCAATAGGAATGTCACCATATAGGCTTGTTTTTGGAAAAGCCTGTCACCTTCCTGTCGAACTTGAGCATAAAGCATATTGGGCCACCAAATTCTTGAATTTTGATATGACCCTTGCAGGACAAAAGTGTTCGTTGCAGGTTGATGAATTGGAAGAACTTCGACTAGGAGCATATGAGAATGCAAAGCTGTATAAGGACAAAACAAAAAAATGGCATGATCGACACATCTTGAGGAAAGAATTTGTTCCAGGGCAACAAATTCTTTTGTACAATAGTTGACTTCGTCTATTTCTGGGAAAACTGAAATCTCGATGGACTGGACCGTACACTGTGATAAGTGTCTCACCTTTTGGTGCCGTTGAATTACGACATGAAAAAAACAAGGAGACGTTCAAGGTCAACGGGCACAGATTGAAGCACTACATTGTGGGGACGTTTGACCCTCAATCGTCCACAACCATTCTCTAAGAGCCATAAATCAGAAAGTCAAGCTAAAGACTATAAATTAGAACGACCATTTGGTTCTTTTTTTTTTATTTTTCTTTCCTTTTGAAGTTGTTTTGTGTGTTTAAATTTTTTTTTGTTCTGTTTAGTTTGTATGTTAATTCAATTTTTATTGCTCTAAAATGTGTTATTTTTTGTTTATTTTCAGGATTACTTGGAGTCAGGACAGAGACTCCGCGCTGCAGCCTTACACTTTGGGCGCTGCAGCCTTACACTTTGGGCGCTGCAACGCTGGTCCTGCCCTTACACACTGAACCTACCCTTACATGCTGATCTGCCCAGAGATTCAACGCTGCAGCGCCGAACAGATCAGCGCTGCAGTGTTGGGAAGTTGGCGCTGCAGCGCCAAGTCGCACACTGACTTTTAAATAAACAGATTTGCCACTGTTAGGTCAATTCAAATTCTGATTTTCAGCACCTCTCTCTATCCAAATCACTAAAATTAAACCTCTTTTCCCCATCGCACTACCAAATCAAGGTCGTTTTGTATCTCCCATCATGGATTGCTTCCGTTCTTCATGGGAATCACACCTCTTTTGGGTGTTGTTGATGTCTTCCAATCAAGTAAGATTTCTTCATCTTAAGATAGCAAAATTTCAGATTTTTGAATGAAATTACTCGATTTGTTCATGGTTGCCTTATAATACATGGTGATTTGATGAAATATTGAGGAAGGTAAGAACAGGTAAGTTGCACTTTCTTAGTTTTAGCTGAAAATTTTTCACGTGGCTGTTCGTTGGGAGAAATGGGTGTTGTAGCTGCATAAAATTCTGGTGGTGATGGGTTAGCTATGCACTCTATTATGTTGGGTTATTTGTGACTCAATTGATTGAAGACATTGCATCATTTTGATTGAAAGTTTTTCTACAAAAAAAAAAATTATTTGGGCATCTGTGTATGTGGAAGATGGTGTTGCTCTCGGTTGTTTTCTATAGTTTAGAGTTTGATTATTTACAGCACAGAAGTCTTGATCAAATGGCTCCTCCTAAACGCATGAGACCTAGCTCTACTGGTTACAATTTCAAGCTTTTTGTCTCAAAGGAAAGCAGAATAGAGGTTTGAGCGTTCTCAACTCAAGAAAGTCCCAATCCCTGAACGGGGATTTAATATCACTAAGGGACACTTCCCACTCATTCACAGGATCATCGCTGCCCGAAAATGGAAAAAATTTTGCACAACACCCGAAGCTGCAATTATTCCAATTGTGCATGAATTTTATGCGAATGCTGCCAAGCACATGAATCTGAAGGTGAAGGTTAGAAGGAAATTAGTGGCATTCGACAGAGGCACAATTAACAAATTGCTCGCTACTCCCAACCTCCCAATGGATGAGTACAGTGCTTATGCCAGTGCGCCTGACCTCGACTAGGTAATCCGGGTTCTTTGCAAAGTTAAGACATAATGGAAATTGTCTGGTGATAAGCAGACTTCATTTCCATCGAGTGCAATGGATAGGACAGCAAAAGCTTGGCATTACTTTGTGGGTGCTCGTTTGCTTCCGACAACCCATTTAAGTGATGTCACAAGAGATAGAGCAATCCTGTTATTCGCCATCTATCAAGGATTGAGTATTGATGTGTTATGCATTATCCAAAACAGCATTCTATACAGCATGAATTCGATCAGTGCAGGATTGTATTTCCCATCTTTGATAACAGCACTTTGTGGCTCGTGTAGTGTTACCTGGACTGCGGGGGAACAAATCAAACAACCAATGCATCCTCTGGATCTCAGGACTATCTATAGAATCACGGATATAGAACAAGCAGCGAGCCCAGACGCCTCTTCCTAACAGCCTCCACCAGCACACCAACAACGGAATATATCACTTTCTGATCGTTTGACAGCGGTTGAAACAGAGCTTCATGAGCTTCGGCAATGGGATCAGCAGTAGGCATCATATGTTGCAGGTATTTTCAAACCAATGACCAGATGATGAGGATTTTTGCCAATCATTTGGGAATCGACATACAGCAACTACCTCCACTACCACCATATCCCAGTCATAGCAGTGATCCGGAGGATGAGGACATTGACAAGGACGATTGATTCAGCCTCTGATTAATAAGGGGAGTTCCCTTCTCTTACTTTATGATTCAAATTTTGTACATTGCGGACAATGTATCATTTCAGTTTGGGGGTGGGAACTTTATCTGAATATTGTGTGCTACTCATGTTTCTAGTTATTTTTCTGTTTGTTTTATCTAAATGTTTTCTGTTGTTTGATTTTGATTTTGCCGATGATGAGAAATAGATTGACTTGATTATAGCTATTGAAAATTTGAAAAATGTTGTGTTTGTCTGTGTGCTTGAATTTGTTGTTAGATTTATTTTACATCAAACTCTTTAAACACAATGAGCACTTACACCTAAGCACTTTGTTGTCTTGCTGTTTCGAAGAGCGTTTATGTGAGCAGTGTAGTTTCTTGTGATCTTTTGGACTCTAGAACCTGTTTGAAGACCACTCGAGGCGAAATCCGAGGTAGTACAGTATCAAAGAAAGGATCCAGGCCATGTTTGGAAAGTTTGAGCCTTTTTAGCCAACCCTTGATATGTGATTATCCTTAGTTTTCTCCTTTTGAGCTCGGATATCTATTGTTTTGTCACCCGATCATCTAACCTATTTCCTTTTCAAAAAAAAAAATGCTACAACTCCATCTTTCACCTGTAAGCATATCGATTAATGAATGGACTATTCTCTTAAGTGGTGACAGAGGATTGAGTAAGAGAAAGTGATCTTCGATTTGGCTATATTAAGTATCAAATTTTCCCATCGAAAGTGAGCAAGGGAAAGATCGAAGTTGAAAAGGTTGACCACACGAACTATTTGATCAAGTTGTATTTTACCTATCACAAACAGTTGGAAAAGCCGTGTTTGATCGTCATGTACATGCTCGGTTATAGTTTCATTCATGCACACGGAAATAAAGACTGGTGCTACTATGGTACAAGCATACGAAAAAAGAAAAAAAAAAGATGATGAAGATGATGAAGATGAAGAAGATGTGACAACAACAAAAGTATTGGAGTAGTACATGATAACGGAGGAAAAGTTTGAAAAAAATGATTATTGGTTGATTTGCTTAAGGTGATGTAAGCCTCAAATAAATCTTTTACCATACCTTAGCCTTAGCCTTAGCCAAAGTTATAAGCTGAATAAAGTCCTAGTGATCTCGGGTATTGTCTGGGCCTACATTAGTAGAGAGTGGTGTGAAAAGCAAGCTTATGGACTTTGAAAGATTGGCATTATCCTACTTGCTTGCATAAACCGATCAGAGTGGCGAGACGATTAAGTTTATAAAGGTGCTACACACACACGTTTGAAGAATTTGATGTAAGATAAAGTTGGCAATAAATTTGAAATTCTAGACACTAGCAGTATTTGGAAAGTTTTCTTGCGTTATGATTTATATGCAATCTTTGAGGTATGTTATATCAAATCTAATCAAACCATCTCTTACTCTTAGGATGTGTGTGCATAGGATTTTGTTCTAGTTTGCTCGAGAACTAGCAAAAACGTAAGTTTGGGGGTGTGATAACTCTAAATAAATCATGTTATTATACTTCTTTTAGGCACGTTTTTGGTGTTGATCTTAAGAATTAGAATTGTGTTTCATGTGCTTTTTAGCCATTTGAGTTTAGTTTATCTTATTCTACTAATAGTTGTTTTAGTTGAATAATCAATTATAAGTCTTGAAAATCTACTGTGCAGACACTTGCTGGAGCACTGGAAGGGCAAAATGTGTGAAAGGGATAGAAACTCAAGGCTACAGCGCTGGAAAGTTGGCGCTGCAGCGCTAGAATCTGGCATAAATAGAGGAATTGGACAGAAAGTTGGCGCTGCAGCTCTGACTAGGTTTCGAAATATGTCTCGGCGCTACAGCGCTGGGAAGTTGGCGCTGCAGTGCTGGCCCGGGGATTTTTGAATATTATAAATAGAAACCCTAGCTGAACAAGAAGGGGGAGCGCGACTATTGAAGAAAAAAAAACATAATTTGGAGGAGACGAGACGAAAAAGGGGAGTTGGAGACACTCCGGGAGGCTACTCGAAAGCTTTTAAATTATTCTTCTCCGGTTTTGTATCATTCTTATCTAGTTATGTTGATGTTTTATGATATGAACATGGTTTGTTTGAATATTATTATGGAGTAGATATTTTTGTGTTAAGGATAGATGGATCCTAAACCTATGTCCTGAGTGCTATTTGGACAAGTTGAAATTTACTTTGTTTTTCAAAGAGTGTGTTTTATTGTTCTTAATGCTGTTTATTATTTTGATTCCTTCTTGAGGCATGGTGATGCGTCGAATAGAGAAGCTATGCTTTTATGAATGGTTGAATTAATAAATATGATGTTGGATTGTTATCTATGCAAAGCCAGGGTAAAATATGCCATGAATGAAATAGGAGTAACCGAATATGGATTCTAGGAAGTTCATGTGGTCCATTTAAATCGTAACCGAATAGGGAGATTTAACTGAAAGGAATTCCATTGAACTTAATGCTTCTTAAGTTGAATTAATCTAGAATAGACCTGGAATATGGATATTTGAAGTTGATGATTCTTGAGATTGTGGTTAGACCTGGAATATGGATAACCAATTTATTGGGGATTCTATCATCTTGAAAAACGTAGTAAACGAAACTTGTCCATTCAAAACTCTTGTCAATAATGGTTTAGGTGAAATTGAGTCCTTAGCACGTTAATTCATAAGAGTCTTCATTCCAAAGTTTGCAAATCTTCCGTTATTTACTATTGCGTTTTGTTTTTCCCTTTAGTTAATTGTTAGTAAACTTTTCTCCTACAATTATAAGTTTGCTCAAATAACAGTAAGAGTTGAGTCATAACTTCTTTAGTATTTGTTCAGTCCTCGTTGGGAACGATATTTACTCATCATTTTATTACTTGAATGATTAGTGTACTTACCAGTGTAAATTTCATCGCATCAAGTACCACCTCAATGAGATTATGAAATTTAACTGATCCATCTGAAAAGCTTGGAAAAAGGTAAGAAGATCCCTGATAATGATCCTCAATACCAATAAGTTCAATAACCACAGGAGCATAAGATTTGTTTGGCATACCTAAACATGGTGGTACATTTAGGGACCTCACATCGTCATCATCACTAGAATTTACCTGCAGTGCCAAGTGGTTACATAGTCCTCTCAGCACCTTCACAGAAAAACTAGGCTCCATAATTCTATATGACGATATTTATCTTCCACCACTTTTAGAACCACGTCCAAATTTGGAATATGTGAATCAGCTTATTTGGAAGAGTTACAAATCAGGGAAAGTTTCACCTCTCCCTCATGAGACGAAGCAAATATCAAACTGCAATAAACCTGATCCACCGTCACCTTTCTCCTCCACATTTGAAGGTTCAAATTGTAGGAATTTCAAGCCATCCACCCTGATATCAGACCTATTTCTTGAAGAACCATTGTCACATAATAGGCTGGCTGCAGCTACCAAAAACAAAAAATCAGAAATGGGCAATCAGAAACTGAAGAGAAATGATATTTGAGTGTAAGTGAATGCTAGGACTGCTCAAAAAATTATTTCTTAACGAATTCAAACACAACTACATGCACATACTCACACAACTTTAGCTCCAGTGAAAAAATGGAAAAGAATCATGAACAAAATGTTTAATAAAACATCATGAAACTCCAAAGGATTTCAGCATTGATCTGTCTCTCAATATGCTCGTCTCTAGGCCAATTGATTATTTAAAATAATGGATAAAATTTCATCCCCCAAGACACTGAACAGCCATGAAATTAAACAATTTTCCCTTGCCTTCCTAGGTTTGAAGATTATGCATGTTCTCCAGTCACTGTTTCCTTAATGAGGTGAAACTTCGCCCAAAGAATTCAAAGAATCTATAACTAAACCTCAAGTCAGTCAGCCACTACTTAAACTTAAGAAAGAGAAAAAATGCCATCTTTATATCTCAAATGGAAAATATGAATATTCATATCTTAAAGAGAGAGAGAGACAGCTTTTCTATAGGACTCTTTACTCTTTTTCTTAATTACAATTCAAATGGAATACTTTGGATATTCAAATATTTCCAGCAGGCTGAATTGACATTTCAAAGTACTATTGAATTAACGAGAGACTGAAGTACCTGGGTGGATCACAGTAACTGGTAATCAATGAATGCCTCATCCATAGGCATGTCAAAGGACACTTCTGATACAAGTCAAGCACATTTTCAGTTGAATCCCGTTCCGAGCTGGGTCTTGTAAAGATAACAATACCAGTTCCTGAATTAAATTTTTCCCCTCGAGGAGCCACTCCAGGTATCCCTGGTGTCTTTTCTTTGTCTTGAGGTGATGTAGACATGGATTTCTTTCTTTTATAACACGAACTGATTTGAGATGGCTCCATATTTCCCAGTTTTGGACAAGTTTGAGACGAGTTTGATTTCCTGCCTTCATTTTCAAAATGCTGCAGGAGCAAAAAAGGCCGTGACATAGTTTGTACATCCCCAACATGCAGATGAGTGGACTCGTCTAAATTTCTGCTAAAACAATTTTAGATGGTCCATCCTCATCACCATGTACCGCTCTTAGTGTAGTGTTCACCAACTTTGGTTTGGAGTTCTCCGTAGAGGCTGGAATCATTTCTTTCTGATACTTTCTCATCAATCTTGACAATGGAATTCCACTGTCTTCAGGCTCAGAACAAGTTTGAGAGCTTGAAGCCATTTTAGGCTCATCCTGTTGTTCTCTCGGGTGTCTTGAGCATGATTTTTTCAATGGGTGTCTTGTTGATGAAACTTTTGCCAACTTTGTTTTCGAGTCATCCACAGAGGAATAAAGCTTTTATATTGCGATCGCAATCTTTTGGAAAGAGGTTCATCTTCGTGAGGCTTGTTATGCTTCAAAGCTTCTTTTTTCTTAAATTTTACTCCCTAGTCATACACTTCAATCCACAAAAATAAATTAAAATGGTATAAACAAGACATACAAATTCAAAATAAGCACACAATATCGAGAACCCTAAAATGTTCATGTAAATCTCTACCACTGCATATCATA
Source organism: Bretschneidera sinensis (assembly GCA_023935145.1). Classification (NCBI taxonomy): domain Eukaryota; kingdom Viridiplantae; phylum Streptophyta; class Magnoliopsida; order Brassicales; family Akaniaceae; genus Bretschneidera; species Bretschneidera sinensis. The sequence continues at coordinate 119,157,204 of CM043699.1, forward strand.
TGAGACATGAGAACAACCATAATATGAATTATTATGATAAATAAGTCTTTGAAATAAACTCTGGAGAGTAACATACAACTAAATTTATAAAAGAAAGCAGACCTTTTCTCCCTTGTTTGATAAAGCTTTATTCTTCGTGTCTCCTCACTTTGATCAAAAGGTAAGTTTAAGAAAACACAACAATAAATAAACAGAACACAGAATTTATCATACACCCAATTTTATTATTATCAAACAGAGTACAAAAGCGCAGAGATAGAAATCTCAAAACTTTGATCTTCAATGCATCAAATTTTCGACTATAACAAACTGAATATGAAAAAATACAAAACCTCATCATTTATACAGATCCATACCATGGCTCTGTCCCAACTGGTTTCCACATAAAACATCATGAAAAAATTGAAGTCATATTTAACCGGTATAAATTAGTAAACAAAATAGGAAGGAACATATGAACACAGAAGTGCAAAAGATGGTACAACTAAAACTAAATTATTTTTCTTGTAGTTCTAGTCTTCGATGTTGCCTTTACCTCACGGTCAGGGATGCCATAAGGCTTTGTCCCCTTGCAGGCTTTCGCTATTTTAGAATTTGGTGGCATACTTTCGTGTGGTCTTCACAAATAAATTGTCAGGAAATGAATATGATGTCATATACGACTAACAAGCAAAATGTGTTAATTTACTTTCTCAGAAACCAAACAGCCGCTTAACCTCAAGTTGAATACGGAAATATCTCTAAAGTGGGACATTTGCAGAGCAGGAAACGAAGAAATTTCAAGCATAACAACCGAACTGAAATTGGTCCATTTCCGAAAAGTAAATTAACACATTTTGCGCATCAAAACTAAATTCCATAGTTTCTCCTCCATTTTCTCAGCAACTAAACAGGGGTTTAACCCCAAGTTTATAAAGGAAGCATTTTTAACCAAAAGAAGGCCTGATCTTTTGCATGTAATAAGAAAAAATAAATCAGACATTTGGTGTTCGTTTCCAGACATAGTAAACCAACAAATCTTGCGCATCAAAACTAAATTCCATAGTTTCTCCTCCATTTTCTCAGGGACCAAACAAAAACTAAAGTGCAACGAAACTTTTCTTCTTTCTCAACGAAAGGATGTTTTTTTTTTTACAATAATTGAAGAGAATAGTGTGAAAGTAAAAGAAAATACTAAATAAAATATAGACATCCTGAAGAACATGAAAACTCATCGTACGAAATCGGTAATAACAAGTAAAAAGGTCCACTAAACCCTCATTTTGCATCTCACACTTATCTGCATACTTAAATCGGTATAACTTGTTAAATTGGGTTGGTTTTTAAGAAGGTTGGTTTGGTTTTTGATTGAAAATTTGTTGAAATACAGGTTCAACTCGATTCAAGTAATATGATTATTATATAATCATATTTTATATATTTAATATTTATTATGTATAATTATTTTTATATTGCATTTATTTTTTTTATTTATATTGAAATTTTGAAAATTTTAATTGCTCAATTACTTTTATTGCATTAAATTAAAATCATTTGAATTTTATGTTAAATAATTTAAGATACTTTGTTAGGAATTGATTTATAAGATTTAATGAATTCTTGTATAGATTTGATTTTACATCTAATAAATGATAAATTATTGTAGTAGAATATTTTTTTCGCTTAGATTCTGAATTTACTTCATGTACTTTGGGAGTTTTATCATTTTACTCTTTAAAACTTTCAATTGTTTCAATTTAAAACATGAAATTCTAAAATCATCCAAATCAAACCATTTCGGTGAAAATTTCATCAATTGCTTAATGAAAATCCACCTAAATGTTATATAAGACGTTAAATACACATTTTTCACCATATTTCTCATCAGATGCGTGGCACTTACGTGAATTTCGTTAAATGATTGACAAAATTTCTACCAAAACGGTTTAATTTAAATGATTTTGAGAATTCATATATTAAATTAAAAGAGATTAAAGTTTAGAGAGTAAAATAATCTTACCTCCAAAGTAGAGGAAATAAATTCATTATTTAACCTATTTTCTCTTATGTAATATGTTTGAATTAATTTTTAAATGAAAAAAACTAAATCGGTGACTTAAACCGACTCAAATCCATTTGAATTGATTGAAATTGAAATGATTTATGGATCGAGTTATATTAAGATTTTTCAACCTGATATAATGGAGTTGAATTAAATTTTTAATCCAACCCAATTCATTCAGACTCATTGTCACCTCTAATCACAATACCTTGGAGTCTATTTTTTCTTTTTTTCAAAAAAAGTACATGGAAAATAAGTTCAATATTTACCATGAAAATTGAAAGAATGCAAGCAAACAGTAGCTTGAAAGTTAACACTTTAAGATCAAATTATAAGATATTGTCTAACTTTTCTGTTTTTTTATAACGGAGAGAGGAAACTTACCTCTGTTATGCTTTTTCTGAGCTCTATACCCTATAGGCCAAAAGGACAGAGGAGGGAAAACGAAAAACTCTTTTGTTATTAGTGGCTTTCAGTGTTGTTTATCACTTTATTGCAGGTTTTTTTTTAAGTTTTTCAGGTACACAGCACTTGAGCTACCAGTGATCGCACAAACAAAAACGTGATAAGAAAATACAATATTTAATTTTATGAATTTTTATATAATTGTCCGTTTAAACCAAACAAAAATAACATTTATTTCATTTCAATATGAAATTTATTTAGAAATTAATTTTTATAATTACTTCTTATTTTAAATTGTAGAATTCATTTGAATTCTCATGTTTAAAATGTTGAAATAAATGAAAAATTTTAAAAGATGAGAGAGGAAAGAGCGAGGGAGAGGGAAGGAAGGAGAGAGGGAAAGAGAGTGATTTAGTTCCGACCCGTAACATAATGACGTGTAGCACCCTACAAGGGCAAAAATGTAATTTTATGAAAAAACATAGCCACCAATCGAATGGCTACACATCGCAAAAGGCAATACGATAATTTCACACTAAAATCCTAATCCTACTAGAATACTCCAATCTATGAAAACCTTAATCTTATCGTAATATTCCAGGCTATAGAAACTTTAGTCTTATTAGAATACTCCAACATATGAGAATTCTGATCCTATCATGATACTCACTTTCCTAATCGACCTCTACATCTAAAAACTATATAAAATGAGTTCTCATTATCAAATGTACAAATTTAATTCACTCTAAATCATCCCACTCTTTTGCTATTTATTTTTATACACCTTCAGTTTACTAACTTAAGCATCGAAAAGTCCCTAGGAGGCACAACAACCCCTTCAATCCTCCGATGACTCCTTAGGGTTTTTTCTGCCTTTGTGTGCGCAGGTGCCTCATCACGTCCGTTAGCTTGCTTAGCAGATTTTCGGCAACAACAATTTTTTTACTCTCATTTTGTATAATTCACTTGTAAATTGTATCAATTTCGATAAAAAAATTTACAAGACAATTCAATTTCATAGTGAATTCATTTTGAAATTAATTCATAGAGTTTTTTTTTCAAACACGATAACTATATGAATCGAAATGAATTCCATAAAAATGATAGAATTCACTTGTTTCAAATGGAATGTAAAAGTATTTTCTTCTCTTTTTCTTGAACATCCCATTCAATTTGTCACGGATAAGCTAAATGGACCCATTTATGGTAAATGTTATCACAGTTTAGTTACAGCTTAACCTTTCTTACTCAAAACTAACAACAAAATCCGGAAAAATTCTCGCCTAACCTTGATTCATAAAAGACATATGACACAAAATATATTCAATCATTTGATTAAAACAAGATTTCTCTGTTTCTCTTTTGTTGGGAATTTTAGCTCAAATCCCAAGTATGAAGATTTCTAATTGGTTTTTTAAAAGTGGTTTCCTATTTAATAGTTATTTGTTCGTAGTAGTATTCTATATTGTTTGTTCTTTTCCTATTAATATTAAGAAAATATCCTCTATATAAATGTGATAAGATTTAAAGCACATCCATAATTTAGGGGTTTACTACTACAACTTTGGGTGTATTGGAATTTTGGGTATCAAGTTGAGACACCACATTAATTATTATGTTTTTACTCTTTGATTGTTTTTCTTTTTTAATTGTTACCATTGTGTTTTTTATCTAAAATTTGAATAAATGAATTTTAAAAGGCAAAATCCCAACATCTTTCTTCTCATGTCATCCAATAGTTGAACATACCTTTGTACCATGACTCCATGCTAAGCAAAAACTTCTCTGGAAATAAGTGTTTCTTTTTACTTTCTTGTGATTGGTTGGATATGAACTGTCATCAAAGCAACATCTCCACGAGGGTGAATATGTCATTTCACACCAACTAAAATAGTAAACTCTACCAACTAAACGCAAATAAACAATGAACTAAATTACATGAAGGACAACCCAAAATGCTTGTAATGTCATGACATTCTTTCTTGTTTACTTACATGTGACCTCTTTTACATTGAACAAATCAGGTCAATTTGAATTCTCTCAGACAAGTTCACCAACAAATGCACGTGAAATGAGTTTTGATGAAAAAAATCCTCAATACAAATCTCAAACGGTATGTAAACAAGTTTCTAACATGCCTTGTAGAAGGAGCAATGAGAGGTAAATGTAATAATAATTAAGAAGCTTCCTATATCAACCTGCTGCTTTCCTTTTAGCACGTTCAAACGCAAATATTTCTGCATATCTGTGCAAATAATCAATTTCAGCAAGTGTTTTATAAGCCTGATAGGTGGTGGCATCTCACCCTTCCAAAAGGGGAACCGTACATGACACTCGGCTCTATCCCGGAATCAGGACATCCACTACCTGCTTATTAATAGAAAGACCAATGTGTATGTCAGAAGGAGATCATTTGATGATACTGATATGGTGTTAGTCTCACATTTCAGTAAAACACTGCAGAAAACGATATTCTAAATCAGTTTTAACATAAATATGATCACAAAGACAAAGTAAAGCAAATAACTAACCAGCCCTTTTTTGAAAAACAAAGATACCTGAGATTCACAGGTGAACACTATCAAGGCAAATCTTAGGATGGAGGCACAAGAAGTCCAAAGTTCAATTAACCATCCTGAGACACAATATAGCAAAACAAAAAACAAAAGAGTCCCATAAATTAATAAAGAAGCCTAAAGAATTTACAAGGAAAACTAAAGAGCAATTTAAACCTTCACGGATTAAGGAACCACATAAAATAATTAAGAGGAAATTACTAATTAAGGATGTTAGAAGCACATGACATGATATGATAGCCGATTAAGAACTCTCTTGGACTGGATAGGGTGTTCAAATTTTCCCATACTTTACTAGAATGATATGTTGATTCTGATCAAATTGTTACCCCAGAGCAAAACCAAGAAGCAGACAATTATCCTGCCAATCAAGGACCATAATGGGAAATCTTGCATATGTATGTGAGTTCCCAAATCAATCGAAGCAACACACTATTCAACATGAGATGCACATAAATATCATAAGTCATCAGATGACAACCATGGTTAATCAGAAGAGAAGAAAAAAAATTGAGTACCTTAGAACTTAGCAATTTTGATGCAAGCCAAGAGCTTTAGGACTTTGCAAAGAACTGGGTGGCATAAATTGCGTTAACAATTGGAATTCAGGTGACCACATCAGTCCTGCTGCAGCTTGGTATCCTTGCTAAAACCAGATTATGGAGAGAGATTGCTGGTTTTAGGCACGCCAAAGACATTTTGCTGAAGACAACATATTCCAATTTCCAAGACTATTGCAAGATAAAGTCAGTTGAGAAACTCATAACAGCAAAGAGAGCCTTAATTAACTAACAAATATCAGTTGGTTGACCATTGGCTAGAATGACACAAATACGAATTTGATTAGCAAGAACAGGCCTACTGATATATCAAGGCCTCAAGCAGTAACTCGTCAGTAAATATAAACAAAGACAACATCAGAAGAAGACGACAAATCTGAACTATACCATTTTAAGCATTTGCAAAATACAAACAGAATCATAGGATTTCAACAGCATATTTGCTTCCAATTTATCAAAGTAATTCCCCTTCATTAGAAAATTTTCCCTGAAAATATATTCCATATTGATCAACACACATTTACTTAGGATTTTACTTGGGATCCCGTGTTGTGAATGAACAGTGAATTAATCCTATATAAAAGCAAGCACTATGATTAGAACATATCCGTATTAACTCTATAAAGGACGGAGGAGAAAGAATAAAAGAAGCATACATTGGCAAGAATTCAAGGTGATTTATCTGACACGTTAAGATGGCTGCATGAAGGAACCAGTGGTGACAACAATAAGCATATCGGCACAGTTTTAGCTGGCAAGTAGAAGTTGAATGTGCAGACAGATGTATGATTTAAACTTTGAACCAGGTAGATGCAAATTATCCCTTAGTATCGTGGCTTTAAATATGTATCAGTATATATGAAGATGAAGCTGCAAGATACAGAAAATAACATGGAAGTTTAGATATGACAAGGACCTCCCTCCCTATTCCCCACATGTAGCTGCATCAAAAGGTTTGAAATCCCAGGGACCCACTTGTGCGAAGCATCATTAGCCAATCACAGACCCTAATTGCCATCTAAAAGATAGTCCATTTATTGTATGGTTTCAAACCACGACTTACTGAACCACTAATATCAGGTCACTTACAGAGCAAAACCCTACCAGATAAGAAACACCCTTAACACGCACCTATGGTAGGTAAAACCCATAAATCAAAAGCCTTCTGGATCATCAATTCAGAATTCAATGATATGAAAACCGAGATATGATTGCCTCCAAGTTCTATTCCAAGGTAAGTAGAGAACTAAAAAGAGATAAAGCGATAAAAACACTGGGGGAGGGGGGCTATATCTACTCAAAATGCAATCTCATGATCTATTTCGCAATTGAGATCTCCACACTGATTCTTTTCATACTTGAATTCCAGCTCTGGTTAATCTAAAACACATTACACTAATTCCAATCTTAAAAGATGCTAATTTCCACAAAGATCATTTGGTGTCAAATTCACCTCATCAAAAACTTGTACATTCATTCAGAAAGACCAGATTACAGGATTTTTTTTATCTGAGATTGAGAACCAAAAGATAGAAAATCCCAATCAGTACCATCTAAACTAAGAATGTGATCTGAGACTAGACAAACTAGCAACCACCAAACTTAAAAATAACAATCTCAGTTCATGTATAAATACTTCAACTTTGACTTACTAATGATGTAAGACTGTAAGAGGGTTACAACTGCTACATAAACTTCAACTCTGAATCTTGTTGCATCAACTCCTGTACTTTTTTGGGCCGGAGAGTTGGACTTTGGCTATGGATATATGCCACAGCAATTGCGAAAGACTGCAGAGCTGATAGCGTTGATTGAAAATGAATAAAATACAAACCTCCATGAACATTTACCATCCTCAACTTAGGAACACCATGCTCTGAACCCTGAAAGGTAAAGTTGGGACATTGTCATCATAATCCTCATTAAAGTAAAAGTAATTTTGCATTTTTGCTTAAAACTTCCAACCAAAATGAATATTCGTTAACAAGGAAAATGTTTTAGTACCAAAAGAAGTGCAATGGTTCATAGGATAATGTTTACAATCTTGGAAAAAGATTCTGAAAGAACTTAGTACCAAATATCAAAAACAAAAACTAATACCGGGTTTTGCCTAGCGACTACTGAATCTGGTTCTGGCCTCCTATGCGTTATACAAAATTCAACTCAACTAAGCCTTAATACCAACTTTAACAGCGAAACAATCACAAACGAATTGCCAAATTATACACTGCAAAAACTTTAATTGTGAAAGAAGGTACAGACTCCTGAGGAAAAATTTAGCAAAAGCAAATTTCATGAGTTCCATGGACTAAAACTAATAGTTAAACTAATAGTGTCTGCCATTTTAGAGTGTATTCGACCAAATGATCAACCAGGAGAATACAAGAAGATTGAGGTACCTGTATAAACAAATCAAATAGCTTGCACTCTCCCTCCATCTTTGTTTTGGGTGAAATCTCTTGCTTGTCTGATCTGGCATTAAGTACTGTCAGTGGGCACCCTAAATCCCAACCACCACAGTCGCAGCATCCACCAGATTTCCACCTCTCAATGAGGCTGGAAGGGCCACCATTTCTGGTTCTAGGCCCACCATGAAGACCTGCTGGAACTAGAACATCCATACTTGTTGAGCAACCACTGGTATCACGAGTACAAGCAGAATGTAAAGAGGCTTCAAGAGTATCAATGGTGCCTGTGACGTCCACTTTCCTGAGAAATTTCAAGCCCCAACCTCCAACTTCATGCTGACGATTGTCAGGGAGATGGTCTTTCACAACAATGGCAGCTAATTCAATATCCGGTGGAAGACGATCTTTTAAAAGATTGGCCCCACCTAGTGCATCAAAACTGTTGCCTGTGTCTTGGTATGGCTCCCAAGGACAATATTCCAGTATGGAACTTGATCCATTAAATTTTGAGATATTTCTCTGCCTAGATGAATGAAAATTCCTAAATGCTTCCACCACCTTCTTTGATAACCCCTTATTCTTACTGAGGTTACGGCATGAAGTTTGTGTTCCACCACCAGCAAACAAAATGAACTCTCTCTCCATGATTTTTGAACTGTTTGGGCAGAGGGTGAAAGAAGTTGATACCTTCATTTTACCAACAAGGTGTGACTCATTATCATGAATTCCATGTTCCTTTCCGCCACCCTTTTTCAAATTGAACAAGTACATATAGTCCAGAGCCTTGTCATCAACTGATTCAACCCTGCACAAATTGGCCACATAGACCTCCCTCTGATCATCCAGGGAAAAAACAAAATGTGGAATTCCACCCTTCCAGGTGCACTGGAGCATGCCCTGAGTAACACTTGTAGAAGCAGAAGAATTTGACTGATCAGAAGAACGTGTAGAGTTTGTGCTCGATGTAGAAACAAGCCTTTTATGCACAGTCCCAGATCCATATTTATGATTTCCACCACTTTGTGTTTCTTTTTCTAGCTTCTGTTGCGAATTGTTACTTAACCCACCGGGAGAGCTCGTGAAATTATAGGATACTGACCCTTTATCATTCAATCTACTTCTTCCAAAATTAGAATCAACTTCTAATGCACCCAATTTGCTTAACAAAGGGCTCTTTAATATATGAATCATGCTCTTGCTACCCATGATTGAACCTACATTCCACTGTCCTGCAGAGCTAATGACTACATTCCCATACCCAGCTGCCAATGGACATCCAAAAACAAACCTAGCCCAATCGCATGTGTTTTCGTCTCTAATTTCAGTCAGATTCAAGCCATAAGACGAAATGCCCAAATTCAATGAGACGTTGCATTGGGATGCATTTGATGCACTGCTATGAATCAATTCCAGACAACGCCGGAGATATTTCTCATCCACGGTCACCACATGCTTTGGAATCTTATTATCTAAGACATGAGTACTTTGACAGAATGGACCCTTCATGCAGCTATTACTGGTTTGTAGTAGATTAACATTCAAAATAAAGGTATTCTGTGGGCTTATCCTCCTGCTCACCAACTTTCTTGATTTTAATACACAGCGTTCCGGATCATTTTCCCTGGATGTTTCTCTGTCCCTGCTCAAGCTATGCGATGAATCTTCTTTCTCCTGGATATCTTTCTGAGCATTGACAAGTGTATTCTCCATCTCCTGTTTCATATTAAACAAAATTGTGGGTGGGTGGTTTCGATTTCCATCTTCTGTCTCCAACTAAGTGATACGAGTCCGACAGCAGGTCGCCATAACATTAGGTAAACTTCTCTCCATCAAATTCGAATTTCACTAGAAATCTGAAAAGTGAGATGAATGATTAGCATTAAAACATTGTAAAAAAAAGCATATGTAAACTAGAAGAAAGCCAAGATACACACATTTCACATGACGATCTCGATTCGAATATTGATAAGAAGAATTAAGTACACAGAAACCAATTGGATTCTATATATGATGGGAGAGTATTTCAATAGTAAGAAAGAAATAACTCGGGTGATCTGTTCGACTCAGATAATACCTTAATTAAGTAACCCTTGAAACTATCTACCAAATGCAAAAACGCGTACCGTGTCTTCATACTTTTTCTTTGTTGTTTCCATTTATTCTCTCTCTTATCCAAAAAAGGGAAAGCAGACAATACAAGAAACTACATAATTTCTAACTGTAAATTATATTTGATAGCAGTCAATATCAAAGTTGTCGTAGAAAACTTGATGTCCTACTAAGAATTATGATTATGATTTTGATTAATAACAAAATTGAAAAAAAAATGTTGTATCAAGCATTAAGGTGATAAACAGAGAAGGAAGAAACAGGGAACAGTTGATGGATTTATATTGGAAAGGAAAAATAACTCTTCGATTGCATTTATAGATAATTAGATTATAGTACTAATCAAAATTACTCTACTTAATCGAACTCAATCAAATAAGCAACAAAAAAGGCAGAGATAAGAGAGAGAACACAGCACAAATCACATACATAATGAACCAGCTTCTATCAATCCAAGCAATGCAATTTCAACTCAACTCAACCCAACAAACTTTTTTACCCAACTTTTGAATCCAAAAAAAGAAATTTCCATGAAATGAACACAAAGCTAATGCTAGACCTGAAAGAACTCAATTTTTCTCCTCCTGTTCCACCTTTCTTAGTTCAAACCCACAAAGTCACAGACTATTGTAATTAAATAATCCAAATCAATCCCAAAAGAAAAGGAGTAGCCAAAAACAACTATTAATAAATAAATCACCCAATTAGGGAACCAAAAAACTAGTTAACTTTTTAATTAATTAAAAAAAAAAGTAACAACAACCAATTTTTGCTTACCTGAAGTAATGGATCCAAGAACCAAAACCAAACCCACTCCAACATAAAACCAAGCTTTAGAGTAGACACTGATTCCCGAGAAAGCAACACTTAATCATCTCTACAATTCTGGGTTTATCTCAAAAATAAGAACAGCCACCCAATTAACACAAAGTGAGGGAGAGAACTGAAAACTAACTGCTGCTAATAAATAATAATACTGGGAATTGAGCAGAATTGTTTTTATTTTCCTTGAGGAAAAGGAAAAAGAAAGTGTTCTATTGTTTTAGAAACTAATCAAGAGCTTTTTTGGGTTCCATATAGAGAACGTAACCAGAAAAAAAAATAAATAAAGAAAACGAACTGAACAAAGTGAAAAGCATATAATAATGAGGTGTGAAGTTGAATATGGTGTTGTCAGCCACGTTTGTTGTGGAATTTTTGTTGGAGTCACTTGTGGGACCCAATTTGTGTTTCTTTCTTAGCATTTTTTTCTTTCTTTTATTACGCAATATATAATACAAAGCCCTAACAAGGAAATCCAGTCTAGAGAGAGAAAAATCTATAGGTTAAAATGAGAGAGTGTAATACCGGTGAGCTGGTGCGCATGATAAGTACAGGACTCCACTGGATGCCAATGGGGGAGGGCCACTTGCCAAAGCGAGAGGGAGCACATCACCTGATATTTCATTGTTTTTAATAGTTTTTTTTGTTTTCCTGTTTTGATTTCTATGGTTGTTTTTGCGTTTGAGTTTGATTTTAAGTTTTTAACGATCCAACTGTACTTAGAGTATTATTTATCAAATAGTTTTAAATTTTTTTATAATATTTGAATTTTTTTTTATCAAATGATTATGAACTTAATTTTTTTAAACTCGGCAAAAACGTTTTCTTTCCATAGATAAAAACACTTTTAAAAAATATATCAAACAGAATTGAATTCTAGGTGACGTGAGGGAGAAATGGGGTATCGTAGAGGAATGGTGAAGTACATACATTCTAACTTCTAAGCTATGTTTTGGTTCTAGTAGTATACATTAATGTTTGCTGCTTGCTGGGTGTTGGTTGTAATGTGCTCATATTCTCCTTTTTTTTTCTACTTTTTTATTATGTGAGCGGTGTATAAAATGGATGCAGCTTTCAATAGATTTTGCATCTGTAAAGATGAAATCATCAAACACATCAACAATGACAAGGTAAAGTAATGTATATATAAAAGCACATCCCAAGTTCCTGTTGTTGGAAGTCTCTTGTTTACACACAGGGCATAGGTATTGTCAAAAATTGTTGAGATGTCATGTATTCAGGTTCGATCAGGAAAATCGTTTCGAGTTAAAATATTTTAGAATAATTTTGAAGTGATGAATTTTTTTTGTCCGTTTTATATCATATATAAAGCCATTAGTTAAGGTTTTGAAACACAAATTTTACAATCGATTTTTGTATTCTTTATCTTTGATAATAAATTTATCTTTTTTCTCCCCACGTAAATTTTATGTCTTTTTATTTTTTGTGTTATTGTTTTGATTACTGTTTCACTATTTTATTTTATATTTTATCGATCTTGTTACAACACAAACATTAACCATTAAAAAGAGTGAAGAAAAATTAAATAAAACTCTAAATACAATCTCAGTTCAAAGTACATCCCAAAACACCTCAAAATTTTAAGAATTATATATTAAAAAAATCCTAATTTTGAATGGTACATAAAGATTATAGTACTCTCACAACCTTAGGCATAAAGGTAAGGTCATCCAAAGTCGGATAGGATGTCAAAAAAGAAAATTCACAGAAAAATACGTCTAGAATTTTATAACTTTGTGGCTTTTCTTTTCATGGACCACAAAGCTCTTTGGATGAATAAAACTTTTTGAACGACTCCAAAAAATTAAAAACTTTTTAGACGACTTTTGTAGCCAACATGGACTACGAGCCAATCAATAAAATTGACATAAAAAGTGGTTTCATTTCGTGTTGTGAACCTGAATTCTTGTTAGCCTCTGATGCGTATGGTTTTGTGTACTTGTTCGATGAAATCGAAAAAATTTATTAATAATTATTAAAAAAATTAAATAATTATTATTTTAAAATATTTAAACATCAAAGTTATTATTTAATTTTTGTAATTATCAATAGATTTTTTCGATTATGTGATAACTCTTACAGAATCGACTCTATAGTATTACCATTCTTATTTTTTTAAAAACGTTGTAAGAGAGAGAATGAAATCTATATCGTCCGGAGAGGGGTTTGATTCTCTCGTTTGAAAAGACTGTAACTATCACGGTCGGGGAACGAAGAAAACATTAAGTGAATGTTTTCACACGTGAACGAGACATAAATATTGATTTATGTCAAATCACCAAATAAATAGTAAGAGAAAAGAGAATACGAGGATACTACTATATGTAATACATACCCTTTCTTTCCCTTTGAAATATTTTTTCTTTAATTGTCTCTAAATGTGAGTATTTGAAAAGAGAATGTACTTCATTTATAAATGAATGAATTTTTATTCAACTCATCATTATATTTTTTAATTTTTTATTAATAAAATATGAAAAAGTAAAGTACATTATATAATTTTTTTCATTATTTTTAAACATTTAAACAATGGGTATATGTACTATTTATTTTCTCTTTTGGATTTTTCCTTCATATCTTTTCTTTTTTTTTTCTTTCAAACTTCCAAACATAGCCTTAGATCTTAAATTTTAAGCATATATATATATGTATATATGTATGTATATATATATGTATATATGTATGTATATATATATGTATATATGTATGTATATATATATATATATGTATACATATATATATATGTATACATATATATTGTTGATGGCAAAAATCTGCTATCGAGTCAAAGGGCTGAAATGTTGGATCTGCACAAGGGAAAGCGGTGATTTAAAGGGTCGCCAGAGGAAAGGGGGGCGGTGCCTCTGATGCCTTTGTTAGTGCAATGTTTTGAGAAAAAAATGAGGGCAGTAATAGTAGTAGTGATGGTGTTTGTCATGAATCATTTTTTTGCTTACCTTGGACCCTTTTTTATATCAGTTTAGGGAATCAAATCCGTTACTGCCTTCGGGACGATGCTATCCCTTGAATTTCGCTGGGGTATTGCACGAGAGGGTCGCTGGCAGTAACGGCCTAATGATGCATTCTGCCATGCGTCTTTTGCAGGCACTGGCATCATAACGACCTCATGATATGTTCTGGAGGTTTTAATTATCCACGCGTTTGACCTTCATTAACGGGTGGATCATCCACGTGTCTGATCTTCATTAACGGGTGGATCATCCACGTGTCTGACCTTCATTGACAGGTGGATCATCCACGTGTCTGATCTTCATTGACGGGTGGATTATCCACGTGTCTGACCTTCATTGACGGGTGAATCATCCACGTGTCATCAGGTCATTAGAGAGGGAATTTTCCCCTACATCAGAAGCCCTCCACTTCCTTAAGTATATTTATGTGCTTGAGGAAGTAGAATGGAGTTTTTGTTGGTCATGCACCTTGGTTTGAGAGATCTAGGTCTGAGTGTATGAGGCTCAATCAAAATACTCGGCCTTGGAGACGTGTGACCAAGCATATGAGGCTTAGTCAAGATGCTCGGCCTTGGAGACATGGGATCGAGCATACGAGGCTTAGTCAAAATGCTCGGCCTTAGAGACATGAGACCGAGCATACGAAGCTTAGTCAAAATGTTCGGCATTGGAAACGTCTCAAAATGCTCGGTCTTGGAGACGTGGGACCAAGTATATAAAGCTTAGTCAAGATGCTGGGCCTTGGAGACGTAAGATCGAGCATATAAATCTTAGTTAAGATGCTCGACCTTGGATACGTGTGACCGAGCATACGAGGCTTAGTCAAAATGCTCGGCCTTGGAGACGTGGGACTGAGCACATGAAGCTTAGTCAAAATGTTCACCCTTGGAGACATGGGATCTAGCATATAAAGCTTAGTCAATATGCTCACCCTTGGAGATGTGGGACTGAGCATATGAGGCTTAATCAAAATGCTCGGCCTTGGAGACGTGGGACCGAGCATATGTAGCTTAGTCAAGATGTTCGGTCACGTGGGGCCGAATACATGATGCTTAATCAAAATATTCAGCCTTGGAGACGTGGGACTGAGCATATGAGGCTTAGTCAAGATGCTTGGCCTTAGAGACGTGGGACCGAGAATATGATGCTTAGTTAAGATGCTCGACCTTGGAGACGTGTGACCGAGCACATGAGACTTTGTCAAAATGTTCGACCTTGGAGACATAGGATCGAGCATATAAAGCTAAGTCAAAATGCTCGGCCTTGGAGATTTTCAACAAGGAAACCGTCCTGTGGGATGTTGGTCCAGTGTAGTTTCTTGGGTTGTCTCATTTTTGAGTTCTCAGAGGACTTTTGGCCATTTCTTTTGCTTTTGGGCTTATCAGAGGCTTTTGGATCGCCCTTTTGCTTTGGGCCCATAGAAGGCCTTTAGGCTGTTCCAGAATATTCTATAGGGACATTTAATGCTAGAGCGTGTGCTGTTGTTTTGGGGAGTTGAAATACGGCGCATGCCCATGACGGTACACCTTCAACTACCTTGGGGAATGAAATGGTAGCATCTGCCCTTGATTATGTGAAACATCAGGACTTTACAACTGGGATGGAATTAATTCCCTCGTTGATCATGCTTGGACTCTTATATAAGAGAGAAGTTTCCTTTCATTTCTTCATTTCATTAATTTACACTTGGAGAGAAAATCTTAAGAGCCCTTGGAGTCTTCCAAAGTTTAAGAGCCCTCTGAATCTGCCAAACTTTGAGTGCCCTCTAAGTCAGTTGAAATTTGAGAGCCCTCAGAGTCTTCTTTAATCAGAGGGGTCGGTAATTTGGAGAAGGTTCAAGGTGTTGAAGCTTGTTCGGGGTTAGATTCAGTAGAGTGCTCGCAGTTACTTTTGTGGTAATCTACTTTGTTGTATGTTATTCCTCTCTCACTTTTACAATGTCTTCCGTAGGTAGTTATCGTGATAGGTCTAGCGATAGTGGTAGTGGTAGTGAGGACAGTGAGGCATAGTCTAGAGAGCTGAACAAGGCTATAGGTTTAGACCGAACGTCTAATGAGGGTGAGGCATCAGGGGGTGATGATGCTTGGGAGGGGCCATTGACAATGGTTCCCTATGAGGCAGAGGAAAATGAGGAAGAAGAAGATGATTTTTCTTCTGAGGATGAAGAGAATAATGTATTTGTTGAGCTTAGGGGAGATATGAGGGTGGAAGAAAGGGTACAATGATCAAATGGGGCAAATTATGTGTCGAATAAGCTTGAAGCAGAGGAGCTCGAGGCTATTAGGCTTGAATACTAGATTCAAGATAAGTATGTTTTGAGAAATTCTGGTGTAGGAGAAAGAGTTTGCGATGTCTTCCTGAGCCAAAAACCCTTTGAGATATATGTTTATGCTCAATACCTGAAGGTTGGGCTCAGATTCCCTCTTTATTCTTTCTTTTGCTTGGTTTTGAGGTATTTTGATATAGTATTATGTCAATTAGTGCCCAACTCCATGCATTTGATCACGGCGTTCATATACGCCTGCATAGATGTGAAGGGGCTGATGAACATCAACGTTTTCAAAGCTCACTTCCAGATCAGCAAGCACGACCAACATGGTTAGGTAGTAATTAGTTCAAGGGCTAAAAAATGGTTACTGAAGAAAAAACCCACGTCCATCAAGAAATGGAAGAAGACATTCTTCTATGTTTAAAATGAGAAAATTTTTGGAGTCCCACTTACTTGAAGTTTGGACTGTGTCAAAAAGTGCAAAAAAACTACGCTTTTTGAACCGTGAGCAAGAGACCCTGAAAGCCATGGTTGATGCGCCCATTGTTGTTAAGGTTTTATAGCTGGCGAAGCACGACCTTTGCCCTCGATGCCAAGAGGGGACCACTGAGAGTGGTATACCCTTGAACAACCTTTTATTGTTTATTTCCTTCTTGTTACTTATACTTGTCTTTTTTGTTGAACAAAAATAGAAGCCACAGTAAAGGCCAGAGAGTTGGCTAAGAAGATGGCCTTGGAGATGAAGAGGGCTGCTCTGGCAGGCAAGTAGCCTGTGCTAACCAATGAGGGTTCGAGCAAGAGGCCTTAGGCTCCTTCTCCAATACCCATTGATATGGATAATTCGAGCCCGTCCGAGCCTTCCACTGAGCCGAGGGCAGCTTCACCCGTACTTCCGTCTAAGCAATCGTGCCCCTCGTTTTCGTCCCAAGGGGCTCTTTCAGACTTTGGGTTCTTTGTGCCCAACTGGGGCATAAAGATAGAAGACTCTATGTTCACCCATGCTTGGGTTACAAGAGAACATCTTGTTCTAGGTATTCCTTAGCGAGACATGATCAAGCTCGGGAGGAAGCCTATCGAGAGCCTATGCTTTGTGGTCGAGATCTTAGCCTCCTAATTGAGCATATTTTCCTTAACATCTTCTTTACTTTGGTTACTTCTGCTTTGTAGTAACTTAAGATGCTTGTTTTCTTACCTCAGTCAGGTATCGTGAGTGGGATGATGTCATGCTACTGCCTGGACCTGAATGATAAGTTGTCCAGGTATCAGCAAAAATTGGATGATAGTTGTGGGCTCATCCGATAGTAGTAGAGCTCCTTGGAGAGAGTCCACCTCCGTAAGAATGATGCAGACAAGGCCAGGCCCGACGCCGTATAGGAGCGGCAGGCGATGAAGAGGGAGAATGATACTACCAAGGCCTCTGAGAACCGCCTAAGAGGGGAGATGGAGGAGGCCATCAGGAGGGCTGTAGATGAAGCTATGGCTGATTTCAAGAACTTTTCCTCCTTCTAGGAGGCCATGGAGGAGGAAGGAAGGCTTCAGTACCTCGAAGGGTTCATGGAAGCCAAGAAGAAGGCTGAGCTGCTTTACCCCTTGGTCGATTTCTCAGCCCTTGAGTTTTCTGCCTCAGGGGAGGACGATGCTAATCTGTTGATGCTAAAAATCTACTATCGGGTCAGAGGGTTGAAATGTTGGATCTGCACAGGGGAAAACTGTGATCTAAAGAGTCACTAGAGGAAATGGGGGTAATGCCTCCGAGGACTCTCCGATGCCTTTGTTAGTGCAGAGTTTTGAGAGAAAAATGAGGACAGTGATAGTAGTGGTGATGGTGTTTGTCATGAATCCTTTTTGCGTACCTTGGACCCCTTTTATATCAGTTTAGGGAATCAAATCCATTACTGCCTTCGGGAACGACGCTATCCCTTGAATTTTGCTGAGGTATTGTGATGGGTGCCAAATCCAACAAATAATAAAATTCTCACTCTCAAAAAGTACAAATTGTAACAGTGATGAGCAAGGTCGTATCCACAGAGATTGAGTATATTTATTTTAATGAAAATTAAAGCAAAGAAAAAGGAGGGTTTGAAATTTCGAAGTGAAATAAAAGAGAAAGCAATTATAATCAACTAAAAACTAAGGAGAAATCAATATCAGGCAAATATCCAACCAAAGGTATAATTTCAGAATTGGTTCAGAGAATTGATCACAGATACAAGGATAAAATCTTCTATTCTTCACTAAATTGGTTATGGTTATTAACAAGTTCTAACAACCTATCTCTCCTTACTTTCTCGATAACCAAAACAAGTTCTTTGATTACTTCCCTTGTTAATAAACAACCCTAAACAAGCTCTTAGGATTTAATCTATCGACAACATTAATAATTAGAGAGACTACCAATTCTAGCCAACAAATACACAAGCTCGATTCATTTAGACTAGATTATATATTTCATAACATAAATAAAAAATCTCTCTATAATCAACTACGTTATTTTACCACTAATATTAGAACATTTAAACAATTACGGATTTAAAGTTCTAAATGACAATTTATTAACCTGATAATTGAACAACGAGCCCTTTGCATCAATCAATCAAGACAATAATTCTTAATAAATATAGAAGATATATAAATAGTGAAGAAATAAAGGAGCAATGAAAATTATTTAGATCTCACAATTCTTAAAGAACCAAAATTTCAATTATCCTTCAGCTAGAAGAAAAGTATTTAGCTACTCATAATTAAAAGAACACCTAAAGAAAATAGAAGAGGAATTTTTCTTCTGAATAATTTGTGTCTCCAAAATCTATTTTTATGTTCAACAGCCACTTCCTCTTTTGTTCAGCTAGGGTTGCTATTTATAATATTTTGAATCCATCGGCCAGTACTGCAGCGTCGACTTCTCAGCGCTGCAGCACTAGGCACAAATCGAACCCTAACCAGAGCTGCAGCGCCCCACGAACTAGCACTGCAGCTTTGAGTTTCGGTCATCTTTTCACATATTTCGCAAATTCCAGCGATGCAACTCCCTTGAACCAGTGCTGCAGCTTTGAGCTTCGATTTTTCCTCTCCAAATCTCTTGATTTTGAATTCAATTTGATTTAACTCCTCAATCTACTCCACAAAATACGAAACATAATCAAAATCCAAGATTTAAGCGTTTATAACCATTAAAACATGAGGAAATATAACAAACATATAGATATTATGAATTCTTATCATATTGCACGAGAGGGTCGCTGGCTACAACAGCCTAATGATGCATTCTGGAGGTTTTAAATATCCACGTGTCTGACCTTCATTGGTGGGTGAATCATCCACGTGTCTGGCCTTCATTGACGGGTGGATTATCCACGTGTCTGACCTTTATTGGTGAGTGAATCATCCACGTGTTTGACCTTCATTAACGGGTGAATCATCCACGTGTTTGACCTTCATTGGCGGGTTAATTATCTAAGTGCCATAAGGTCATTGGAGAGAGAATTTTCTCGTACATCATATAGCAAATATTTAAATTGATAGAAATTGTTTATGGTGTCTCTGCCAAATTCTTTGGGTACAGTCATACTTTGTGAGAAGTAATATGGTACATCCACTTGACTAGGAATTGGGTGTTGTCATTACACTAAACACTAGTGCTATTGGTACATCCACAACCATTTGCAAGGAAATAGTTCAACTTGTAATTACTTACTAATGTAATGCTTCTTGTGAAATATATTTTTGGATGATTATTTTTTTAATTTATTTATTATTTAAATAAATTTGGTTTAAATTATTTTTGTAAAATAATATTTTTTTATCAATTATATTTGATAGAAGTAAAATTATTTATTTTCTATAAGTTTATTACTTTTGTTAATGAATGATATTGTAATGTTTCAATGAATGTGTATTATATGGTTTTTTTTTTTTGGCTTCATTCACCCATTTGAAAAAAATAGAATATGTGCTTGATGATTTTTTTTGGTGTTTAACGTTTGATTAAATTATTCCTTTTATAGTTGTAAAAATGTAATTTTACTAGAAAAATATAATTTAAATGTAATTTTTAATATAAAAAAATAGCTTGTTTAACATTGATTTAGATACAGAGAATATATATTAATAATATCTTGTTTTAATCAATATAGCATATTAATAATGTCAATAGGTGGTTAAATTGAATTAGGGAGGTTCATGTAATAAAATTTAAAGTAGAAAAATATATATATGTTGCTTATAATTGATAGCCACGTGGTAATAATTGATTTGTTTTCAATCTTTCATTGTCCAAAATATATTATTAAAATTTGGTCCCAAACTGAAGTTGGGGTTATAATGAATTTTTAAATATATAAATATATAATTACGATATTCTATCAAAATTTTACAATTGAAAAAATAAATTATTTTATTATCACTTGTGAGACGTAAAAGATTGTGCCCATGTCATTATCACAATTTTATTTAAAAAATATATGATTAAAAACAATCAACAAGTAATTAGAAATTTTATATAAATTAAGTTTTCAAATAATTTATTTAGAACTTGAATATATATATATATATATATATATATATATATATATATAAATGAAGCTTGTTAGGGTTATTTTATAAATAAACTAATTGATTTTGAGTCACTTTGATAATTTTCATAAACTAATTAACATCTATTTTAAAATGTCAAAACATATAATTAGAGTTATTTTTTAAAGAAAAAAAAACCAAGGGTGTAATTGAAAACATATCAAATATTGGGATTAAAGTGCTAACAACAATAAAATTACCTTAGGCCACCATGTGTCTTATGCACAATCAAAAGGGAGATTCTTGGTTGCACTAGGTGAAAACTTGATTGGTCATTTTTGAAATCCAAACAAAAAATTTTCCTATCAAATACACCAAAAATGATTCAAATTTAATAGAGGTATTTTTGTGTAAGCCGAGGGTGTAATTGAAAACATCTCAAAGACTGGGATTGAAATGCTAACAACAATAAAATTACTTTAAGCCACGTTATGTACAATCAAAAACACCAAAGGAGATACAAATTTAATAGAGTATAAATGTCATTTGGTCCATTATAATGCGATCTCACGCTACGCATTGAACCCTTAATCTCTTTCTCTCACACAAATGTGAAAGTGAAAATTAAAAACAAAAAACAGTTGTAATGGTTTTAACCACCATACCTAACCAAAACCCTATGATTGGGGCTAAATGAATTATATAGTCTTCATGTTGACTAAAAAAGAAGAGGAATTATAGTTACATTGAAAAGGAAATGATCCCCACCAAGGCTTTGGCATGGTGGCAAATGGTAAGTTTAGGGTGGGTTTAAGATGGAGGAGAGGAGCTGCTAAATTATAACAACACAAAATATATTTTGGTTTTCTCTACATGTTTCTTAATTTTAACTTTAATAATTTTAACTACTCAAAATTCAAATTTCTTATATACCAATGCATTTATATTTGTTATACTAACATGTTAGTTTGAGTATAACAAATTACATGTATGTTCATGGTTGAGATATTGAAGATCGTAGATAGTAGCATACCTGATAAATTGTTTAGACCAAGATATAAATACTGAAGATTAAGTAAACTTCCAATCTCACGTGGTATTTCACCTGCAAAAATATATAGTAAGATTAGAGTAAATATTTTAAAAGAGCTGTATAATTAATTATTTGCATCATTACATAAATGCTTTGTTACTGTAACTGAAACAAAGGAATAGAGAACACATTACTTTTAAACAGCGGAATTGATTAAGAAAGATTTTATTCTCTACAACTAATTAAACATGTATTGTTTCATGATTAGTATGGGAGGAATTAATTGACTTTGAGAAATGAAAGTATTAAGAGCAATAATTAAATTTTATTCTTTGCAGAAATTACCAGCTCCTCTCCTCCATCATTACTATATCAACGTGTTTACTTGGCTCACATTTGCTGACCTTGGCTCAATTTACGCGTGAGAAAAACCATCAATTTTTCATATTATCTTTCCCAATGACTAGCATAAAACTCTAGGATCAAAACAATAACACATCTCCAGGTTCAATTTCATGAAACCATCTCCATCTTTGATCAAGGTAAGTGTTCATCTGTAATTGAAAATCATACCATCCGTGTCTCTAACTCGCACTCCTTCCATAGCTCCATCTCTAACCTCGCAAACTTTCTCTCCTTATCTCCATCTATGAGCTCACGAACTCTCCTCCCTATCACTATCTTTGTCTACCTATCTCTCTAATATTTTCACTCTATCTCCTTCCCTCATGCATATCAAAATTTCAGTTTGGGTGTTACATTACCAATTAAAGCAATCAATATTGGGCATGGAGATAAAAAAAACTCTAACATTGTTTATCTCCTTCTTCCTCTAAAACCTTAACCACACTTTTGTGCACACTGATCTCTCACTTTTTGGACAAATCAAAGAAATCTTTTTTGAGTAATTGACCTTAAAATTTCATTTGAAAGTGGTACCGTGATTTATTTATAATTCTCTTTTTGTGGTGTTATTTTTAGAGAGCGGAAGATTTTCATCATTTTAGGGAGTGTACGATTTAAACTAGGTAGCAAATGCTAGTTAAGTAACCATGTTGATTTAGTAATTCTCGGTCAAAATTCGTCGGAATATCATATGGGGGATCAAAATAAGACGCAATCAACAATTGATGACATGAATTGAGAAATTTTTTAATTGTAATATTAAAATAGAAATTGAGATATACTTAAAAGATTAAAAATAAAATTTAACCGTTTAAAATTTGTAATTGTAATTCTTCGATGTACCAGAAAAATAAAATAGAGAAAATGATATAACTAAAAAGGCTAGTTGGGTATATATCAATATTATTTCAAATCTAAGGATGTTTTTTTATAAAAAAAATATTTTAAAAACTAATTTGCAAATTTTATCAATTGAGTAATTAATATTTAATCATTATTAGTTGGTTGAAACCAACTAATTAATTTTTCAGACCCTATTGACCCAAATGAAAACGATATATATTGATGAAGTCATGAAGACATTATATATGATAAAGGTTTCAAATTGTGATCAAATATAAGGAATAGAGAGATACATGCGCATTTTTGTATGTCTAACAAAAATTGTACCCTGCAAAAAGAAAAGAAAAAGAATTCTTCCTTTTGTATGTCTAACAAAAGAATATGAATTTTTCATGTAGCTACATAGAAGATAGGTTCAATCCTTTCTCTGTAAATTTACCAAAATATTTTCCTTTGAGGTAAGAAATTATGAAACAACTTGATAATAAATTCTAGATAAAAATATAAAAAAATCTAGAAAAAAAAATATTTTCAAGAAAAGGATCTCTAAGAGTGTGCAAACAGTCGATGTCGTCGAAACAGTCAGTTAAAAATTTTAACAGATTTTTTTCAACCGTTTCGATCAAATTAATCTAAGTTTTTCGATATTAATTAACCGAATTGATTTATGATGCAAGTCAAATGCACATTTCTACCAAAGAGTGACACCTGTCCATCACAAGGGTAAACTAAATAATCTCGATTTTACTTGAATCCTATAAATTGGGACCCCTTAAACAGTAATTCATTCACAACATCTTTTTACTATTTTGCTCTCCCCATCTCCGACTATGATTTAAGCATCGTAAGGTCCTCTTCGGAGTAAAACACTCTAGGTTGACTTCCTTTTCATGTATACCGAACCAACCCGAATCAGTACGCAACCAAGCAAACCAATCCGAAAACGACTTCAATAACCTACTCGACAATACTCAAAGTAGACCCCACATATTTTCGGCATCAACAATTTCGATCGGTTATCGACATTGTTTATACAATTTGGTTTTTTTAGTTTATCATATATTATATGTTTAGTTTATATATTTAATATTTTTTTAATTTAATATATATTATATATTTATATTCAACTTATTATTAATCGATTAAATAATTAAAACAGTTAAAAAAAATTAATTACCGATCGATTAACTTATATATATTACTCATATAACTATTTTAATTTATTAAACGAAACACTTTATTTAAATGGTTGGACATTATTGATCACTTATAGTGCCGACCTCGTTGCATAGCTTATTAAATTTTTCTCACAAAAAAAAAGATCACAACATTTTCAAAGGTATTTTCCACTTAGGTTCGCTCTTCATTTATTTAGACGGGTTGCTTTCGGCCACTACAATCGTAATGCAATGCATACGTATGTGCGCATAGTCTAAAAGAGTCTTTATCTTAATTTCCAAATTTCCGGCTCTTTTTTAAATTCAAAATTTTGAAAAAGTGGGACCAACTGAATCTTATACAATTGTAGACTCAATTAATTGAATCTCAGTTTTTAAATTATGACTGAAAGGAAAATAATTTTTTTTGTTAGGGAGCCTTCTAACCAACTACCTACCTAGTTGAAGAAATGAAAGCCCTTTTTGTTTTCTTGCTGATAAGAAGGCCATATTATTGTAAATGCCAAATGGTACCTAACTTCATGGGTTTCATTTGTCAAAGTGTAGGAGTTAAGTACTCATGTTTTTGCTTACGGATACAGTTTCGTGGTAACTGTAATGAAATCGAAAAAATTATTAATAATTATAAAAAATTAAATAATAATTTTGGTATTTAATTTTTTTTAAAAATTTTTGAAATGATTACTATTCAATTTTTTCGTGATTAATGATAAATTTTTTTGATTTTGTAATAACTCTAATGAAATTAGATTTGTGAAATTACTACCTTTTTGCATTTGGGTTTTTTTTTTTTTTTTTAACAATGTAGATTTGAATATGACCTTAAATTTAAGGTCAAGACAAAAGAGTTTGTTTGAGTTGTTGCTTAAATTTGAATCTAAATTAACTTGAAATCATTGTTCTTTTGTACTTATCCATTAGGTTTGAATTTTAGATATGAAATAGTTATACTCGGAGTTGGTACCTACTACTATTTCAATTTTTATGGTAGACTTCTAGTTTGGGTTACTTTAGACCATGATAATAAATAGGTTAACAAAAAACAAAAAAAAACTTGGAACTTTGAACATGTGAAACAAACAAACATAGTTGTCATATTAATTTCTGGTGGTAGTAAGTTTTGACAATTGATTTAAGTATAGATTCAACTAAAATTGTATACCTTTATTAAATTGAGAACTCAGCATAATATTTTGGAAAAAATAAAATAAATTTCGATATCACACTTTTTGTTGGTCAAGTCATTCTGATTTTGGGCTTTTTTCTTATATGGCCCAATGCAACGAAATGTAAGAATAAGTCAAAGTACTAATCAAGTTTGATTCGATTCGAGTATCAAATAATTGTAAGATAATTACATTCAAATTGAATTATGAGTCAATTTTGTTGTTTAATTGGTTAATGAAATCAAAATCAATATTTTCAAACGTGGTTTTGGGATGTGTCTTGGGATGAGATGGTTAAAAAAATGTCTAAAAAATGTTGAAAAAAAAACATTTGTCTCCAAAGACATACGGCTCATTCGAATTCTTCGAAGGAGTATGTTGAGGTATGCTGGGGCGTACACCTTTTTGTTGGGGCATATTTCTTTTCTTTTTTTTTTTCGGTGTATAATTATTATTATTTTAAAAAATAATAATATAAAAACTCGAAAAAACATACATCTTATACCTGATTTGCGAAAGGTAAAGCGTTTCATTTAACACTTTTACCTTTGAAAACACTAATCAAAATTTATTATTCAGTTCCAATTGGATTGCAAACTAACTTACGAGCTACGCTAGTGGTAACCATATAATTAAGCGTGCTTGAATAAACTTTTAACACAAATTGGATAAAAATGCCCATAGAGTAAGAAATTTATGGTTTACACATTTATTTCAGTTAGCAATTTTGTGAACCAAACACTTGAAATCTTATTAGAATTGTCAATTCTATGTAGCAAACTAGACACTGAAATGGAATAACTATCATATTTCAGTATTATTCGATTAGAGTGGAATTGTGACAATATCATTTGTTGGTTGCAATCACTGGGTTATAGTGGGGCTTCTTTTAGGCCGTTAAAAGCCCAAGAGAGCTTTGAGTGGATATATCGGACCAGGGATAGCAAAACAAAGGCCTATATTATTTGAGTCAAATTATGGAATTTGGGCGTTTACTAAATCTCACATGGAGAAAGAGCCCATGATCGGCTATGAAGAAAGTTTTTCCTTCCTGCCCTTTTTAATGCAATCCACCATAAGTTAAAACAGACACAACCTTTTTTGCCATTAAAATGTGTTGCTATGATTTGAAGAACATTTTTTTTGCATGCATTTGAAAACAAGACTACTCTTGAGTTTGTTATCCTACATTCATCAACTATTTCAAAAAATATATATATACTATGCTTATTGCACTCAAAATCTAACATATCTTACATATCAAGGAAGAACTACATAAATATGTTCAACTAGCATTTCTGGCTAGTAAGGTTACACACCATATTGGATTTGAAACTCAAAAAGAAAAGAAAAGAAAAAGACGACATATCTACAAAAATTACATCCTTATTCAAATTATTCATAAACCATAATGACCCAATTAATTTTATTTTATTTTTCATTTTGAATGAAAGCCGGCTAGTGAAATCCTGGCTGAATTAGAAGGGTCCTGCAAAATTGCAGTAGAAAATGCTGAATTTCGCCAAAACAACTCAAATCCATGATTGGATAGGTCCGATTGGATAGTTGCACTTGAAGGAGTTCACACCAGTGATATGGGCAAAGATATCTGAGGAATCAACCATATCATCCTCTTCTTTCACAACTACCTGTAATGCAATGATATATCATTTAATTACAAAAACAATTAATTCATGATAAAAGAAAACAACAATATGAAATTTGATTATTGCCCATGTTACAATATATATTGTGAACTAGGCATAAATGGATCTTCTAGTATTGAAAATAACAAAAATCTTACTTCATCATCATCATCTTCTTCATGATTGCTACAAGCTTGTCTAGGGGTCTCTCCAAAGTCATCATTCTTAGCAAATCTTCCTCTAACTCGAGGTCGGCTATCTGCTAGTGTTTTTCTGCAGGCATACTGCATATTTGATCAAGTCAGAATCTAACATTTGATGAATGAAAAATGAATATGACAACCTTAATAGAGGGTAAAGAGAGATTGATCAAACCTTTATTTTCTTGCTGAAGTTCCTCTCATTCCTTTTCTTCATGTACCTATGGATCTTCTCCTTCCTTTGCTCAACAGAAAGTTTCCCTACTTTGTTGAAAGTTGAATCATCCAAACTTGAGATCTCTGATGCTAAAGGAGCAGGAGTCGCTGCAATACCACCCACTAGCTGTTGACTCTCACTACTAAGTGCCTTTCAAAAAAGAATCACAAAGAAATTAATTCTAGTCACTGTCTAATATCAAAAACTGTACAACAATTTGATCTTTTATTTTTATGTGCAATATTTGGGTGCCCCTTGGAAGTATCTTATTCTTTGATATAATGCCCAAAGTAATTATACAACTCTCCATGCAAGTGACTGATAATTCAAAAGGTGTCCTTGACCAAGTTGATAGTTGAAAAGTATGCCCATCTTAAGCACCTTATGAATGATTGATTACATGTCCCTTAATTGACCAATTCAACTTTCTAAAATTCTATTTTGCAGTCAGCTAATTCCATAATTTTCAGCTCATGTAAGAGATAAATATGCAGTACCCATGTTGCCATTTTATTAGTGAAGATCTTCAAACATTAGTTAGTTACAAAATAGGGGCAATATGTGTCTTTTGGCATAGAATAGAAATTATTTGATGAGCAGGCTGAATATGGAAAAAGATTACTTCTGCTACATGTTCTTCAATTCTAGCTAATCAACTTGTTAATCAGATAAACTACTCAAAATAAAGATAATTAATTTGTTATCTTGATATGTGGATTTAGTACTGTACTATATATTGCTAGTACCTGCAAGTCTCCAGGGTTAAAAACGCGCTGGATTGGATCTGGGCAGAAAATTCCACCATTATCACCCTGATAGTCCAATTCCTGTGGTTGCAGTTCAGAACCCAAAAGGATTCCCCCATTGAAAATCCCAGAACTGTCGGCTGATACTGCATGATTTATAGTCCCTGCAGCAGGCATGTATGTTGCCAAAGCAGAAGCTGCAGGACCAAGAAAAGAACACGAAGGAGATGAAGGGTTCAAAGGTGCATAAGAAGGCACAGAAGACAAGCAATCTTCTTCGAAGACGGCTGATAATAGAGGAGGTGCAATAGGGTCAGTAGGGTATTGTGAGGAGATTCCATCAACGACAACATCTGCTAATAGGATTTGAGGTTGCACTGAATAAAAATCAAAATGGTCTTGTTGGTTTGTGAGG
Source organism: Bretschneidera sinensis (assembly GCA_023935145.1). Lineage (NCBI taxonomy): Eukaryota > Viridiplantae > Streptophyta > Magnoliopsida > Brassicales > Akaniaceae > Bretschneidera > Bretschneidera sinensis. The sequence goes on from CM043699.1 coordinate 119,185,748, forward strand.
AATTGATGAGGGACAGAAAATTGAGGGGATGAAGAGAAATCTATGGAAGTATTATCAATTTCTTCCTGGGAGGAATCAAAGATTATGGACATATTGTTGTTGTTATTGTTGTTAGTAGTAGTAGTAGTTCCAGTTGTGGTGGTGCTCGTTGTTGTGGTAGTATTACCATTATTATCTTGATAGCTGTTGATCTTGTCTATATCTGGGGGTATTGAGAGATTTGTGGTATAAGAGGAGGTCTCTTCATAGCAACAGTTTGATCTAGAACTGACTTCAGAATTCTGCAGTGTTTCTTGGAACAGTTCAGGGTCATAAAAATCAAAGATTTGATCACTAATCGGACTCGAAATCTCATCCTTCAAAACAATGGAAACCAATTAATATTAATGTTAAATTAACACCATCAACATAATTAGTTGCTTAACTACTGGTACAACAATATCTGCACAACTTTAATATTATCACTTCTATAAAATCAATCAGGATTTGACCTTTTCTTTCGACATATGCAATATTCATATGATGGGTTTAACTCTAATTCCTATTTATTCATTGACAGACATGACTTGGAAAAGAAAATATAATTTGATTAGTGCTCTCATTCTCTATGTATTGAACCTGATTAATTTTTTTGAACTATACAGGTCATCAGGGGTAAGTCTTCCATCAATCTCACCTAATCTCCCTCTCTTGATGGATGCAAGGCACCAATCTGTGTCTATTTCTTGATCAAAAACACAAAAATTCTCCAAAGAAAGATGGTCTAATAGTGGTAATATATTTGGTGCAAGGTTGAAAAAGAAGTGTAATTGTGCTTCATGTGACATGTAGGAACTAAATTACCCTATATAAGCAAAAAAGATCAATAGCATTAACATAGAAGGAAATTAATTTTTTGTTCAATTTATAGAAATGGCCTAGTATGAGAGCAAACAAATGGAATTGAAAAGCATATAATTAAAGAACCCATTAATGTTATTCATGTGAGTTGCTGTCATTAGGCCTCCTTCATCAAGCTAACTGAACTGAAGAATCACAAATTACAAGGCTTAAACAAGAAGCACAAAAAGCCTTACATATTCCCTAAGTGATCAAAAGAAAAATTGAAACACACTATTAGATTATTACTTTGTAGATGGTGCTCTAAGATAATGACAGTTTAATTTGGTGGGCATGCTTAATTAGACACAAGAAGATTGAAATATTGTCTCAAAGGGAATGTCCTAACAAAGCTGTGATTGACTCAGTGAGTCGTCGGACGAGTTACTTATGTGTTCTGTTTTCTTCTTAAATCATAATTACTAGATCAATATTTGTACACTTTTTGACTCAATGGAAAAGAAAATGTTAAGAGAAGAAAAAGGGCGAAGAAAAGGCAAAAGTAGTTAGTACAGAATAATTGTTAGATATTGATCTCATGCCTATACAAGAGAGGAATAATGAAGGAAACTGAAATGAGGAGAGGTAGAAACAATGAATTTAAAGCTCGTGAAAATAATTAAAGAGAAATGAAGAAACAGTGATTATGAGCATGCAAGCCAATGTACAAAGCACATAGTCGAAAATGGTAAAAAAAATATATAATTAAAAAAGAGAATCTCAGAATGTATTTAATAGCAGAAAATTCATCAGTTTTTCAAGAAAATTTTGCATTTAGACGCATTTTTAAGGGGAAAATTTTCTTAAAAAGTAAATGATTTTCTACAACTAAAAGCGTTCTTAATTACATGCATGAAAATTAGTAACATAAACAACGAAGTTTAAGGATTGGGAAGATTACAATGGAGAGCTGCTCCTGAGGTTGAATCATGTCCTGCAACATCTTTTCTTGCTTCGATGATGTTTCCTTAAAATCTAAAGCTTCCAAAAATAGCAAACAAGAAGAAATTTACACACCCCGAAAAAAAATGCTAGCTAGTAACCAACAATACCTCTTCTGTGCTTATGACTAAAACCAATGGAGCACAAATCTCCATTGAACCAAAAAGAATATAAGGAAATAAGAGAGAGAGACCGAATTTCAGTTTTAGACAGAGACACAGAGAGGAAAAAATTTTGTAAAATTTTCTGTCTCTTGAGAAGAAAACATTGCTATAGCTAGCTAAGAAAATGAAGGGTATGGGTGTTAAAAGTTAGTTATATATAGTGGTTTTGGCTGTCCGTACGATTATGACAGCCTGGCACTTTCTTTGTGTCAACCCGAGAGTCGCGTTGGACCTCCAGTTTTCTATTGTGCCAGCGTGGTATTTTTTTTTCTCTTGGGAGTGTCGGGTACATGAGAAAAATGTGTCGCACGCTCTCTCAACCATTGATCGAATGAGAGAAAGAAAATTTATTATTTTCTCTTTATATCAATGGTTGAAAATGTTTATTAAATATTTTTTTTACGTGCTCGACACTCTTAAAAATTTCTCGTCATTCTTCTTAATTGCTATAGCGGTCAAGCAGAAGTTGAGTTGACCAAGCCCTTCTTATCCAATTCATTGGCTTACTTGATGAATTGTTATTTTTACTCGCTTCTGTTTTTTTTCTTTTCTTTCTTCTCTTATTTATGAGCCCTATGTTTAAAGGATTTCTTTTTTATTAAGCTAATTTTACGCTCTAAAAAGAATAAACAAAAAAAAGCAGAAGGAAAAAAAAACCTTAACCATTTATTTTTAATTTGTTATACTTTCTTGAGAATCAAACGAAATTCTAAAATATTGAATTAATTTCAAAACTAATTAATTAAGAAATTATTAGATTTTACGATTTGTCATATGCATAATGAACTTCGTGTTGTTTGATAATTACTTTAAACAGTGATTAAAGTTAATTTTTACTTTAAATCAAAATAAAAATTAATTTTAATCACTTTTTACAACAGTGACCAAACAACTTGTGTATAAAGAATTAATAATTATTGTTTATCAAATTGTCATGGGAGACATGACTAGTGGAATAATTTCAGCAGCTATATCCATAATTTGGGAATTGTTTCTAGGATGACAAGGAATTTACATTGCTTGATTCTTATTACCTCTAAAAAGCCATCTTGATAAGAATTCAATGCAATAGTAGTTCTTTCAAAGGGATAACTTTATTTTTTAAAAATGCAGTCAACCTCATATACTAAGGATTGAAGTTAGAAACTTGTGTAGCATTGAAATTTGAAAGTTATTAAGCATGATATACATCAATAGCTTAAAACAAGAGTAATTCTTGGTTAAATCGATACGTCTAAAACTTCATTAATAATTTTGAAAAACTTCATTAGTAATATTATTTTTTTAATCTCACATCTACAATAATATTACTGGTGAAGTTCCTCAAAATTACTAATAAAGTTTCAAATGGATTTGAAATATTGGTTTTAGATCCGATCTAACCAATAACTTTTTGAAAAACCAAAACTAATTTTATCATTTTTCAGTCTAGAAGCAGGCTCATTTGAATAACGAAAAATATTCCTTAAAAGAGATAATAAGGTTTGTAATAATTTTTAAGATTAATTATAAAAAAATATCATGTGATTGACTACATTTTTAAAAATTCACCGAGATTTATTTTGTGGCAAAAAATACAATATAGTTTACTCCATTTTTAAAAAAATACCCTAAGGCTTTTTTTATGGTAAAATATTCCATGTGATATGTTTCTGTTAACAAGAAATACCCTGTGTTATGTTTCTGTTAGCAAAAAATACCCTGTGACATGTTTCTGTTAGTCAAGTACACGGTATTTTTTGCTAACCGTAACATACCATATGGTATTTTTTTTATCTAACCACATGGTATTTTTTGTCACAAAAAAATTTTCATGATACTTTTAAAAAAAAATCAAAATATTTTTAAAAAATACAATCAATCACGTAATATTTTTTATAATTAAATCTAATTTTTATGCAAGTGGAAATTCATTAACAAATTAAATTTTGGAAAGCGACCGCCAATTGAAAAGGTTTCCTAGCTTGGCTAGCTAAAACTTATTTGTCATACCTTTTAAAGCATTTTTCCTTTATAGATATGCACAGATTAGTCTTTATCAAAAATAAAATAAAATAAAAATTTGATATTCGGTTATGTGACAGTGTTTCGAATAAAACAAGTTTCCTAAAAAGAAAAGAAATAAAAGACATGTGCAAATTCAGGTTACCATATATGTCCTATGTGCACTATTCCTTATAGCTAGCTTTAGCATGATGAAAATGACTTAAGTGCTCAAAATGAGTGCTTATAGCCATTTGCAATGTTTATATTTTTCAGAAATTATTCAAAAAAAAGACAAACACACAGAAAATATGCAATGCTTATATAAGAATTATAGTGGTGAATTTGTTTATTTTTATTTTTTTTTACATATAAACAAGAACAAGAAAATTCCAATTTTGTGAGGTAATTAAGTTGTTTAGAACTCTATCAACTTTTAATGCTCAAAATCTGGGTATTACCATAGGACATAGAAAGGTAAAAGGAAAAGCCTTACCAAATACAATAAAGTATCTTCACTAAAAATAACTTACTATATAATTAAAATAGGACAAAAGCAATGACCAATGAGGGATACTCTTTTTTTTGTCAATGAGTCATTTAAATTTTGAATTTGAAGCCTTATAAGTTAACTTAAGCAAATTCTTTTATGTTTGTCATTTGTCAGTATATATATATATTGGTTTCAGATTTAAATAAATTGAACTTATTTAAATCTGAAGCAAACAACGTCGTATGTATACCCTTACATAATGTATGGCAGTATAAGGTTTTATATACGCTCTCCCTGTGATATTGCCCCAACCCCTGTTATCAATATATGCTTGAAGGAAAGATCAATATCGTATTAAATAAATAGTTAAGTGATCAATTATTGTAAAAGCTTAAAGTAATAAAACATTATTTAATTATTTTTTATACTCTAATGCACCATTTTATATGCAAATTTGTTAAAAGAAAAAACGAGTTTTGCATGCAAATTCAAGTGTAAGATGATGGTGCAAGTCAAAGAAGGATTAATGAACTTTGCTTGAAAGCTCAAGTATGGATAAAACATTGTAAAAAATTAATGAAAAGAGAGTGGAGGAAAAATAGATTTTTAAGAATTGAACACAAGATTTTTGTAATGATATTATGTTAAAGAGATAGTTTACTATTAAGTTTTTGAGATAATTGATCACCAATCATATTTTTAACAAAAAAATATAAAAAAAAAAGGAAAGATTATAAAAATTATTGTATTGCTCACAAATGCATATACAAGATGAAAATGACTTTATTTTATTTTTATTTTCGTCTAAAGATGATAATTGAGATAAAACAAATCAAAGATATAAATATCTTCACAAAAAAAAGAAGATAGGTGTGACTGGTTAAGCTCACATCCATAAGACAAAACATAATGATTTAAGATTGCAAAATATCTCTCTAAAAAAAGATAGCAAAATATATATTTAAGAAACGGTTGACACACCAACTTACTGTGAAAGCATGGAATTACAAGTACAGTTAAGGTGACATCCACCTCTTTACATTTATTCTTAACACTCAATAATAGGTTAATCAAAAATTATTTAATCGATTTGTTAGTGTTTTTCGATTCGTTACTTACAGCGACTTTCGAAAGTAAAATAATTAGTTATTAGTTAAGTTCTCTAATGTGACACAAAATTACTAATGTATTATTCAAGGTGTTATAATTAGTTATTAGTTAAGCTTTCTTAGGTGACACAAAATTATTAATATATTGTTCAATGTGTTAAAAATAAATATCAATTTCGAGGATTAAAATATCTTTGCTACGAAATTATGGCGTTTGAGAGAAAATTAGATAAGCTTAAATCAACCTATATATGATCAAGGAGAACAAACAGAATAAATCTCAAACAAAAGGAGGGTCCACCTTAGTTTTTGATTCTCAAGTAAGTTTACAAGGCATAGGCAAAGTACTTAAAGCCCCCATGACCAAAAGTTAATCCTAGGTTCCTTTGCATCCATTATAAGGTGCCTTTTTCAACCTCTTTTCATTGATTGATTTTCCAACCACAAAAGATGCGTTAAAGCCACATTCCCTTCTCCCACTCTCCATAGCAGAAATTATTAGAATAGACTCAGGCATCCCTCATGCTTGTGTTTCCAGCTACGTAACTCATTTTGAGACAATTTTTATGCCATTTTACTTCTTGTGGTAAAAATTCCAAAGCATGAATTGGTTTCCCTGTTCGATGGAAATTCCCGTGAAGGAGAAAATTAAAAATATGCTTCTCGGAATCTCAAGATAATGTTCTACTTTAATATTACTATCTCTTGCAAAAAAGATAGAAACTATTCCCAACATTGAAGAGATGGGCATAACGGTATCAGTCGGTCAGGAATTGACCCTATTCACATGGTGCCAGTACTTATGCTAATGCTTCTGTATCCTTCTTCAGAATTGGCCATGGCTAGAAGATTATTTGCAAATGAAAAGATTTTATTGTTATCCTAACGGATTTGTTTGGGTGGGCTTAAAACTCGTGTTTATTTTTTAAAATTTGTAAAAACTTAATCAAATTGAATCAAACTTTGTTAAATCTCATTAAATGACAATTAAAATATTAAGTAATAAATGGTTTGATTTGATTTGATTAAGAAGTTTTTTTTTTATAAATTTTAAAAAATAAGTACCAATTTAAAATTGGCCTCTATTCAAACAAATCTGTTGACATCCCTTAGGCAAGGTTAGTCAAGTATGACATCACTATATCGTCACATATGTGTTACTATTTTTTTTTTTTTTTACATAATGACAACTCAAATCGAAACCAAGATATTCTTTTACATGGAGAGATAAAAACACTTTCAACACAGTTTTTATCAAACTGTATAAAATAACTTTTAACTCCATAGCACTTCTATCAACCCAGGTTTGTTTTAACAACTTTAAATCTATACAACTAGCATAAACCGAAGCTAGGTCATACAAACCTTTATTCAAAATAACTGCTTTTGTTGGGTTGTTTGGGCATCAAACTTGAAATTCAATTCGAGTTACTTGAAAGGAGTGTGCTAGGATAGAAGGTATTGAAGGGGAGAATGGAGAAAAAAGGGGATCCATACAACTAGCATAAACCGAAGCTAGGTCATACAAACCTTTATTCAAAATAACTGCTTTTGTTGGGTTGTTTGGGCATCAAACTTGAAATTCAATTCGAGTTACTTGAAAGGAGTGTGCTAGGATAGAAGGTATTGAAGGGGAGAATGGAGAAAAAAGGGGATTGGGTATCCCCTTTAGACCTTATTTTTTAATAACTCCCGATTTGGAGCATAAGAGAGAAAACAATTTAAACTTATTAATTTAACTATTTTCTTTCCCTTTTCTTCATAACCAAACAAGATAGAGGGGAATATACTTTAACCTCCTTTACATTCTCATTTTAAATAAAAAAAATTAACATCCAAACATGCTGAGACGGATCCAATAGAGATATGAGGGGAGACTTAACCCCTAAGGTCTTTAAAATTCTTTAACTTTTAAGCCCTCAATTTTTTTCAAAATCATTTTAAATTTTTTACCCCCCAAAGGAAATGTGTTACATCCGTCCCTGCAAACAAGAGAAGGGTAATCACACTACCTTCCATCCCCTCCCTTTGATTACCTCTCTCTCCCTTTCTCTTCAAACACCCAAACACAACGTAAAGTGTAGTATCAATGTTATAAAGCAAGCATGTAAAAGATGGCTAATCAATTACATAAGAGAATCTAAAGTTATGAAGAGAATTCAGAATAGGCATCTCCTATGTTTTCATGTTTAGTCTGCATTTCTTCTTTGAAGATGTGCTTTACTTGAAAGTTCAAAAATCAGAATTCTTTCAATATGCTTAGGTTAGGGGTGTGAAATCAAATACTAGTATGTAGGAAGATTTTTGTAGTGATAGGGAATATATTTTCCTTGCCCCCCTTTCAGTCATATGATCTACTTTGAAGCAACGCAGAAGCAATGCAGATGCAGGATCAAAATTCTGACTATATATATATATATTGTATGTTTCACTTTTCAATCCAGAACATATAAAACTTGGCATACAACACATTTTTCATATTCATGTCTATGTCCCTATTATTTTCTTCCTACTATAGGTAATGCACTACCTATAGCTATAGAGTATGAGATCCTCCACTAGAGATTGATATAAGCTGGTGAAGACAACTTTTATTCTATGTTACATGAACTTGAGTATGAGAGTCGAATATGAATAGGTGTTTAAGTGTCGGATTCGTATATGTCCCTATTATTTCTTCCTACTACCTATAGCTATAGAGTATGTGATCCTTCACTGGAGACTAATGTATGCGGTTGAAGACAACTTTTGATTTATGTTACATGGACTCGGGTATGAGTGTTGAACATGAGTAGATGTTCGAATGTCAGACTCATCTATTTGTAAATTTTTCTTTAATTTGAAGTGTCCAAGTGTTATATTCTTATTTGAGTTTCGAAGGTCCGATACGAATACAAAACACAGTGAAAAATCTATATAATATAATTTATGCTACACCAAGATATTAGTTTCATATTTTTTTTGCCTATTTCCCTTCCACATATAAAACTAATCAGAGCGTATAATTGTTTTTTTTTATTATTTTAAATTAGGCTAAATTGAGCCAATAAAGTCTTAAATCGTACCCTTCTATAAAGAGGAAAAGCAAACGGTTAGTACTTAATTAGTGTAAACAAGTATTTTAGTGCAAATTCCTTTTAAAAATCGGCCTAACATTTTCTTAATTGGAATCTCATCATGTGATGTTTATATGTTTTTTCAAATGAAACAAATCAACAAGTAACAAGTTTGGTTTAACATTAATAAGATAAGATGCCATTCCGCTCTTGTTCAGCAGTTAAAATAAACAAAGCTCCAGTCTTGTCCCTTGCTTAGTCTGTGAACAATGATCATCCTATTTTTGGTTTTCATTTTTTTTAAAAGAACAAAATCAATTTTCATTTTTCCTATGTTACCTGCACAAGCAAAGTATTTTTGTTGAGGTTATGTTACATGTAATGAGGTGTGAGTATCAGACTTGTTGATTTTTTGTAATTTTTTTTTTAATTTTGAGTGTACAAGTGTACTATATTTATCTGAGAGTTGAGGGTCCAACACAAATATGACATGATAAAGTGAAGAATACATGCCGTAACACATGACCTCAAGTGAACTCTAAAATGAGTAATTTAGTACTTTCCGTAAAGAAAAATGTGATAATACTAATCAAATGGTGAACAATTTACGTAAATGATAGAGAGAAATAAAATTGTTGCAGAAAATGATACATTATAATGAAAATGTATTGAAATACTTATTTTAAAGTACATGCGAAGTAATGTGTGGTGTTCGAGAGCAAAATGTTAACTTTTTGATTGAGTGTCCAATTTAAAAAAGTGTGTCCAGATAAAAGAGTTATTTTAAAATTTTCTTTAAATGCAATAGGTAAATTGATGCAAAGATTAATTTGAGAATGTTTAACATGAAATGACGCATTGAAGTAAATTTTTTTTATTTACCCAAAAAAAAAGAGGTTAACTATGCTGCTATAAAGATGACAAGACTTAAGGGTGGATTCGAGCCGAGTAGAGTCGAAGTTGATGTGAGCTCGACTCGTGAGTAAAAAACTTATTCGAGCTAAACAAGAGTTAACTCATGATGTAAATGGTAAAGAGAAATAAAATTGTTGCAAAAAATGAGAACCGAACTTTTCGAGTTAAGTCTCTCGAGTGAGTTGAAGTGTTCAACTCAGTTTCTTCTCTGGACAAGACAACCTTCATCAAAATTGATAATAAAATAATACTCTCTCTAGATAATAAAGTCAAGCAGTTGCTGAGGAGTGCGATAGAGAAGTTGGACTTCTAGAGATCCAATTTTATTCTTGTTTCTAAAAAAAGGTTTCTGTTTTTAAGTTGTCAAATGTTTTTTTATTTATTTTAATTTTCTTTATTTTTTTAAATTGAGATAAAAATCGATTTTATTTTTTAAAACCAAATGAACCTTGAGCTTGCGATTATCCTCATGAATGATTTAATACAATTCTTTCCAAATAATAATAATAACACTGACATTAAAAAGAAATAGTAGAAGTTTATTATTCTGTACAATTAAGCCCAAAAAGCCCAATATGAGGGCTGACCTGCCTCTACCTCCGAATAAAAACGATACAACGAGATGTTTCCGGTCGGGCTGGGTTGATCCACTGATAACTCGAGTCCAAAAGCTTTCAAGCCCAATGGCGTATCCCTAATTCCTAAAACCCACAGTCAGATCTTTTTATCTCTCTCTCCCCCTCTCTTTTTTCCTCTTTTGCCTCTCGTCTCCACTCTCTTTAGCTGCTTCGTTGTATTTCACCAAATCATTGTCGCTCAGCAGCGTCTCACTAGCAAAATCGGAAGACAAGCTCCCTCCCTCTCTTTCTCTCTCTCAATATGAACTGTTCACGTAACTCTTTTTCTCTGTGTTCGTCTCTTGTTTAAATGCTACTGTTTTCTTTTTGTTTAATGGTCTTTGATTTGTGTTCGTCTTATCGTACAGTCTCCGGCGAAGTGCCGGAAGATCCCGTAGTTTCGAAGAAGTCGGGCTTGCTGTTCGAGAGACGCTTAATTGAGAGGCACATATCGGTATGCTTGTTTCTCTCTCCTCCGTTCTCCCTTTCTCTAGGGTTTCTGTTTTGCTTTCCATCAGTTCTCTGTTTGGTTACCAAGAAAGTACTGTGTGAGGAGAAAAATGGATTTAAGTTTATCTCTAGTTATCAAGTTAAGCATAAACGGCAGGGAACATCAATTTTTAATCTTATATTTTTCTTTCTATTCTTCTCTTTCCCAGGTTTTCGTATTAGCCAAATTGACAGTTTTTAATGGTTAGTTGCTACCAAGTTGTTGTGTTGAAAGGTTGCCGGAATTTTATGAAATTTCGGGTTTCTGTTGACTGGGGAACTTGACGAACTATGCGTTTTACTCAACTGAGCCCTACCTAACTATTCAATTTTGAGTTAGGCGAGTCACGATTTTTTTTGCAATTTTTTTAGTAAAATGTAATTCATAAAATTATGGAGCCAGATGAAGGAATAGAAACAATTTTTTTTAAAACAAAGTTTCAGGTCTCGTGTCTTAGAGAATTGAGGCCTTTAGATGAGTTAGGCTATTACCAGTTGATGAATTAGGTGAATGACAACAAAGTAATATTGAGAGCTTTCTTACCTAGAGAATGGAGTGTTCTTTTTGGTGCTTTTCCTGTCTTTTGTTTGCTGATGAATGAGTGAAGTTTTTGGCTTATCATTTCTCAGTTACTTCATTTGATTTTTTTCAAATTATGCGTTATTATGAAAATTGGAAATATATTTGATGGAAGATTTACATGTTTGTTTCTTTATTAGGATTATGGGAGATGTCCACTTACAGGGGACTCACTTACCAAGGATGACATTGTTCCAATCAAAACAGGCAAGGTAGGCTTGCTGTTGATTTTATTATTGTTTGTTTGTCTCCATGTTCTTTTACCGCCATATGTCATTTTGTTAGATACCTTTTATATGCTGATTTACTTTTATTGGGGTGTCATGCAGATAGTGAAGCCCAAGCCATTGCACTCTGCTAGCATCCCTGGATTGCTTGGGATGTTCCAAAATGTATGTCTGTTTTCATCTATCAGTCTTTGAAATCTTTTTAAAAGTCTGGCATGCTTTAGAAAATGAAGGGCTCCTTTTACTCCTCGATCATGATATTTCATGCTTAATATTGCTATCAATGTGTTACAATACACAAGGCCATTCACTCACGTATCCCGTAATCACTCCCTTGGTAAATTTCAATTTTGTTAAAGCAAGGAATTGATTTGATTATGTTAGGTTCACATTTTTGTCATCATCATGATCTTTTTATTTTATAATTTTGTTCCATTCTTCTCTAATTGATAATAAAATTCATTATTCCAATATTTGACTGTAATTTAGTATTTTGCTTGTAAAGTTGTTTTACTTTGCTACTCGTAGGAATGGGACAGTTTGATGCTATCCAATTTTGCATTGGAACAACAACTTCATACAGCGAGGCAAGAGCTAAGTCATGCCCTATACCAGGTAATCGTGACTAGGTTTTGTGCCTGCTAAAGTTTGGATCTTATATCATCTTCTGCTTTTGTTGGTGTTTGTAAGGATTAATCGTTGTTTTGTTGATGTTAGAAAACTTTTTGCTGGCTTCCTCTATGTTTATCATTTTTTTATTGAGCATTATGTTTAAGTTGTTACATTTTTGCTTACTGACCTTAGTAAATTGATTGTGTTTGTATCTTATCTGCAGCATGATGCTGCTTGCCGCGTGATTGCAAGACTTAAAAAGGAAAGGGATGAAGCAAGGGCATTACTTGCACAGGCTGAAAGGCAAATACCTTTGTCAGCATCAACAGCTGTTACAGCCAATGCTTCTGGCTTTAGCAATGGGAAAAGAGGTTCTTTCTTTGCGTTTTCCCTTGATTAATGTTTGGTTAGTTACATTTAACTTGTATAATCTCTCATTTGAGTTCTGTCTTTGTTATAATAGCTTCTGAGGATGAGGAATTGGGCCCTGGTGAAAAAAGAATACGTTATGGGATTTCTGCTCACAATATTGCTGAGCTAACAGAGTGTAATGCGGCCCTTTCACAGCAACGTAAAAAGCGGCAGGTATTATTTTGTTGATGTGGGTGTGCTTTGGGAACCCACTTTAAACGGGTTTAAAGCAAATTTTTCTTATAGCAAGTTTGGTTTAATCCCACTTAAAGTGGGTTCCCAAACATCCTCGTGATCTACTTGATTTTTAATGTATCGGAGCTTACTGAATTGTTAAAGGTCATTCTTTATGCTTATAAGAAAAAAGATAAAGGTCATTCTTTATATATTTATAGCCAACTATCTCAATGTAACCAAAAAAGAAAGAAAAGAAAGAACCTTAGCATGTCATTGTAACCTTTTTCTTTCTTTGTTGACTGAGAAATATATTAACGAATTTCATTTTTTTTTCATGCAAAATTTCTGATTGGCTTTCCCCCTCTTTATTTTATCTTAATGTATCTTCTGTTTAGATCCCTCAAACATTGGCTCCAGTTGATTCTTTGGAGAGGTATACGCAGCTTTCTAGTCACCCACTTCATAAAACTAACAAACCTGGCCTCATTTCTATTGACATTCTTCATTCCAAGGTATGTTATTTTCTGCACTTCTATTCCATTCATGAATCTGTATCGTTGCTCTCTTTTTTATGTCCTGGAAATTTTTGTAACTTGTCTTCATGTAGTATACAGTCTGCCAATTTGTGTTTTGAGTATTATTTGGCAGTTTCCTTGAGTCCTTGACTAGATTCCAATTCTAGTTTAGGGTTTACTTTTTCATCAAGGATCTTGTTTTAGACTTAAAAGCTTAGTGTTACTAGCATGTTGTGCCATTCTTATGAATTGAATTATTTAGTGTTAGGAATTCGTCACTGTTTTCATGAAAGATGTAGGGATCTATGTATGCAGCATTGCAGTGTAAGATAATTGCTTTTATTCTTTTTTTTCTTTCTGAATTTTTGTTATTAAATTTTGTAATATTATGTCTATCCTTCTTTTTGGCACTTTAACAATTACGAACTGGCTAGATGGTGGATTTGCTTTAGAGGGAATGTCTTTGTAAATAATATCGAGTTACTAGATTTTGTGGATTTGCTTCATTGTAAATAGCCGTCTGCTTTGTTCTTTAATAAATTTTGTACTTATAAAAAACAATTATGAACAGGCTAGATGGTGTTTGTATGTAACTTACTGCCTGCTACTCTTATCGAGTCATCTAATCTAGTTATATATTGTATTTTTTTTTTTTGGGGGGGGGGTGATCAGGACATCATTGCCACTGGAGGGGTTGACACAACGGCTGTACTATTTGATCGACCATCAGGGCAGATCTTATCTACCTTGAGTGGTCACTCAAAGAAGGTTTTTTCCATTTCTTTATTTGTGTAATAGTTGTAGTTCTATCAATGGCTGTACTGATTGTGCATTGCTTCTTTGGTAGGTTACGAGTGTAAAGTTTGTCGCTCAGGCTGATCTTGTTTTGACTGGCTCAGCAGATAAGGTAAGCCATGTTCCATTTGATAGTCCTGAAATCTCATGGTTGTGATTTTCTTTTGGTCCTCTTGATATTTTTTATTTGATTTTTCTTAGAATTCGTTGTACCCAGTAGAACTGACTTCAATGATGTGTTTCAGACTCATAGGGGAGGGGCCCTGAGCACTCGAAAGAGCCTTGTAGCTTTAACTTTTTTTTTCTCCTTAATGATGATCTAGTTGCTAGGTTCATCTAATTCCTTCATGCTTTTAATTGAAAAATAGGTAATCAATTCGATTTTCATTGATAGGAATCTAATCTCTTTGGATAGAGTCTTAATTCTTTTATGTGGAAAATCGGTTCAATAATCATAATTAGCTCAGCCTAGACTGAAATAGCTGAATGCAATATGATTGAGATGAACTTCTCTAGTCTTCAGCTATAGGCTTTATGCTAGCCTGAAGGGAATTTGGCGCCAGCCTTCAAAGAGAATGTCATTAATTAGACACTTCCTAGGAAATGTCATTTAGATCATTAAGGGAATACTGTGGAACCTTAGGGAGTGCTTCTAAATGCAAATTGCAATATGAAAAAAAGGCAATGCCCCACAGTTCATTAAGGAACGCTTCCAAGGTTACCTTTCATATATTTAGGGAGCCTCTGCCATACAAGGTTATTTTCTGCCTAGAAATATCAACTTAGATATGATTAATTGCCGTTTGATGGTGCTGAGATTGTCAGCTTTGAGTGATGGTTTAGGATAGGGCAATAGGTCTTCTTTGGTATGTTCTATATGCAAATTTACTGCATTGGAGGTTGACCCTCTGTTTTTCCCCCTCACGCATAAGAAGTAAGTTTAGGTGGATATCCTTGCCAAGAAACATAACTAGTCATAATCCCTAGGAATCCTCTTTATATCTTTCTTCATCCAAACTATGGTGCTTTCTGTTTCGGTATAAATGTTAAGAGAGTTTATTGTAATACCTTGTATTGTTATACTTAATAACTTTTTTTATAAGTAAAACTTATATTCATGAAGGGGCACTAAGGCCAACCCAAGTTCAAAATTATTTACAAGCCAAAAATTCAACAAACTCTATAAGCTCCTCTGCATCTACAAAATAAAAAAACACCCACAAAAACAAAAATTAAGAGGTTGGAAGCCTTTCTATCCTTAACTAGAGCTATAGAATTTTCCACATTGTCAAAAGTCCTTTTATTTCTTTCGTTCCATATAATCCAAAGTACAGAAAGAGGAATTAAACTAAATGCGTTCCTCATTTCTGATACTCAATAGCTTATTAGGCTCATAGTTGCTAAACTAGCAATCCCGATTGTAGGATCATATGATCCCAAATTTAGTAAATAATCCGGATTGCTCCACAGATCCTTGTTATGTAGGATTGGAAGCAAAATCATAGTAGGATCAAGCTAACTAGCATGTAAAAAAAACAAATTTCAGCTCCTTAAACGATCCTTTATTATTATTTTTTTCTGGCATTGTTTGAGAGTAACGATAAAAAATTAACACAGAATAAGATGAAGGAAATTTAAACTTGTTGATGACACCACGATAGGTAATGAGGATTCCATTTTATTTTCTTTTTCTTCTACATAGCATTTTTGCACTTTTTTCCATGTAGCTATTAGCTACAGTGTTTATATGAATATTTTAAAAAATTGTGAGGATGCTGTTTGAGATGCATCCCAAATTTATTAGGTTGAAGGGTACATGCTAATGATTTTAGTTTTTTGGATCTTTTTCTTTAGAATAAGGCATGTTCTATGAAACATTTTAGGATCATTGATGTTATACTTGGTACTATTTGTAGTTTTTTTTCTTAGTTTGTAGAATCTTACTATTCTCTATTTGACTTATGATTCAATACTGAACTCCAAACCATCCAAGGTTGAATCTTGATAACTTGTAGGTATTAAAATTACTTCATGTTTCACTTTTGTTTTACCGTAATGCAAATTTGATATGTTTCTCAATGGTGCAGACTGTCCGTGTGTGGCAAGGATCTGAAGATGGGAACTATGATTGTAGGCACATCTTGAAGGATCATACTGCGGAGGTAAATATGGGTTTGAACTTTGAACCAATCTTCTGAATACTACTTCCGTTACTGTGTTCCAGTTTCTGTTAGAGGAACAAGATAATTGGTGCTGGACCATACTGGTGTACTGCCTTGGATTCATTGCACATAACATATTGATTCTAAGAGAATATATAGTTAATATGTTTAATATAGGGGTTAATTACATTTTCATACATGAGGTTTGGGGTTATTTCAAAAATATACATGTGGTACTGGAAATGACAGTTACATACCCGAGATTCGTAGATTACATTACAAAAACATACCTTCGTTAGTTATTCTATTAGTCAAGCCTGAGATTTTCGGTCAAATGTCAGTCCACGTTATCAAATATTTTGAAAACCCTTAAGTACCTCTCAAATAGCCTAAGTTCCTTCTTCTTCTAACCTCTTCATCTTCCCACATCTTCCTTATCTCTTTTTCTCATCCCTTATTTTTCAGAGACACATGTCATTTTTCGGTTGAAATGAAAAAGAAATTGCAAGAGCCACTCATTTTTTGGTGTTGAAAAGCAAGAACAAGAACTCAAACCTCTTTCGGTTAATGGGTCATGCCTTTTATCCCTCTCCATTTCAGTTCAAGAACTCAGCCAATGGTTGAGCTTTCTCTTTCTGTACCTCTTTTTCTTTGGCTTAGTCCTTGAATATCCAAAGCTAGGTGGTCAAGGCCTCGTTTTCACGATTTCTACCTCTATAGATCTCAAAGCTTCCAAGTCAGTATCTTGGCCTCCTCAATGCAAGCAATGTTGGCAATTTCACAAATCATCTCCTTGTTGTTGAGTTCGATACTGTTCAAGATTTATAGTTTTAAGACATCAACAGCCATGTTGGGATCGATATCAACAACTTGATCGATTACGATTACGTACTCAATGTCACAATTTCTCCTAATTCCTTGAAAAGTAAAAATGAGATCCATTACGATATTTTGACATACAGGATTGAGGGTATTATGTTCTTTGAAAATCTCATCAAGGAAAGCGTATTGTTCCTGAGAGAGTTTGAGTTTCTTCCGAGTTGACCCGTTCTCTTCATCATCACTCGCTTCCTCTCCCCATTGCATCTCTTTTGCTTCTTCTAGTCCCTTTACATGTAATTCCAAAATCCATCTGAAAAGACGACACCGTACTATTAAGAGACGACAACAACGTCGCCTCATCTTTCGCGTCCTATGTCGTCATCGTCGTGATCACGGGCAACCGGTTCACATCCAACCCTCTACCTGGTCCATCTAACGAACCCGGTTCACTCAACAGTATAATTAAATACATTGTATATTATGACCAAAATAAGCAACACCTCAAATTTAGCACCAAAAAAAAAGAAGTAGAAAAAGTTATTAACCAGCAATCATCTTCTAGGGTTCTTGTATCTAAGGCGAAAACTGATGTAAGGCCACAAGTGGCAATGGGTGACCCTGTGGGTTTCCCTTTACCAACTCGGTTTATTTCGTCTCCATGGGAACATGGAGCCAAACCCAGTTTGATTTTAAACCTTGAATCTTACATTTCAGTTCTAATTATGAAGATAATGTTGATGGGTCTCGTGGGTTTTCTAATGTTAATCTTGTAAATGGTGTCGTTGAAGGAGCAAAAAATTTAGATAAAGAAAATTGACTTTTTAAAAAAATTGGGGATTTAGGTTAGGTTCACTGGTTTATGGAAGATGAGGGAGAGGGAGATGAGGTATCTTCTATCGCTTTAATTTAAGCCAGGGTAATTTGGACAATTCTCATTCTCCGTTAAAGTTTTTGTGTGGTCAAATTTGATCAAGTATGTAATTGTTATTTTTAATACCACAAGTATGTTTCTAAAATGATCCTCTAAACTCAGGTATGAAAATATAATTAACCCTTAATATAAACGAAATAGTCACATTAACTCTAAACATTTCCTATAAAAGATACACACATCTATCATACTAAATACAAGAAAACATAAAATCTAACTCAATATAAAGTACAATAAAGTTCACCTATTGTACATAACTTCCGAAGTTTGTACCAGGATGATAAATCTAAAGATTTTCCTCATGAGAATAGTAAAAAATGTTACCATAAGAAATATTAGAGGAAGAGCAATCATGTTGTTCATCATCACCATTTGAGCAAAATCAAATAATTTAAAATCTGTCTTATTTATACGTATCAGAAAAAAATATGAGTCTTATTTGTACAAATTAGTGTTGCTTTCTAGATGCTTGATAGGGAATTTAATGTTAAATTACTCATTTACCCGAAAAATTGATATCCGTGAATGAATTGTGAATTATTTATTTAATTGTGAACAAACAACATTTAGTACCCTTGATGGACAGTGCCTAACTGCCTGTGTTCTATTCTACTTTGTGACTTGTGGCAAATTGTCATGATAACATTGTTTCTCTTTTGCCTCCCTTCTCCTTTTTCATTGTAGTATACTGCCCAGAAATTTTGCTGCATTTATGTTATATTTCTGTGCTGTTTGGTCTATGTGCCATTATTGTGACATAAAGAATGAAAGATTTTTGAATCTGTCAGGTGCAAGCTGTCACTGTCCATGCCACAAACAAGTACTTTGTGACGGCTTCTCTCGACAATACATGGTGCTTCTTTGATCTCTCCTCTGGTTTATGCTTGACACAGGTCCCAAACTCTCTCTCTCTCGACTTGTGAATATTTAGTCCTCTTATTTGTTGTGCATTAGATTACATATTTAAATTAGTCACATATAAGTAATGTTTACCAGGTGGAATGCGGTCCTGATAATATATACCCTAGAAATGATGGGTTATTATGTTTCAACTGATTCAAAAAGTTATCGAGTTTTAATCGTTCTGTTAAGTGTCATATCATTGATTGTGAGATGCACATACATATATACGCATTAGCATTGCATATTTTCAAATGTTGATCAAGTTGCCTTTTTAATGTAAGATCTGGAACTACTCCTACCTTTTTCATGTATTATTTATAAATCTATTTCTGTCAGTTACTTTAAGATGAGTTATTGTTTTTTCTTACTTCTTCAGGTTTCAGATGCGTCTGAAAATGAGGGCTATACCTCTGCTGCTTTTCATCCTGATGGTCTCATTCTTGGAACAGGCACTTCACAAGCTCTTGTTAAAATTTGGGACGTAAAAAGTCAGGTATAATGCAATCAGTTGTAACCATCAACTTGGATATATGCTTAAAATTCTCATTTTCTTTTCAACTTCCCTCTTTTTTAAGACTTTCTTTTTGTTGTTTTACAGGCAAATGTTGCTAGATTTGATGGACACACTGGGCCAGTAACTGCCATATCCTTCTCAGAAAATGGTTACTTCCTTGCGGTAGGTGTTTTCTGAAAAAATACTTGTAGGTGGAAGGTCTGGTTTGCCGTGATCTGATTTATATTTGGATTGGACAGACTGCAGCCCAAGATGGAGTTAAGTTGTGGGATTTGCGCAAATTGAAGAACTTCCGGTCCTTCTCACCATATTCAGATACACCTACAAACTCTGGTATGGACTTTATTTATTATGTCTCAAAACAAATCATACTATCTAGATCTGTATGAACTGATTGGAATAGCTTTGAAGCTTTGCATCACTTGAAGTTTGTTTGTTTTCTTCTCTATATTCGCTCTCCCTCTCCCTTAAACCCAAAAAAGGTTCAAGTCTAGTTATCTTACATTA
The DNA here is from genome assembly GCA_023935145.1 of Bretschneidera sinensis. NCBI lineage: Eukaryota > Viridiplantae > Streptophyta > Magnoliopsida > Brassicales > Akaniaceae > Bretschneidera > Bretschneidera sinensis. The sequence continues at coordinate 119,205,551 of CM043699.1, forward strand.
ATCTTTTACATCTACTGTTTGGTCAAGCGACAATAGTCCTCTGGAATGACGTCTCAGTGATGGAAAGAGAATAAAACTGTTTCTTTTGATAATTACGAGTCAGTCATGAAAAGCTATGTAGCTATGTATAATAGAAACTCTGGTTCTTGCAGTGGAATTCGACCATAGTGGATCCTACCTTGCAATTGCAGGCTCAGATATAAGGTAGGTGTTTCGCTACTTGTGCGATGCATGTATATAGTACTTATTGATTTCTTTTATTAATCTCTTCAGAAGCTTATACTATCTTCATATGATGTATTAATCAGCCTTTTCTATAAATAATTGCAAGAACAATCTTACTGCACTTTTGGAAAGCCCCAATATTACTACCATGGCTCCATCCCCTTCAAGCTCCCCTACTCTCTCAAGATTGTCCTACTAACTCTTTGGAAAACTTTTTTCCAGCAAACATTTGATAATGATTTTAATTTGGTGCTTCTGCAGAGTTTACCAGGTTGCCAGTGTGAAAGCAGATTGGAACTGTATCAAAACTTTGCCTGATTTGTCCGGCACAGGTAACCTGTTTATTCCTATGTTTACTTTGTTTGTGGCTGCAGTCTTTGATGGATACCATTGTGTTCTACTCCAATTGCAGGTAAAGCAACTTGTGTCAAATTTGGTTCAGATGCAAAATACATGGCGGTGGGCTCAATGGATCGCAACCTTCGTATATTTGGCTTGCCTGGGGATGAGGATGCATCAGATTCATAAAGCCTTCTTAATGACCCTAAACAGAAGCCTCTTACATTTCCTGCAGTTCTTCTGGTGTAATTTTTTTTAGCTGTTGAAGTGAATAGTGGAATCTGAGTTCTGTTTAATTGTATGATGTGGTCTCTTCTCAATATCCAAGGTAGTGGCGGGGAGGAGGTATACCAGTGATATTTCGCAGCAATGTGCTTTGATAGTCATCTGAGCTTAAATCGTTTTGACTGACTCATTAGATTCAGTCATTTTGTATTATTACTTTGTAACAAATTTTTAGAAGAAAAAAGCCATTCTCTTTCATTATTTTCGATCACAATGAGATTTCGTGTCAGCAGACGGATGCTTTGTTAGTGTGTGATTATCGGATGACCTTAAAATTATTAGGTAATTCTTGATTTGATCTGTATTCTGTACTTGGATAGAGAAATGTAGTTTTATGCGTTATTATTTTTTTACGGTGGCTGATCAGACTTGTTTTGTTCAGGTTTGGTGAATTAACATATTTTAGAATCTGACGAGTCATTTTTAGATGGCCCAGATTTCTGCTTGGGTTCTGACATTGCATTGCTTTGATGTGGGGTATTTCATTCACCAAAGAGCAATGCTCTAACTTTTGCATATGCCTTACAAGAATCATCTTACTTACTGTGCTTGGTAAGAAGAAATGAATGGAAAGAGAGGGAAGACATTCTTAGATTCTTAGAGCTTTACTTTTTTTTTTTTTTAATTATTACAATTACAAATTTCAATCCATTCAGATTGGAAAGATTGAAGAGAAAAAAAATAAAATGAGGATTTTTATTGTATGTAATTGTTTATTCTTTTGTTTCACTCTCGGACTCTTTATAAAGTATTTGAATGATAAAGATAAAGAAAAAGAAACTTTTTTATTCATTCAAAACTCCGCATATTTGGTAAGTTATCTTTTCATCTTCCAGGTTAGACTTTAATTATAATTACATATTTGCATTTTCAGAACTCCGCATCAGTCTTTTCGGTCAGTCTTTTTTGTTAAAATATTGAAGTCATTCAGTTTATGCTCTCTCAGTTTGTAGTACATGTACGGTTAAAACTTGAAAACCCATAATTCCCTTTATTTGTAACAGTTTCGTGTCTTAATTATATGGTGGAATTTATGATGCCTTTGGTAATTTGTCTTACGTCTACTTATTTATGATAAAACTCATATTTATTTATGATAAATTTATATTTTTAATAGTAAAAAATAAAAAATTGACGGTAAGTATATAAAAAACTATCACAAAGAATATGTTTGACCACAGTTACATAATTTTTATACTAGAAATATATTTTTAAAACACAAGGCAATTTGCCTTTTCTTTTGCAAAAGCGTCGAAGTAGCCATCTAATTATGTTATTCTCTCTTTGATTCCTTCTACTCATTTGAACTATTCTACACAAATTTTCCAGCACTTGCACAAGAGCTTGGCCATATTTTTTCTTCTAGTTTTCCCTTTATTTTCTTCAACTTTTTCAGCATCTCCATTCATCTTCTTCTCCTGTTATTTCTCTTATTTATCTTTTTTTTTATACTTAAATGTTGTTAAAAATCTTGAATGAATGTTAAGTGTTTGTTGAAACGCCTATCTTGTTTAGACAAGGATCACAAGATCATTTACGTTAACGCTTATGAAGAGTTTATGTTTGACCATCTAAGTCCAATTAAACAAATAGTTGAGTATTATTTAACTCAAGTCATTTGAAGAGTATTTGAGGCAAAATGAGAGCAGTTTAAGATGCAGCTTATCTGGCAAATTAACGTATTTCTTCTTCACAGTGGCAGACAACATAGTAGTATTAGAATGATATGAATTACTGCTATTTTGCAGTAATTAATAATTAACTGTGTTGTTTTCTCTAAAAAGGAAAATAAGTTCAATGAATCTTTGTAGTTTCCACTGGCCTTCGATGCCAGACATGCTTGGCAATTGGCATCATAACGGGTCAATAGAAGCAGGTAGTAAGATTAAAATCATCAGTTGTACACCTTTAATATGGATTATTTATAAAAGTTCCATAGCTTCACTGAGATTAGCCCAGAAAAAAAAGGAATCCAAAATCCAAGCTAGTCCTCATGAAGGCACGAGTAAATTCCAGAATCAAACCAATATAAATCTAAATGAATAACCAGACTATATATAATTAACAATAATTGATTTTTGACAACAGCACATTCAACATAGAATTGATTTTTGAGAACCATATATATGATGGTACTTCATTTGTTCAAACAATAATTGCTATCAATCTGATCAAGCTCAGCTTACCGTCCAATTGGTAGCCACACCCTTCCTCTAAAGAGATCTCAAATCCCCTCACCTCAGTTATCACAGATTGATCAAGAAAAATAAGTTCAGTTTACTGTGCCTAGGATAATGGATATTGATATATGCAGAAGAAAATAAATCATTTCTGAAGACTGAATGACTAGGCGATCTCTTAGCCACCAATAAAAATTCAAAACCTAATAATTTAATAGCCCTCCTTGATCAAACGGGAAGGCAACAAGGGGAAAATGTAAAAGAATAAAGAATTGTACCAGAGATATTTGGGAAAGATACAATTTAGAAAGAATCTCAGCCTTGATTCAGGAAAGGTATTGTGATGCATGTGCAAATCCCCACAGCTGAATAGAAACACGTTTATAGTCAGGCATAAATTAAAAAATGAAACCTAATAATTAACAATTTGTAAAAGCAACAAATATCCAGAAATGTGACAAGGAAAATATGGATTTTTACACAGGCCTCGGGAAGTAAGTAGAAAAGATGAAAGAGGGGGGTAGTTGGGGAGAGAAGGTTCATCCAGTAATACTCCTTTACGTTGGACTGACAAGAAAAAATATGGTAAAAGTAAATGAGAAGATGGATTTAAAAGGCTGGCAGTAAATAACACAATAGGAAAAAAATTACTTCCTTTCCCTTAAGACCTATATTTATATTAGCATGCCTTGCTAAGTTCTAGTTGTATGGTTGCAATTTGCAAATACAGGATGGAAGTGATTTCACGATAATCAGCCGTTAATTCTTCTAATCCTTTTACCGAACTTAAATGAGTTAATACATAGTTGCAATCATATGAAATGAAGTCCATTCAGAGTAAAACCTCCTTACATCAATTTTGGAAAAATTACGTTCCCCCCCTTAAGTTTGGTGAAATGTACAGGTGAGAACCCGTAGTTTCAAAACCTACACTTACCCCCTTGACCAGCGTTGACTGTCAACACTCCGCTTAAGTTTTAACAGAGAATTGAAAGACTAAAATACCTATGCCGATGTACCATAGCATTAGTAAACAGTCTTTCAACCCATGTTTCTCTCATTTTTTCCCAACAAAAAATCAAGGTTTTGAACAGATTCAATTCTTTAGTAATACTCTGCAAAACGCGTACAACCTCAATACCAAATCTACCCATAGCAATCTTTTTTTAAGGATCTTATTGTCTCTTAAAGAAAAAGAGCAACAAAGTCCTGAAAACATTTCCTTTGCTTTCAAAGAAATACAGTATCAAAGCGCCACCACATAGTTAATGCACAGACTGGTTTAGTCCTCTTTTGAGGATCTGACTCACTGCTAGCTAACTTGCAGGTGAGGATTCTCTGAAACTGTTCATGGGTCTCAATGATTGTCTCCTTTTGTGATTGTTTTTACATGCATTTTCTCAACTGTTCTTTTTTATTATACTCTGATTTTGGGTTTGGGTAGAAGGTGAACGAGGAAGAATTGGGTTGATTAATGCTTACACCCATGGCCAATCGACAGCTTGTGCATCCGTTCAACAGCCATAGGGCAAGATAGAATCAGGAAGTACAAGCAAAAGCCCTACTGCAGAATCAGGGGGTGGTGATGAGCTACTTTCTATTGTTCCACCAATAATGCTTGTCTACACAGGCTTGATTGAACAGCTACATTGGTTTTTAAGGTCAAGAAATCAACAAATGTGGGATCTATCAGAGCAGATGAAGGTGGAAAATTGGAATTCAAGGCATTTGTTGTACTTTATCAGAATGAATATCTTACTAACCCTAAGGTTAGCAGTCATATTTATAGAGAACAGAAAAATAAGAAAGTACATAAATACCCTTATACTTTAACACGAGTATGTGTCATATGCACCAAACTTGTTACATATAGATTTAATCCAAGTCCCATCTAAGGGTTTAGTGAACAAATCAACTAACTGATCTGCAGATTTGAGATATCTCGTGGTAATCACATTTTGTAACAGTTTCTCTCGAACAACATGACAATCCACTTCAATGTGTCTTGTCCTCTCATAAAATACATGATTAGTTGCAATAAGAATAGCGGCTTGGTTATTATAGGCTAAACTCATAAGATGAGACTGTATAAAACCAAGTTCAGCTAGAACCTATTTTAACCAGACTAACTCTCACGTAGTGTGAGCCATGGCTCTGTATTCAGACTCTGCACTAGATCTTGCAACCGTTGTTTGCTTCTTACTTTTCCATGATACCAGATTATCCCCAACAAACGAATAGTATCATGTGGTAGATCTCTAATCTGATGAAGAACCTACCCAATTTACATCAATATATCCCTCAATCTGAGTATGATCATGATTATGATATAATAAACCACGACCGAGAGCACACTTAAGATATCTTGGAATATGGATAACTGCATCCCAATGACTAGCCTGTGGGGCATCAAAAAATTGACTAACCACACTCGTAGCGAAGGCAAAATCAGGTCTAATGACAATTAAGTAATTTAGTTTCCCAACCAAGCGTCTATATTGTCCTGAGTCAGTCAACTAACTCATCCTGATCAATCGAAAGTTTTGTACTGGAATCCAAAAGATTATCTATGGGCTTACACCCAGCATCCTTGTATTGCTTAATAAATCCAAAACATATTTTTGTTGAGACGAAGAAATACCATGATGAGAGCGAACAACCTTAATATCTAGAAAGTATCTAAGTTGTCCAAAGTCCTTGGTTTGAAACTTGCTACCAAGAAACTGTTTCAAAACTTGAAGTTATACCATGACGAGAGCGAACATCCTCAATATCTAGAAAGTATCGAAGTTGTCCAAAGTCCTTGGTTTGAAACTTGCTACCAAGAAACTGTTTCAAAACTTGAATAACTTCTTTCATCTCCTATGATTACGATATCATCCACATATACAATCAAAAGAATCTTACCTATGTCTATAAAACACAGAATGATCTACTCCAGATCTAGTAAGACCAAAGTTCGTCACTACCTCACTAATTTGGCCAAACCAAGCTCTAGGAGACTATTTCAAGCCATATAAAAAATTTTTCAATCGAGAAACTAACCCAAACCCCCCTTTAGCAACGAATCTGAGAGGTTGCTCCATGTAAACCTTCTCATGTAAATCACCATGAAGAAAAACATTTTTAACATCAAGCTAATGTGACGACCAAGGAAACGTGACTGCTAAAGAGAGAACATGCAAACAGATGTAAGTTTGGCCACTAAAGAAAAGGTATCGAAATAATCAATGCCATAAACATGGGTATAGTCTTTGGCCACTAGGCAGGCCTTCAACCGATTAATAGTACCATCATGATGAAATTTGATAGCATACACCCAACGACACCCCACAATAGATTATTAGAGGGAAGAGGAACCAACTCCCAAGTACTAGTATGAGCCAAGACATCCATTTCAACTTCCATAACTTCTTTGTACCTAGAATGGGACAAAACTTCTGTAAGAGACTTGGGAAGAGAGGTAGTAGACACAAAGGCAACAAAGGAAGCATAGGTAGGAGACAAGTTATCATAAGAAATATAAGAGGCAATAGGATAAGTTGTGCATGAGTGTTTAGTGCAACTGGACGATCGTCCTCAACCATTGGTGGAAAAGCAAGAGAACATGCACGTTTCTGTCAACAAGAATACACTTGGAGACAGTGATCATGAAGGGTTGGTGTCTGTGTAGGTAAGGAGTTGGAAAGAGGCTGGGGGTGGGAAGTGTGGGCAAAGAAGAAGGAGACAAATGGATATGATTGACAAGAGATAGGAGGGAAAAACGAAAGTGAAGTAGCCAGATCTGACATCGAATGAGACTAAGAGTAAAAAGAGGTGGACTCAAAGAATGTGACATCAGTGCAAACAAAAAAAATGTTTAAAGGACGAACGGTAAAAATGATATCCCTTCTGTGTACAATAGTCGCCAAGGAACACACACTTAATGGAACGAGGAGCAAGTTTGTCATTGTTAATAGCAAGTTGATGAACAAAACAAACAGAACCAAAGACACATGGAGACAAAGAAAATAGGTGATCTTGTGGAAAAAACACAAAATGTGGGGACTTACCATTATGAACAGATGAAGGCATGCGATTAATTTAATAACATGCAATAAGGACAACATCACTTCAAAACATTTTAGGCACATTCATATGAAGCATGAGAGTGTGTGCAACATCTAAAAGAGAAGTGTGAGAGAAAGAAGATTGATGAATAATACCAAAAATAGCATGAAAGAGTTACTCGCATGCATTGTCACTACGAAGAATGCAAACTGGTAAATTATATTGCGTTTTGATCTCAGCACAGAAAGCACAAAATATGGAGAATAATTCAGAACAATCTTTCATTAAATAAAGCCAAGTAAGTAGATAATAATCATCCACAAAAGTGACAAAATACTTAAAACCCATATTAGAAGACACATAACTAGGGCCCCAAACATCAAGGTGAACTAACTTAAAGCGACCAGAGACTCTGTTTTGAACACGAGAAGCAAATGAAAGACGATGATGTTTTCCCAATTGACAAGACTCACATTCTAAAACTTTAATATGGCTCAAATTAGGAACTAAGAGCTACAAGTAATCCAAGGAAGGGTGCCCAAGGCGACAATGCAGTTGAAGAGAAGACACAACAACATGACAGACAATTGCTTGAGAAAAGGGATCAAAGTGGTAAAATCCATTGGATTCATGCCCACCACCAATCATCCTCTGTGTCTTCAGATCATGAATAACAACAGAGTAAGGAAGAAATGTTACAGAAAAGTTAAGACATTTAGTAAGTTGACTCACTCACAATAAATTAAATTTAGAATTAGGGAGATAAAGGACAAATGACAAAGATATAGACGAACCACGTTGAGCAATGCCTATTCCACTAGCAATAGTTTGAGAACCATCCATAAGAGTAACTACAGGTAAGTAAGATGTGGAGAAAAACTAGAAAATACATTAGTGGTACTTGACACATGATTAGTAGCAACATAATCAATAATCCAAGATCTAGACGAGGAACTAGTAGACAGGCAAACGGTAGGAGTACCTTTCTGTGCTAAGAAAGCACTGGAAGATGTCGATTGAGATGCCTCAGCTACCTCAAAGCGAAGGAACCGAGAGAACCGAGCATAGTCATCCTCGGAAATAGATCTGAACTACGACTCAGTAAGAGTGGAAAGTGATGTAGTCACATCAATTGCCACAACATTTGCAACTCGGGTTTCCAACCAAATTATAACAAGTATCACGAGTATAGCCAACCGGATTACAATGAGTGCAATGACGACCAACCAACTAATAATACGTCTCCCGAGTATCACCATCACGCTGACAATGAGTCCATTTAGGTCAATCACGGCCATCACGACCTCCCCTACCTCCAGGAAAATTAAAATCTGGACTACCACGATTGTGACCAATACTGGGATCACCACGCCCTGAGTGCCTGAGTGACGCAGACCTGGAAGCAAAAATGTATGTGTCACGAGATGAGAGACTACGAGACAACCAAGAGTAGGTCTTAGTCAGTGAGGGAAGCTCAGAACTAGATAATATTTGAGACCTCATAGAATCAAACTCAGATGACAAACCATTTGCTCCCGCTGTCGTTGCATAACTTGAAGGTCACTAGACAAAGGCATGACAGAATGTAATTCTTCATAAACCCGTTGCACATCAGTGAAATACTCAAGAAGGGTTTTAATATCCATTTTGGCTCCAAAGAACTCAATACACAAGTCATACATCCGAGTAAGATTACTAGAATAAAAACCTCAAGTAATCCTATACTTGCTTGCACGCCCAAATGTCAGAACACATATTTGCAATATGTGGCTCCATAGAATTCCACAACAAACCAATCAACTTAGCATCATTACGCCTCCAAACCTTACTCACATTTGGATCCAGTGGATTATTAGGAGGCGCTGCTGAAAGAAGATGAGCTTCTTTATCTTTGCCAATAAAATGTAAGTGAAGAGCAGTAGCCTACTGAGCATAATTGGTACCATCTAACTTACGGGTAGTAATAGGGAGAGCCAATCCTGGACTAGACTTAGAATCCATACTCAGCAGAAACAACATAATCGACGTAACAAAAGATTGGCTCAACAAACAAATATACAAAACACAATAAATATAGAAGCATCAATAAGGAAAATCATAAAACTGAGCCCAAAAATGGCATCCAGCAAACAGAGAGAACATTATGTTTTTTTTGCCTCACAAATTCATGTCGATTCAACGGATCTAGAAAATTAGAGCAGGAAAACGGGTTAGAACAGTCAAGTTTGACTTGAACCAGGCCAGGTCAACATTGAAGAAACGGGCCATGAAGCGGGTCAAAGCCAAAGAGATCACTGTACAGGTGTCGAAGGAGCTCGTCAGCAACAGAAATAGGCTTGCTGGAACATGGCGAGTCCGAAAAGATGCGGGTGGGGCTGGGCTGATGCTGGAGAAAATTGTGGCAACAACTATGCCGGGAAAGAAACCAATAGATGCACTGAAGAATAAAGGAGATAATACGCCGAAAAAAGGGTTGGGGTCGGCTGGAAATGGGTTGGGTGTGGCCAGAAAGGTGGTTGGATGTTGGTAGGGAAAAGGACTGGCGTGGTACTGGGTGCGCCTGGAAGAGACGTGCAATAGGTTTCTTTTTTTCAATAATTAATCAGGGTCCAAATCAAGCTCCGATACCATGTTATAGTTTATCATAATGAATAGCTTACTAACCCTAAGGTTAACAATCATATTTATAAAGAACAGAAAAATAAGAAAGTACATAAATACCCTCATACTCTAACAAAATTGTTATCGATTTAGGCTATTCGTATGTGAATTTAAAAAAATAAATAAAATAAATAAAATTCTTTGAAATTTTTTTTATTTTCAAGTTTAAAGATAACATATTATTTTGCAAATTGCGAGAGAAACAACAGAGCTTTGAGAGAGGAAGAAGAGAAAGGGAAAAAAGAAAGAAAGGGTAAAGGGTGTTTTGGGGTTATTTCCACTTTATTGCTGACTCGTAGTGCTTTTTGACCGTTTCTTGCGTAGTATCGCAGCGGTAGGGCCGTTTCTCCTCTGCTGCCATTTCAGAGGTTTGATTCCCCTACCCTCAAATATCTTATGTAATCGTTTCTTCTGTTATCAAAAAAACAAAATAGTTCTTTTTGACTAGATTTAACACCTTTAACCAACGAAATAGTGGCGGGTAAATGTCCAGTAAAATGAAACTATGAATATGACAAGGGAGTAACTGTAGGTTTTGAAACGATGGGTCCTAATTTTTACATTCCACCAAGCTACGGGGGAGAATGTAATTAATTTTCCCTTCAATTTTACATGGCAATACAATATTTGAAACAATCACACAGAATATCAGATGGTGAATCAAAGTACAGTGTTGAGGAGGGAAAGAAGCTCCAAAAATAAAAAATAAAGTGAAATAAAGAGGCCAAAAGGATAAAAAATTATTGAAAAAAAAACTTAATATTACCTCGACATTCTTTAACTTGAACTCTGGATTATGAGCTAAGCATAAGTTCCCAAATGTATCACAAGATCCACTAGTTCCACTCAACCTTTTTAAACAGAAGATTTTATAATCAAGAGAAAAATCTATGGAAATTTCTCCATATTAAAGAATAGAAAAGTAGAGACTAGAGAGAATCTTGAATTAGACCACTTTAAAAATGCGACTTACAAATCTCCATCCAAGCATAAGGCAAAGTTTCCACCACCACCAAGTGCTAGTAAGTCATTCAAACACAAGTAATAATATCGGTTGGCACCTATTAACATGTGTAAGACGAAACATAAAAGATTAAGAACATATGGAAAAAAGTTGTCTACTCAAGGACTCGTTAATGCTTAAAAAATTATTTTGAGCTAGAAGAATATTAGCTCTTGTTCTATAGGTTCCAAGACCTATTAAATACTTCCATAATCCAACAAGATCGCAACCAGGACAACACCCCAGTTAGGTTATAAACAAAGAATATGACCCTAAAACTAGACCCCAAGGTCTTATGTTCGAGTTATGCTCAAATAATCTAATATATTAAGTTGGGTATGTAGAGGTGTGCTAGTGTCATTAGTAAGTGTCATAAATGCTCTTTAAATTATTAAGTATCAAAACAATGGACTTGAGATTTTAATACTTTGGATTTGAACCTAAGACCTTTCAGATTATGTCCATGCATCTTACAACCTAAAGCTAAGCCCATAACACAACATTAAATAATTTTTAAGTAAATTTTCTTTTTTCTAAAGTGCGGTGATTATAAACTATAAAGATAATTTATCAAAGACAAAAAAAAAACAATACAAAAAAATAAAATACACAATAAACAAATAAATAACACAAACAAAAATATAAATAAAAGTAGTAAATTAATAGCACTGTTTTACCAATAATAAGAAAGAAAAAAACAGATGAAAAAATAATAATTTAATAAACATAAAGAACATATAAAGAAGCACAAAAAATTTATAGATATTTAAAATTTCTCTAAAAAAAGTACTTGCATAGCACATATGAAAAAAACAGATAAAAAATAATAATTTAATAAACATAAAGAATATATAAAGAAGCACAAAAAATACATAGATATTTAAAATTTCTCTAAAAAAAGTACTTGCATAGTACATGTATGTAGCTAGTACGAATTACAGAGATAGCAGAAAAAATATGCTACTGCTAATAAGGATCCACATGAAGCAAGATAAAATAATCCAAGACAGAATTGTTGCCCACATATTACTTTGCCCTCCCACCATTCAGCATAAACGAGGAAGAAGCATAAGAGTTCACAATCCACAAAGGGACCAGTAAAGTCCAACAACTGGTTGCATAGTTCATTCTGGATACCCCTTATTTTCTTCTAGAAGAACAACCCCCCAATGAAGCCACCAAAAAAATGCCTAAGGGCAGTCACACTACTGACATCTCAGAGAACTACAGATGAAGATTATGCACATGTTCTTTATCAGAAATTAGGGTGGTCAAATCAACAGCAAGAAGTAAGTTCCACCACCTTAAATAAATATTAATGGTGCTGACTACTTGTATATTCTCATTCAGTCATCTGGTATCTTAAGTCAGTAAATTTTCTTAGCTATATTTCCAAGAAAAAATGTGCATTTAGAAAATAAATAAACAAAAATGCTCACCAGTCGGTCTAAACAGCCGTGGTTCACCATATATGGTTGTGAATACAAATGTTTGGTTTGTCCCCTATCACGAAAAAAGGAGGAAAAAGAAATCATAAAAAAGTTTCACAAAATCATGTTCAGTTGCAATGATACAGAGAGACCAAATGTAATATTGCAAAGAAAAATCACTTAATCAAGAATGTGAAGATAAAAGTTACATTTGTATCTAATACAAGCACACTAAGTTACCTGATATTTTCTCTTTGGGGTAGGTTTCAAAGGGCATTCTAGCATTGCACCAAAGACAGCACCCTGCATATCTCCAGAAATCTGCAGTTGTAGAACACAATTAGCATTCTCGCAATTGTTACCAAATGAGTAAAAACAATAAAATTTTAGACTGTAAAGTAAATCTCATAATAATATTCTCGACTCGTCGCTTAAGAAAATTCATTAGAAAATAGATGTTGGCATACCAGCAAACAAGGACCAGAAAGCTCAGCACTCTTTCGGATAAGTGTACGGAGTGATATACCATGTTTCAGCGTACTGCCCTTCATTCGAAGAATCAATACTTATTAAGATTAAAATGCAAGAACACAAAACCACTCTAACAGCTGGGCTATTAATCATTTTAGCTGAACTTACCTATACAACAAAACCCATTTGCAGCCTTTCACAATATTAGGAAGGGATGAACTTACCTATACAACAAAACCCATTTGCAGCCTTTCACAATATTAGGAAGGGATGATTGCAATAACTCGTATAAGTCTGGGGAAATAAAAGCAGAGTCATCTGTGAGATCAAGTAATGGCTTTCCTGGACTATGTTGATCAGTTGCTTCTTCATATACATCAGAATCGCTGCTGCTCCTTTCAGAAGCGTGGTCTTCATCTTCCTCATTGTTAAGGTTTTGCTTATTATTGCTCACTGGATTAATTGTTTTATCGTCTTCAATTTTTTTTTGCAATTCTGCATATTCACACAAATCGTGCTCTTCAAAATCATTACTGTTCCATCTAACAGGAAGTGATTGAAATGATTTGTGATCATCATGGTTCTTGTCCAGTTTAGATCCATCAGAGGTTACAGAGGGGATAATGTAGGAGAAAAATGAGGACAAAGAATTCTCCCCCTTAGAACACGGCCTGGCCTACACATTTAAAAAACTTGTGTCATGAATCATTGCTAGTAAAATTCTCTCGTAAAATGGAGATAAAAGAAAAGAGGATACAATTTCAATTGATTACATAGAATAATGGAACATTAATTATTGACTTAGCAATTCATTGCTTCCTAGATTTTATTGAAAAATAATCTTAAACGTGAATTCAACTACTATAAAACTTTTTATCTTAGTGGAGCGTATGCTTTTAGTTTCCGCAGGCATGTTTCGAACAGAGTTTAGAGAACAAAAACAATGTAAAAATTGTCCTCGTTTAGAAATGAACAAATTGTTGACATTCCATTAACCGTTTATGCCAGCACAACATCATAAGAATGACATAAAATTCCTTCCTCCACGTAAAAGATTATAATGGAATCAAACCATTCCCATAACTCCATATAAGTGAATAACCAACACTGTTTAAGCACTAAATTAGATCATCACGAAAAGAAAAAAGAATTCATCAATGTAAGCTAAAAACACTGGCAAATCATACACTTCTCCATCAGATCTCAAAAAATGAAAAAATAAAAAAAAAACGATTTTCGAATCCAACAATAAGCAAATCAACCAGTAATTTTTACCTGAGCAACTACATTGTCTGCAGCTTCCAGATCAAAGCTTTTAAAAATAAATATAGGTGTATATATACAAGCACATATATAATAACAAAAAGGAGCTCCATTTTTGTTAATTAAAAGAAAACATGAAATACTTTATGGAAATTACCTGTGGATCGTCAGATGGTGAAGGTCGAGGAGAAGAAGCACGCGGCGAATCAGCGAAGAGATGAGAGAGTTTCTCTGTCACTTTCTCTTTTAATGAGTACATTCTGATTCTAATTTGATAGTCCAAATGAGAATTATGAGAAAATAAAACCCAAAAATAACTTTGAATTAGCCTACCGATTAATTTGTAGAGAATGCTTTTTGTTTTGGTTTATAGGGAAGGAGGAAGAGAGAGAGAGAAGGATCGTCGGTGGAAGAGTAACAAGACAGAGACCAACGGGCGGAAAGGAAGGAATGAGGTTAGGTTCGTGTGGGTCTTTTGTTGCGTTTTACATGGATTAAAAAAATTATTTTTAGGTGAAGATCATTTATATATATATATATATATATATATATATATATATATATAAAATAAAATCTTTTACTACATTATATTGTTAATGCTTTGCTTAATTCTTAAATATAAGGTGAAATCCTTTATATACCTCTCGTCTTGCATAATTACAGAATTAAACAAGCAAATTGTTCACAATACCCTCAATCGCCCAGCTATATTGAAATACCCCTTTTTTTTTTTTTCCCAACCTTTCATTTCCCTAGCTTCTCCTTGTTTCTAGAATCTTCTTCCTTAGTCCCTAATCTTTCTAGTATCTAAACCATAAGACAATCCTCGAAGCTCTCTCTCTTTTCTTCCTTAACCTTCAGCGTCAACCACCACTATCATCTCTCCCTGGAGTCATTAAGCCGTTGTCCACTTGCTCTCTCTTTAACCTTCGTCTAGACGCGAACACCCCAGCTCCGTCATCCTCTTTCTCCCTCTCCCTCATCGTTTTCCTCCTTCCTTTTGCACGGTCTGGATTTGACAGCGCTTTCATTCTCCAGCGTTGCCCTCCTTGAGCACCACCGTTGGAACCTGACACCATCGAACGAAGGTCATACCCACCACGTCTCTACCCAAGCAATATTAACAGTCCGATTGGTTTAAATAAATTCTAAAATTTTTATAGAATTCAATTAGATTATTGTGTTTGGTTTGTCAATTACAGAATTAGATGTGCCTATATTTTTGGATTGTTTGGTGATTTTGTGCAAATTATATATCTCTACGCTTATGAGGTTGTTCTTTTTTGGTTCAAACTTGTGCTGCTTCTTGTGTTGATGTGTAGATTTCTTTGTATCAATTTTTGATTATTTGCAATAAAATAAGATTTACTTTTTCTTTCAAAAAAATGTGTTTTATGATTATATACAATGTATTTCATGCTTGTAATCATGGAAGAGGCATGGTTAATTAATTTTCTTTTTCTCCAGGCCAGTGTTTTGTTGCTAGTCTAAAATTTGTCTCTGAAATATAGGGTTAGTAGTTCTTTTGGAACTTTGACAAAGCAATGAAAATATCTTTGTTATTTAAAAAGAAATTTGGTAATCCTGATATACTAAAAAGATGTCAAGGTATTTAAGTATACTTTATAAAATGAATTGAATTTTTGTTGATTCTAAACACATAATTCATTATATAAAACAGAGTGTTAATTAATGGGTATTTTTGTTTCTGGGTGTTGTTTTGGTGGTGAAGTGAGGATTTTAATCCTGGATTGTTTGGGGTTTTGGAGGCTATTATGGGATTTATGTAACAAAATGGGTACTGGGGTTTCATGAGGGTTACTGGTGGTGGTGGTGATTGTGGTGGGACGGGGACTGGCGATGGTGAAGGCAACAACTAAAGGCAAGCAGAGTCCCCATAAACTTTCCACTCATATTTCCCCTTTTTCTTTGTTTCTTTGTTTTTCCTTGCTATGGAAAAGAAAGGAAAATCTTGTTCAGTAAGAGGGAAAGTACAGAGAAAAATTTATCCTTCCTCTATTCGTGGTGGATATTTTTTTCCTCTTTTTTCTTAGTAATTTGGTGACAAATTGTAGAGAGTTGGAGAAATCAATTCAAAAAATGGGAAGAGATTTAGTAAGTTTCTATATTTTATGAGAAAGGAAATGATGTTTGTTTGGATAGAAAATAGAAAGAAAATTTTCCCTCTGAATGTTTTTGCCCGAAAAGTAGTTAACACAGAGTCCAACAAGCAAAGGGTAGTCTTGGCATTATGAAAGAATTTATCACTATGATGTCAGCTAAAATTACCCTTAAATATATATATGAGTATTTCTTAATTTCTTTCTCTCGAGAAAACAATGTTTTGGCCTTCATTGCACCTTAACTCCGGTGAAAGGAATTTATGCCGATTGAAACCATTATAACGATTATTTTTTCTCCCTTACCTCCACAATTAACATTTAGTAATATTTTTTAGTAGCTATACATAAATTCATCCATGCAATTGAACTCATTGATTGTATTTCTCCCGAAGTCCCTTTCCTTAATAATTGATATAATAATATTAATTTTTATAAATAATTACCTTTAAATGCAACATTAATTGGACATCTTTTTTTTGTTTCTTCCGTTGTGTTTTTAGACACATAAAGACATGGAAGATTCACTTCCCAAAAAGCAAAATTACCCACAAAAAACCCTTCCTTTTCTTGATATTAATTCTATAACAATAAGTTTAATTTAAAGATTTTACTAAAAGATTTTCTTTCAAGTTGATTCATCAACAGTATTTTTCTTTCATTGCATTTGTTTATATTCTATTTTTTGTTCTACTTGTAGGATTCTTTAAGGGTTTTCTATAACTTACAAATAGTAATTTTTGTGTATTTTTTTTTTTCTGTAGTCTACAAGGTTCTTTCTGGTTTCGATTATAGTAGTTTTTTATTTAAATTTGCAGGTTCTCTGTACAGTTTGAAACTTTTGATTCGGGCATGTGTAGAGCTTCTTTCAAATCATTTAATTAGGTAACAATGAAAGTTGACGATTTTATCTTTATACTGTTTTTGTTTTTCAATTTTTTTTAGTATTTTGATGTGTGCATTTGTATGTGAAAAATAAAATCTCTTTATGTGATGTATTTTTGTCAACAAATTGTCTTGCATTCTCAAGTTAGTTTGCCAAAAAAAAAATAGTTATGATTTTTTTTTTCATTTGTGTTTCTTTTATTTGCTCATGTTAAATAGTTATGATTTGTGTTTCATTTTCTCAATAAAGCAAAATAATAATAATAATAATAAAAAAGAGAGAGCTATGTCGAGGTGAATGAGTTTTTGCGAGGAGAGAACTGGAATAGTTCTCTTTGTTCCTTGTATGTTTTCTCCATGTACTTGAAGTTCTCTCTTTTTCTTTTCTATTGTCGTCTCTATATCTTGTATATTGTGTTTATGTCTGTATATGTCGTTGTTGAGGGTGAATGTCTCCTTATATAGGCGTTGGTGCGTTCCTTGTCTGGTTCTTCGAAGTGTGATATTGGGATATGACCTTTAAACCTCGAGCTTCACAAAGGATGACACCTCTACGCCTCGAGCTTAAAAAGGGATGGTCTTTCATCCGTAAAGAATGACCTATGCCTGAATCATCTGGTTAAAGTGTCTAGAAGCAGGTGGTGTACTCTCTTCCGTGGCCAGATCAAGTCATTTCACTGTTAAAAGGTAATTGGCTACGTGTGCGATTCTCATTGATATGTATTATTTGAGTCACATTAATTAGTGTGAGATAAAGGAAATTCATTAAAGGATCAGATTAATGAGGTGTTCAAAAATATTCTTGTGATGTATAATGAGATATCTTATGCTCCGTTTGGTTGCAGTAATCAAGGTTGTAATGGAATGTTCATTCATCATGTAATGATCATTACGTCATTTGGATGGTTTAAAATGATTGTAATAGGAATTATACAGTACAATCTTGATTCATCTTGGATTCACAATATACTTAAATATTTATATAATATTATAATAAATATTATAAAATAATTTAATATATTAATAATAATCAATAAATTATAATATATTATTAAAAACTAAAAAATATAAATAAACTAATAAATGTTTGAAAGTATTATTAAATATTAATATAATATTATGCTAAATATAATAAAACAATAAGATAATATCATTATAGTAAATAACATAATGTAATAAAAATAATATATAATAATATTATATTAGTAATAAGTAATAAATATAAATATATTATTAATAAATAAATCAATAAATAAATATTTGAAAACATAGTTAAATATTAATATAATACTATATGAAAAATCATAAAATCGTATAATATTATAATAAATAATATGATTTAATAATATAAATATATATAAAAAATATAGTAATATATGACTAATAATTAATAAAAATAGAATTTAATTAAATATTAATATAATACTAAGTATTTGAAAATAATATAATTAACTAATATAAGATATTTATATTGATATAACAATCATATATTGATAAACTAAATATTGAAAGATAATAAAATAAATATTAATACAATAATATAGGTATAATATTATGATAGTAAATAATATGATATATATAATAAAACAATAATAATATTAACTATCATAAAATAAAAATATATGAATAATAACAAAATATTATTATAGTAAAAATATAATATATTAATAAAATTAATATAATATATAATATATAAATAATAATACAAATATAAAATAATTATATGATAAATCCTAAATTATTAATAAGTAATAACTAAATAATAAATAAACATAAAATAATATGTTCAATATAAATTAATATGATTAATTTTATATACATTTTAACCTCAAACACATTTTGGTCAATCTGATTTCATTCTAATGACATGAACATATTAACCAAATTCTGTGGTTGATTTCAACTTCAATTCAATGATTTTTTTTATATTCTAATCAAATAATATAATCGAATTTTAAGTTTAATTCCATTACAATTTTAATTACATTATAACTTCGATTACATGTTATTCCCTTGAATCCATTACTGCAACGGATCAGGATCTATATCATCAGATTCCTCAATCAAATCCAATATTATGTTGTACGGAGTAACTTTTTTTTAATGATAATACATGTTGTAAGTTAATGTTAGTATTAGATCAAGCAGCATTTCAAAATCCAAATAAAGAGAGGCGTATGTAGAAACAGAATAGCCTTTTCCTCGATTTTTTTTTCTAGACATTAGTCATGGAATATGCTTTGGACCAAAAACAATGGGCACTAGAGTCATGGGAGAATGTCATCAAACTGTGTTCGATACCTCAATCTAACTATCTTCCACGACTCCAATTTATGCAATAATTTCTCAAATGTTGTTTCTCAAAAAAAAAATTGCCTAGATTAGAATTATGCAAGATACTTGGATCAAAGCTATCGGGTATCGTCCGATAGCATGAGGAAAGAAAAATTCTTATAATCGAACAAGGCTCAAACGTCTTTTACGACTCCGATCTAATTAATAAATTTGTTAATTTGACCACTACTTGATCTGATGACATTAACTAAATAACATGTGTGGGGTTTGATTAAGGAATACTATAATAAAAGTGATGTTTGGGTTAGATTTAATTAAACTTAAATTCAATTTCTTAAATCTCAACACTTTTAAGAAGTTAGATTTATGTTGGATTAAATCTAACACCAAACACCATATGTTAAGATATCCCTTACTTAGAGTTCACTTACATGAGTATAGTATTTATAATTCATTAATCAATATGTGTGCCATCTAAGAATCGCAAATTATTACTACACTGCATAATTAAATGGATTTTCAAACTTTTTAAAACAAGGTGGGACTATTACCTGATAAGGTCTCAATCAAGGCTGATAATAGCAAGATAAATATTCTCTTCGGGTGAGAATTAAACCACAATTGTTGGATGAAAATGGCCTGCCTTATTAATGCACTTCGATGGAATTTAAATAAACAAAGTTCAACAACTTCACGACCATAACTGCGAATAAAAAGACTTAAACAACAAATGCAAAATAATAGCTAACAAATGCAACAAACTTTGTCGTATTCCTAAGCATATGAACGTTGGAACTAAACTAATTCTCCCACATAGCCGCAACAGACTAGTAACAGAATTTGGATCAGCTCCACTCTTATGCCACGTACTTTGGGTTTGGCTTAGGAACGACGTTACTGTTTATCAATACGCCCCTCTTTCACTGGATCATTGTCCTCAAGGTCTGTGTTCTAGAACCTTTCTCGCAGCTCAGCAGTGCTTTCCCATGTAGCGTCTTCTGTAGGAAATCCATGCCACTTAACTAGACTTTCTTCAACAAATCGAGAGCCGTTTTTAATCCAACGAGTTTCCAAAATAGCTTCTGGAGTCATTACAACCTGCCCTTCATCAGTAATAGGTGGTAAATTGGTACTATCGTACATGACTCACTTAATTTCTTCTTAAGTAAAGAGACATGGAAAACAGGATGGATACGGGACCCTTCTGGCAGATTGAGTTGATAAGCCACTTTGCCAATACGTTTCTCAATTAGATACAGCCCATAGAATCGGCTTGCTAATTTCTGAGATGAGCATTTAAAAACTGTTTGTTGTCGGTAAGGATGTAGTTTTAGGAAAACTAAATCCCCTTCTTGGAACTCGATGTCGCGCCGTTTAGAGTCAGCCACCTGCTTCATTCGATTACTAGCAGTATGCAAATTGTTCTTTAACTGGCGCAGCAAAACATCTCGTGACAGGAGCTGTTGATCTACCTCATGGACTGGAGATTGGCCAACTTGGTAGTGACGAATATTTGGAGGTAGCCGGCCATAAAATGCTTGAAAAGATGTCATCCCTGTGGAGGCGTGATAAGCTGTGTTATACCAAAATTCTACCCACGGAAGAAGATAACTCCATTTTCGCGGTTGTTGATGGACCAGGCAACGTAGATACTGCTCAACACACCTAGTGATAACTTCTGATTGTCCATCCATTTGAGGGTGATAGGATGAACTCATCTTCAATTGAGTTCCGGAGAACTTGAAGAATTCTCTCCAAAAGTGGCTTATGAAAACTGGATCACGGTCATTGATAATTGATCTAGGCATTCTGTGAAGCTTAACCACTCCGTTGACAAACTTTTCAGCCACTGTTTTTGCTGTAAACGGATGAGCCAAAGCTAGGAAATGTGCAGACTTACTGAGTTGATCCACAACAACTAAGATGGTATTTTTGCCGTTGGATGAGGGAAGTCCTTTGATGAAATCCATGGTTATATCATCCAATACTTTGCATGGAATAGGTAGTGGTTGGAGGAGACCTGACAGCGCTAATATTAAAGCCTTGGCTTGTTGACAAACATCGCATGATGAAACATAATTATGTACCACCCGATAAATAGAAGGCCAATAAAATTGTTGGGAAAGTTGCTTGAATGTTCGCAGTACGCCAGAGTGGCCTCCAAGTGGCGAATCGTGGAATTCTTTCAATAGTTGGTCAACTATGGGGGAGTTGGGAGGCACCACCACTCGATTTTTGTAGAAAACCAATCCATTTCGCCAGGCATAAGGGGCTCCTGGTTTTTTGGTAGTTAATTTGCCAATTTTCTCCATATAGGAATGTTCAACAGCTGCAGCTTAAATTTCATCCCACGAATAGACATATAACATAGACAAAGCATTAAGAATTGGGCTTCCAGGAACTTGGGAGAGGGCATCTGCTGCTAAATTTTCTCGACCTGGTTTGTAGTGTATTTCATAGTCATATCTAAAGATCTTAGCCACCCATTTTTGCTGTTTTGATGTACCCACACATTGCTCTAACAAATATTTGAGGCTATATTGGTCTGTTTGTATGTAGAACTTCTTAGCTAACAAGTATGGTCGCCAAACTCGTATTGCTTCAATAATGGCTAACATCTCTCTAGCGTATGTAGACTATAATCGTTTTGAAATTCCCAAGGCCCGACTCATAAAGGCAATTGGTTTTTGTTGTTGAGTTAGAACTGCACCAATTCCATCACGTGAAGCATCAAATTCAATAACAAAGGGTTCATTGAAGTTAGGTAGAGCAAGAGTAAGAGTGGAGGTCATGGCATTTTTTAGGGAATGGAAGGCAACATCTGCCTCATCTGTCCATCCAAAATGTATTTTCTTCAAGAGGTTGGTGAGGGGTCGAGCCAAGATGCCATAATGGCGGACAAATTTCTTATAATAACCTGTAAGACCTAAGAAACCACGTAATTCTGAAATATTAGTAGGTCTAGGCCAGTTCAGCATTGCCTTAATTTTGGCTTGATCTACCTTTACTCTTTAATGAGTAACAATATGGCCCAAATACTCTAATTCCTGTTGGCCAAATGCACATTTGCTAACTTTAATGAAAAATTGGTTATGCCTTAGAATTTCTAAAACTTGTTGAACTTGTTCAAGATGCATGATCCAATTGGGGCTATAAATCAAAATATCATAAAAAAAAAAGACTAAGATAAATTTACGGAGGTAAGGGCGAAATATGGAATTCATAAAAGCCTGAAAAGTAAATGGTGCATTGCAAAGGCCAAATGGCATAACTAAATATTCATAATGACCATTATGAGTACGAAAAGTAGTTTTAAGAATATCTGGGGAACGTACCAGAACCTGATGGTAGCTGGCCCTTAGATCCAATTTTGTGAAGTAAGTTGCCCCATGAAGTTCATCTAGCATGTTATCGACCGTGGGAATGAGAAATCGGTCTTTAATAGTAACAGCATTAAGAGCTCTATAATTAGTGCAAAAACGCTAGGTACTATTTTTCTTTTTAACCAGTAAAATAGAAGATGAAAATGGACTGGTACTAGGTTTGATAAGCCCTAATTTTAACATGTCAAGAACTTGTTTTTCAATTTTGGCTTTTTGGAAATAGGCATACTTGTAAGGTCGTACATTGACTGGTTTGGTCCATTCCTAAGGGGAATTCAGTGGTTGACTTCTCTTATCGGAGGTAGCTATGTCGGTTCTTGGAAAATATCAGCATTGGCCTCCAATATGTGTTGCATGTCTGTGTGAACATGTAGCTGTGACACTTCCGCCAATAATTGTAAGCAAATTGTGAAAGCTGAACTTCTTTGCCTCATTTCTTTAATGATTGCCTTCAAAGATGCAGATTGAATGGTTTGCGTATCGGTGCCTTGTAATTTTCAAGCTTGATTATCCCATTGGAACTCCATTGTCATCTATTTCCAATTGCAGACAACTGATCCTAATTGCTCCAGCCATTGTATACCCAATGCCAAGTCCAAACTGGTTAGAGATAAGGAATATAGAGTAAGGGAAAAAGGAAGGCCTTAAAGAAAGACATGTACTTGTTCATATCTTCCTTGGCACTGTAGTCAATTTCCATTAGTCACTCGAACTGTAAATGATTCGGTGGGAATTACTGGTAAATGCATCAAATTAGCCACCTTCTCACTTATGAAGTTATGGGTAGATCCACTTTCAATGAGTACAACAACTTCAGGGTGTCCAATCTTGGTCGTGACTCGCATAGTTCTAGAGGTCGACCACCCAGTCAAAGCATGCAGTGATATTTCTGGTTCGAATTGGAAGTCTGGTACAGTATCCTCTGTTGTGTCACTTGTGATCTCCTCGAGTGTAATACTGCTTTGGTCGGAACATCCTTCAAGCAACAAGAGTTGTGGTCCTCGGCATTTATGGCCCACAGTGAATTTATCATTGCAATTAAAACACAAACCTTGAGCACGTCTTTTCTGCATTTCCTCCCAAGATAGACGTTTCACTATAGGTGCTCTATTGAATCTAGCTGGGATAGAGAGTCTAGCTGCGGTCAGTTGAATTGAGGTAGTCTGGTGAACTTCCGTTGGCGAGGAAGTTGGTCTTCTCTTATGCGTGCAAGACTAATGGCTTTTTTAAGTGATTTTGGTTTGAACATCCTGATGCCTTTTGCAACCTCAGGCTTAAGTCCTCCCATGAAGGTCCCCACCAACGCCTTCTGCGTCTATCCATGTACTCGGTTGCCCAATCTTTCAAACTCTTACTGGTAATCTCGCAGGGAGCCCATTTGTCTAACCTGTGATAGTGCCTCGTCGAAATCTTTGCATTCTGTAGGTCCGAATCGAGCCCACAGTTCTTCCTCAAAAATCGACCATGACATCGTTCTACCTTCCTCCTTGTAAGCTCGTCGTAGCCACTGCCACCACTGATTAACTTCACACTCAAGATCTAGAGATACTTTTTTTTTGTTTCAATGGTGCCTTGAAACTCAAAGAATTGATCAACATGGTTGAACCACTCGGTTGGATCATCACTGGAATACTTTGGAAACTCGAGCTTAGCCATTTTAGATGAAAAAATTTGTTGATTCCCCTTCGTGTCCTCTCTATTTTCCTCTCTATTGGCACGAGAGTAGCTATCTCGGCTATTATTGTTGTTGTTGGATCCTTCTTTGTTTGTGAATAAAGCTTCAGACGACCTATTGATAGTTTTATCTAGTTGGTGTAACTTGTCAGCAACACCAAGTTCCATTCGGCTCATGCCCTCTTGAAGTTCGCCAAGCCTCGCTTCTAAACTCTCGATTCTTTCCTTGTTAGATGCCATTGTTAATACAACTCTGATACCAATGATAAGGTCCCAATCAAGGCTGATAATAGCAAGATAAATATTCTCTTCGGGTGAGAATTAAACCACAATTGTTGGATGAAAATTGCCTGCCTTATTAATGCACTTCGATGGAATTTAAATAAACAAAGTTTAACAAATTCTCCTAAACTTACGACCATAACTGCGAATAAAAAGACTTAAACAACAAATGCAAAATAATAGCTAACAAATGCAACAAACTTTGTCCTATTCCTAAGCATATGAACGTTGGAACAAAACCAGTTCTCCTACATAGCCGCAACAGACTAGTAACAGAATTTGGATCAGCTCCACTCTTAGGCCACATACTTTGCGTTTAGCTTAGGAAGACGGTAGGAACGACATGGCTGTTTATCATTACCATAATAAAATTGACTATTGACGATAAACATAGGAGAATCTCATCAAACATCGCTCGATACCTCGGTATAGTTATGTAATACCCGTAATCGTAAAGTAAGGGTAAAGAAGTAATTTAATAAATATGACATGGAATTAAAAAAATATATTTACGCGAAGGATTTAGTATCGAATAAAAAAATTCTTTTGAAAAAAAAAATCTTGATGTGTCCATTAAGAAAAAGAAGGAAAAAGAAAAAAAAATATTTGTTAAAAAAAAACACTTGGCAGCAGGTTAGTTAGCCAATTTAGGTTTCAAAGTTTTTATACATATATATTATTCTTAACATGGATTTATGTTTATACTTAACGTTTCCGTTTAAATTTTTCGTCAATTACTCAATTTTTTTTAAATACTTAGGGACCAAAAAAAATATTGAAATGGTAAAATTTTGAAGGAGTTTACTGCAAAATTTCATAGAGAATCATGAGAAACTATCAGAAAAACAGAAGGTAATAACGAAATGTTTATTTTTGAACTTTTTGCATTCATGAAATTTCCTGAAATTCAAAGTGGGAATTTTCAAAGGGTGTGGTTTATAAAGAATTGAAGAAATAATTAGAAATTTAATACAAATATTATATCAGGTGTGACAGTCATCAACCAGGGGAAATTTCTGAGAGGAACGGAAAAGACAATGAGGTGATCCACGGGTAGCTTTAAGTACTACATGGTAAATTAGATTTACTTTAAGTAATCTAAATAAAAAATGAAATATCTAGTTATAATATTAAATAAATTAGTAGCTTATGCTTTGGTGGTAGATAAAAATTTGATTGATAGGTATGAGATGAATTTTGGGTAGAAAATTATTAGGTGAGAAATAATATTTTTGGAATAATAAATTGATTTAATAATATAAGCAATAAGTGAAATTCTTGATGAGCTATGGTTGATGTTTTTATACAAATTATGAGGAGATGAAAATTGGTGGATCTTGATAAGCTAAGATGGATGATTTGATGTGATTTATGATGAGAGGAATTTAGTGAAAATTTTTATAATAATTTGAGGAAAGACATGATAGCTAAATTTAAATATTTGAATTTATGTTTTTTTTATATCATTGTTCGTATGCATATGCATTAAATAAAAGAAAAGAATCGGAAAGGCAGCCAGTCTAAATGAGAAAGAAAAGACCGAGAAGTTAATCGGTCTAAGATAATAAAAACATGTCGACATGTGGGAAGACATTCCCATAATAATAATTCATGCATTGCATCTGTTTTAATTATTGCTTGCATTATTGAAATGCTTATGTGTGGTGTGTTATTGTGAATTTATTTATAGATGAATGAGTCTCACAGAGAGACAGTTATGGTGATAAGAACCATCTAAATGGTAGACTTTATGATGTGAACCTCATTACGAGGTAATTATGAGAAAATTGATGGTCTTAAGGTGAACCAATAAATACGAGAAAGAGATTGATAAAGAATGGATCTTATGACATGTGTAGTGATAGTAGAATGCTAGTATCAAGTTATGTGAAATATAATTGATTTAATATTGAAAGATTATTTATACAGATTGAGTACTTCTAGTAAATTTAATTCATTGAGCTTGTGAAGCTCACCTCTCATTGTACAATGATTTCAGATAGCAGGCAGGACAAATAGTTTGGTGAGTTGAGGTTCAAACGAAATCATTTTCCGTAAACTATGTACGTGTCAACATCCTCAGACTAGTGAGAAAATAAAACAAAAAATTTATTTGTAAATATTCATGCATTTTACGTTGTATATAATGTTAAGTTAATATCAGATTGATGTATCTCCCCTGTTGAGGGTTGCAGATTGGTGTAAAAGAATTTTTTTGTTAGTATTATTTTACTGTTGCATATATGTGTCGTGCTGGGATTTTCAAAATGTGATGGCACCATCTCGGGGGTGGCCAACCCAGGATGGGTCGTTACAATTTTGGTATCAGAGCATTAGGCTTTATAATTCTGTAGACTGCATAAAAAGTAAGAAAGTAGAAGATTAAAATAAATTATATTTTAATAGTCTGAGGATGATATGTGGACGCGCTAAAACTAAAGTTAGAGTTGTTGATTTGAGAGGCCGTGTTAGGCCCCCAATATTTTTGACAAGTCGAGATTAAGTCTGAATCTGTGGTTCCTAGAAGGGAAAGTGTTGATAGTATGATTGATATTAGTAATATAATTGATATTAGTAAAGGTATGAGAAAATCTGAAGTTGAAATAGATGAGCTAAGATATACTGTTACACATGCTCTTGAGAAGTGAAGGTAACAGATGATAGAGTTGATAGATTATAGCATAGACTTGATGAACCGGCTAGAACAATGCCTAAGGTTGTTAGTTAAGTAATGATAGACATTTAAAAAGAGGAAATGTGAGTGCATGCATAAGATGCAGGGAGATATATTAAGCTGAATGTCTTCTTGTTTAAAGGATCTATGAATTCTTTTAAGCCTGAGCTTTATGAGAAACATGGAGAGAGATTTATTTTGTATTTTACCAATGACTGTTAGGTAGAGGGTCGTCTTTGCTACGATTAAGTTAGAGAGAGGCTCTAGAATGGTGGGAGGATATTCTTCTCATGGTAAGTGCAAATGTTGATAGACTCTTAACTTGGAATAGGTTAAGGAGGTTTTCCTTGATAAATACTTTCCTTAGACACAAGATAGAGATTTTATTTATTTGAGGTAAATGGGTTGACTGTGGCTCAGTATGATAGGAGATTTATGACTTTGTCAAGATTTGTACCGGAAATGGTATACCCAAATGAGAAGAAGTGTAAGAGGTTCATAGATGAACTATGTTTTAAGATTTTATCAAAACTATCTTACATGAGGAATATAAATTTTGTCAGATTGGTGGATACAATACTTCAGTTTGAGAAAGATGTGATGGAATTTAGAGAAAGGAAGAATCGACGGAAGAGGTCTAGATTTGAGGAACCCAGATGTGGTACCAATATGAATGTACAGAGTGGGAGACTGTTCAGATAAAGTATTTCTTGTCACAGGGAACTGAAGTACAGAGTTAGAGGCACGCATGATTTGTTACTTCTGTAGCTCAGAATACTATTGGTAGGACCTTTAGATTTGGGAGACATGTTATGAAAACTGAGAGTCATGGCATAAAAAGTAAGTATGCCACCAAGGGGAAGTGGTAATCTGATGTAGGAGTGAGAGACAGAAGTTTGTTATAGATATATTTAGATAAGATATTTATCCTAGTTGTGGTACCAGTATGAATGTGCAGAGTGGGAGACTGCTCAGATGAAGTGTTCATTGTCACAGGGAACTTAAGTACAGAGTCAGAGGCACGCATGATTTGTTACTTCTGTAGCTCAGAATACTATTGGTGGGACCTTTAGATTTGGGAGACATGTTATGAAAACTGGGAGTCATGGCATAAAAAGTAAGTATGCCACCAAGGGGAAGTGGTAATCTGAGGTAGGAGTGAGAGACAGAAGTTTGTTATAGATATATTTAGATAAGATATTTATCCCAGAACTGTCAAAAATTCGAAGTGCTTTGTGTGTAGAGAAGGTTGATATATCAATGTTGGTTGATCTTGGTGCAACCCATTCTTTTACATCCAGTATTCATATGAAGTTTATTGAAGTATGTATTAGTCCATTGATGCAAAATATTTTTGTTGAAGTTCCTACTAGAGATAGAGTGATAATCATAAAAGTTTACAAGGGTTGTGTGATTCGTATCAGTGATAGAGAATCTGAAGCTAATTTATTATTTTTGAATATAATATAATTTTAAGAATGAATTGGTTGTCGACGTATTACGCTTGGGTTGATTGTTTCAGAAAGAATATAGTGTTCATGATATGGACATGAGGAGTTTAATTTCAGAGAAAGCATACAATACTCTCGATCTATCTTATTTTACTCTAACTACTAGTAGATGGTTAAAGAAATGACGTGTGGTGTATTTGGTATACACAATGGATTCTAAAAAGGAAAATAGGAAGTTAGAAGAAATCTTGGTAGTGAAAGATTTTCATGATGTGTTTCATGAAGAGTTGTTCAGATTGTCTCCCAGTAAGGAGATTTAGTTTCCTATAGATGTGATTTTGAGTTTAACACATATATCTATAGCATCGTACAGAATGATGTCAGCTGAATTGAGAGAGTTGAACGTACCATTTTAAGAATTTTTAGATAAACAATTTATTGAACCTAATGTATTTGGGGAGCCTTGTGTTGTTCGTGAAGAAGAAAGATAGAACGATAAGAGTGTGTATAGACTACAGATAGTTAAATAAGAACAAATACCTTTTTCTTGGGATAAATGAATTATTTGAGTAGTTGAAAGGAGTGAGAGTAATTTCTAAGATAAACCTGAGATCAAGTTATCACCAACTGAGGATAAAGAAAGGAGACGTGCCTAAGACTGTTTTTAGGACACGTTATGGTCATAAGCTTTTTGTAATGTCATTTGGATTGACTAATGTTCCAGAAACATTTATGGACTTAATGAATAGAGTGTTTAAACTATATCATAACAAGTTTATGGTTGTATTTGACTTTCTGATATAATCTAAGAAGGAAGAACAACATGTGACACATTAGATAGTGTGTTGGAGATTCTGAGGAGAGAGATTATATGCAAAGTTCTCTAAGTGTGAGTGTTGGCTGAATGAAATAACTTTCTTGGAACATGTAATATCGGAAAATAGCATAATAGTTTATCCACAAAAGGTAGAGGCAATGTTAAGTTGGAAGAGATCAACTAATGTGATTGAGATTAAAATCTTCTTGAGGTTAGCTGGTTATTATAGAAGATTCTTTTAGAATTTTTATTATTGAATTATTGTTGAATAGATTGACCATGAAAGATGTGAGATTTGTATGTTGAGGGAAGTGTGAGAAAAATTTCCAATTACTAAAGGAGAAATTGACTACAGTTCCAGTATTGGTGTTTCCTTCTGGTTGTTGACCCCCGCCCGTATTTTAATGATGGCAAAACACAACTGTTATTTAACTAACATGTTTAAACTAAGTTGTGTTAAGGATCAAACACATTCAACCAAGGATCAAAGTGCAAAAACTCAAACCAAATCAAGTATCAAGTGAGGACTGAAGATCTAGTATAGGTCTTAAGGTTTAGAACCAATGTAAGTCTCACTCATATATTGTATTAGCTTGTTCAATGGCTCAAACACAAAAGGTTTTTCTAAAACCATTAATTTTAAAATGTTTTTAATGAAAAACAGAAGAAAAACTGGGTTGGAAGACAACCCAGTCGACTGGGTACATATACCAGTCGACTGGTATAAAGGTCAGAAGTAACCCAGTCGACTGGATCAAACAACCCAGTCGACTGGTACTTTGACCAGTAAGTCTCCAGTTGACTGGATGAATCAACCCAGTCGACTGGTAAAATGGACAGAAAGTCCCCAGTCGACTGGATGATATATACCAGTCGACTGGATACCCAGAAGGTCTGAAAACGTATATTTTTTAAGTGAACCCAGTCGACTGGTATCTCGACCCAGTCGACTGGTAGTTCAAAAATATGACCGTTGGACTCCAAATCTGAACATTTTAAAGTAAATCTTTTTCAAATTAAAGTCCAAAACGGCCATATTAATTGATTGCTATATAAACCCATTCAGCAAAGCATTCAAAAATAAGCAGCACATATTCAAAAAGAGTTGATCTCATATAATCAAGTTTTTATACTCTTGAAACACAAAAAGCTTTGAAATAATCTTATTGAGCCATTTCTTCAAGCTTTACTTTGAAAGAGAGACATTTCTGTTGTAATAAGCTTTCATTTGTTGTCTCTCTACCTTTTACTTTACACCATCTTTGTAAAGGTATTACTTCCGAGAGGAAGGGGAAACTTCCGAAAGGAAGTGGATTTTTCGGTTTAAGCAATTCCTGTAAATTGCTTGTGTACGGTTTGTGCAACACCCAGCTAAGTTGTGCGACTAAGTTTTCTTAGTGGATTACTTCAAGGAGTTCCTTGAAGAGAGTGGACGTAGGGTCGGAACGAATCCGATATTTCCGAACCACTATAACTGTGTTTGCATCCTCTTTCCTTAAACTCTTTATTTACAGCTTTCTACTTGTATTAATTATTTGTTGCTTATCAGTTTTTATAAACTTGTATAAATTCCGCAAAAGTTTTTAAAAACCCAATTCACCCCCCCTCTTGGGTTGAAACCTCGAGCTACAATTGGTATCAGAGCCTCGTTCTCTTTATAAGGCTTAAATTCCTAGAGTTGATCCAATGGCAGCAAATAGCTACTCTGAGGGACACTCTTATACTAGACCACCATTGTTCAATGGCTCAAATTATAACTATTGGAAAAATAGAATGAAAATCTTCGTCGAAGGACAAGATTACAATCTATGGAGAATTATAGAAGAGGGACCTAAAATTCCCTCAAAAGAAATAGTTATTGGAGAGACTCTTCATACAATGCCTAAACTCAAAACTGAGTTTACTGACGAGGATTATAGAACGATGTCTCTCAATAGCAGAGCAACAAGCATGCTACATTGTGCATTAGATATTTCTGAATACAACAAAATATTTGCATGTGTTTCTGCTAAAGAAATATGGGACAAATTGCAAGTCACATATGAAGGAACAAGTGAAGTAAAAAAGTCTAAGATTTACATGCTAATTTCTGAATATGAATCTTTTAAGATGTCTCCTAACGAAACCATTTCTGAAATGCACTCACGATTTACTACTATTATAAATGGTTTAAAATTGCTTGGCAAGAATATTGAGGAAGTTGAACTAACCAGAAAAATCTTGAGATCTTTGCCACCAGAATGGAAACCAAAGAGGACAGCCATTCAAGAGGCCAAAAATCTTGACAAGCTTGATGTTGAGACGCTGCTTGGGTCATTATTGACATACGAGATAGAAGAAATGACTCCCATCGTCAATGATGATGAGAAGAAGAAAAAGCAAATTGCTCTCAAAGTTTCTACGAGCAGCAAAGAAAAGGAATTAGAACAAGAAGCAGAGAGCAGTGAAGAAGATGGTGAAATGGCTTTAATCACCAGACGATTCCATAGGTTCTTGAAGAAAAGCAAGAAACCTTACTCAAAGGATCCCACCTCAAAAAGGGAACCACTTATGTGCTATGGCTGCAAGAAGCCAGGACATATAAAAGCTGACTGTCCGGTTTCAAGCAAACCATACAAGGGCTTCAAGAAGAAAGCTATGGTAGCAACTACCTGGAGCGATGACGAAGAAGATGAGTCATCAGACAAAGAAATTGGATACGAAGAGATTGCCAACCTCTGTTTAATGGCAATCGATGATGAAAGTGAGGTAACATCTTCTCCCTCTTTAAAAAATAATATTGTTACTAGTAGTGAAGAATTACTAGAAGTCATAAATGAAATGCATGAAGAATTAAAGAAATTTGATTCTAGAAATTCTGTTCTTAAGAAAGAAGTATCATCTCTTTCTAAGGAAATGATAGTTCTTAGAGAAGAAAAAGAAAAATTATCATCTTTACTGTATAATTCGTCTCAAGATTTTCTTAAAGATGAAAATGAGAATTTGAAAAATAAAATTTCTGAATTAAACAGCACTGTATCTAGACTTATGCTTGGTAAAGAAAAACTTGATGAAGTGCTTTCTTCCCAAAGATTAAGTGGAGGAAAATCTGGTGTAGGATATTCTCCATTGGGAAAACAAAAAACAAAAGAGAGCTTATTCATGAAAGCCTCTTGTGTAGATGGAGCTTCTACTTCGAAAGCTCCTAACCTTGTTAAAAGCACTCCCTTAATAAATCCGAGGAACTCTAGAAACTTAAATGATCATACTAAATTGAAGCATCCTAAAAATACTCATGCTTATTTGTATGCTCATTCTAGAAATGCTCATACACATCCTAGAAATAATCATCATGCTCATTCTAGGAACAATGTGTATAATCAAAGAATGCATTCTGCTCATGCTCAACCTAGGAATCACCATCATAGCTATTTTAGAAATAACTTGCATACATATGCTAGCATGTATCCTAGAATGCATCATCGTTCATTTTCTGGAAATGACATGCATTTTCATACCCCTTACCACAGAATCATGTATCCTAGGAACTATCATCCTAAGGTTTATAGGAATGCACATGTAAAATTTCCTAGAAATTTCTATGACTATAATGATAGGTCTGTGCATCATCAACATGTTCATAGAGCACCATATATTGTTAAGAAAGTATGGGTCCCAAAAGGAACCGTATTTTCAAGGACTAACCCCAAAGGACCCAAGAAATTTTGGGTACCTAAAAATGCTATCGTGTATCTTTGTGTGATGTAGATTTGCCTTCACACCAAGGAGAAAGGTAACTGTTGGTACCTTGATAGCGGTTGCTCGAAGCATATGACCGGTGATAAAAGCGTATTCAAGGAGCTAACTCTAAGAGATGGTGGACTTGTGACCATTGGAGACAATACTAAAATAAAGATCATTGGGCATGGAAAAGTCGGTAATGATTTCTCAACTTTAGATAATGTATTGCTAGTACAAGGCTTAAAGCCAAATTTACTTAGCATTAGTCAATTATGTGACAAAGGATATAAAGTCACATTTGAAACCTCTCATTGTCTAGTTATAGACATCAAGAGCAACAAGATCAAATTCATTGGCCATGGACATGAAAATGTCTATATAGTTGATTTGAAATCCTTACATTCCAATAATGAAAAATGTTTTCCTGCTTTTAGTGAAAATCAATGGCTGTGGCATAGAAGGCTTGGTCATGTAAACATGAACTTGCTAAAAATTGTTTCAAGAAAAGATTTAGTTATTGGTCTTCCTAAAATCAATTTTGAGAAAAACAAAATTTGCAATGCTTGTCAAATGAGAAAACAATCTAGGATATCTTTCAAAGCAAAAAATGTTGTCTCAACTACTAGACCTTTGGAACTTTTGCATATGGACTTATTTGGTCCAATTAGTACCATTAGTCTAGGTGGCCATCAATATGCTCTTGTTATTGTTGATGACTATTCAAGATATACCTTTGTTATTTTTATTGCTTATAAGGATGAAGCTTTCAAAGGATTTGAAAAGTTTTGCAAAAAGGTACAAAATGAAAAAGGAATTTGTATTTCAAGCATAAGAAGTGATCATGGCAAAGAATTTGAAAATCAAAGCTTTTCAAAATTTTGTGATGAAAATGGAATTAATCACAACTTTTCAGCTCCTAGAACTCCTCAACAAAATGGAGTTGTTGAGAGGAAAAATAGAGTTCTAGAAGAATTTTCAAGAACAATGCTTTGTGAAAATAATTTACCAAAATATTTTTGGGCTGAAGCCGTGAATACTTCTTGCTATATTTTAAATAGAATTTTGATAAGGCCCCTGCTTGATAAAACTCCTTATGAACTATGGAAAGGGAGAAAGCCCAATATTTCCTATTTTCGTGCCTTTGGTAGTAAGTGCTTCATCTTAAATAACAATAAAACTAACTTGGGTAAATTTGATTCCAAGACCGATGAAGGGATATTTTTAGGATATTCTACTACTAGTAAGGCTTATAGAGTTTTCAATAAGAGAACTCTAGTAGTAGAAGAATCTGTGCATGTAACTATTGATGAATCTAACCCAATGAGTAGTGGAGAAGTTTCCTTTAAAGATGATGCAGATTTTATTCCAAGAATGGAAACTTCTACTCCCATTGTTGACCCAAAAGTGAGTTCTTCTCAAACAAATGAAGGGATGGCAACTCCAAATTTGGACCAACCATCCTCAAGTCAACAAGAGGAAAATCTACCCAAGGATTGGAGGTATGTAAATCATCATCCAATTGATCAAGTAATTGGTGATCCTTCACAAGGGGTAAGAACTCGCTCTTCCATTAGAAATATTTGCAATTTTGTAGCTTATTTGTCTCAAGTAGAACCTAAGACATTTATAGAAGCTGAAAAAGATAATGATTGGATAATTGCAATGCAGGAAGAGATAAATCAATTTGAGAGAAACAATGTTTGGGAACTAGTTCCAAGACCTAAAGATCATTCAATTATTGGAACTAAATGGGTATATAGAAATAAAATGGATGAAAATGGTATAGTAACTAGAAATAAGGCTAGGCTAGTTGCTAAGGGATATAACCAAGAGGAAGGAATAGATTTTGATGAAACCTATGCTCCCGTAGCTAGATTAGAAGCTATTCGAATGTTATTAGCCTTTGCATGCTTTAATAAATTCAAGCTATTTCAAATGGATGTGAAAAGTGCCTTTTTAAATGGCTTTATAGAAGAAGAGGTTTATGTTGAACAACCTCTTGGTTTTGAAAACCCTAGTCTTCCAAATCATGTCTACAAGCTTTCTAAGGCTTTATATGGGCTGAAGCAAGCTCCAAGGGCATGGTACGAAAGACTAAGCAAATTTTTGATTGATAATGATTTTGTAAGAGGAAGAATAGATACAACTCTCTTCACAAAAACTCACAAAAATGACACTTTGATAGTTCAAATATATGTTGATGATATTATATTTGGTGCTACTAATGAATCTATGTGTTAAGAGTTTGTAAAGTGCATGCAAGGTGAATTTGAAATGAGCATGATGGGAGAATTTACCTACTTCCTTGGACTGCAAATCAAGCAATTAAAAGGAGGTATTTTCATCAATCAACAAAAATACATCAAAGATCTACTAAAGAGGTTCGGGATGGAAAGCTCAAAGCCAATTGGAACGCCTATGAGCACAACCACCAAACTTGATCTTGATGAAGGAGGTAAAACTGTAGATTCTAAATATTATAGAAGCATGATAGGTGCTTTACTGTACTTGACTGCAAGTAGACCTGATATAATGTTCAGTGTATGCATGTGTGCTAGATTTCAATCTAATCCTAAGGAATCACATGTAGTTGCAGTAAAAAGAGTCCTTAGATATCTACAAGGGACTCAGACCATAGGATTATGGTATTCTAGAGAATCATCTTTTGAGCTAGTAGGATATTCGGATGCTGATTTTGCTGGATGTAGGTTAGATAGAAAAAGCACAAGTGGAACATGCCAATTCTTAGGTGCTATGTTAACTTCTTGGTTCTTCAAGAAACAGAATTCAGTTGCACTATCAACCGCTGAGGCGGAATATGTAGCAGCTGGCAGTTGTTGTGCCCAAGTACTATGGATGAAACAACAACTAGAAGACTATGGCATGAGTCTCAAAAATATTCCTATATTTTGTGATAATACTAGTGCCATCAACCTAACCAAAAATCCTATTCAGCACTATAGAACCAAGCATATAGAGATTAGACATCATTTCTTAAGAGACCATGCTAAAAAAGGTGATATAAGATTATAATTTATACATTCAGAAGATCAAATAGCTGATATTCTTACAAAACCCTTAAGTAAAGCTAGTTTTTGCAAAATAAGAAAGTTGATGGGATTGCTTGATTTTGATAAATTGAATGTTTGATTGCATCTCATTTCATCATTTGCATGTTTGACATTGAGTGAAAGAGTATTAATCGTTGTTTAATTATTTCCCTCACTCAAAAATGTCAAAGATAAAACAAATTCGTGCTTAAAATAACAGACTGGAAATTTTGCTAAGAGTCCAGTCGACTGGTACATATAACCCAGTCGACTGGTAAGTCTCTGCCTGTTTTTCCAGTCGACTGGTAATTTTGATCCAGTCGACTGGTAACTCTCTGTCAAAACTTCCAGACGACTGTTAAGTCTTCTCCAGTCGTCTATAAGATCAAATCCTACTTGGAGCCAAATTTTTTCATTTTTTTTGAACCTCCAGTCTACTGGTAACGATAGCCCAGTAGACTGGTATCTCACTGTCAGTTGATCCAGTCGACTGGTAAGTTTACCCAGTCGACTGGTATCGCGATTCTATAAAAGGGACTGTTCATTTTCGCCCTTCTTACGCCATTTTCAAAGAGCCCAAGCTTTCTCTCTCTAGAAAAATTCATCTTTTTGATCTAAAAACCATCCAAATCCCTTCTAAACACACCGATCTACTCATTCCTAAATAGATTTTTAACTTTCTACGGTTAAAATCTCTCATTTTTACCAAATTTCCTTTTTCCAAAAACTTCAAATTTCTCGAAAATGAGTGACAAAATCCGTATAAAACTCACAACAAGTGGACCTAATGCCCCCAAAAAGCCTAGGTCTTCAAAACCTTCGGCTTCGGAATCAAAAGGGAAGGGAGTAGCAGGGTCATCCAGCAAGGAGCCCAGAACAGAGTTGGAGCAGGCTCTGTTTTTCAGCCCAGCTACTCATAAGAGGTATAACTCTATAATCCCTCACAAGAAAATCATGACGGGTAGAGTCGTTGATTTTGACTCCATTCGTCATGGTAATTTCGATATTCTACCAGCCTTTGAGGCAATAAATCTGACCCCACTGGTCAGAATTCATGAAAAATATTACCCGCGACTGATTCACCAGTTCTATGCGAACTTGGTGAAACCCAGTCCTCTGGCTCTGAGATTCAGAACCAGAGTTAGCGGTGTGGAGTTTGAGGTCAACACTGACCTCTTACTGAGCATTCTGAGAATCCCTATAAGGGGGGTTCAATGGAGTCTGGATGGATGGCCAGACAACTTTGAAGTTGAGGAGGCCTGTCGGATAGTCAGGGGCGACCCTAACTATGTGTACAGACCCACTACATTTCACACATGTAGTGACTTGCCCCTCGACTCAAAAATGTTTCAATTGATTGTCAGTTGGACCATCCACCCAAGACTCGGGAGTCGAGGGTATCTATCTAAAATAGATACAGTATTGATTTGGTGCCTAAAATCTGGGCACTACTTCAATATATATCCTCTGCTGCTCGCCAACATGATAAATGGCGAAGCAAACGACTCCGGGTGTCTTCCTTATGGGATGCTCATTACACTCATCCTCCAGCACTTCCGGGTACTTTTGCCTGCCTCCGAGGCTCAGGATATCGGATTGACGGATATCATCAACATCTCATCTCTGAAGAAGATGGGATGTACTGTTCATGAAGGGTTTCTCTATCCTAAGGCCGGAAAGCGCCTAAGGATTCGAGAGGATGCGAGTGACAGTAATGAGGATGCTAATACGGCTGCTGAGATGGAGATAGATACCCGAGCACCTCCCATTGGTGACTCGAGTACTGGTCAGACTGGATATGGTGACATCCTACGAGCTATCACGAGTCTTCAGATGACGATGGAGTCCGGTTTTCAGTCCATGCAGTCCGATTATCAGAGGCTGAGCTCCTCCATAGACCACCTACGGGATGACTTCGAGTTACATCGAGAGCACACCGAGGGTTCCCTAGCTGAGATTAGGGAACTTCTTCATTACAGCTCGAACTCTCCCGCACCATGAGTCTCTTTCGTTTATCAATTCTTAGCACTTTTCCAGTATTTGTCACATAGCACGGACATCTCATGTTTGTTTTTCTTAGTTATGGCTCTATGAGGCCCTACTTGTATTGACTTTTTCTCTATGATGATGTACTACTATTAGCCATATTTCTTGCATCTATTTACACTATTTGTGATATGTTAGAACTGTTTTAAATATCTGTTTGGTCACTAAAATTGCTGTAAAATGCTTATATGCTTGGAAAACTTCCGGTTCTTCCCGGGAAGGCTTCTGAAATTCAAATGAAGCCAAATCTTCGCGTACATCTTTGTATTCTTATAACCTATTTGAAGGTATTGGCTAAGTAGATTTTTTTATGTTATGCCCCCTTTGGTTGCTGTTGTCAAAACGGGGGAGAAAAATGAGAAAAACGAGAAAATCTAAGTAAAACGCAACCAATGCATAGATTTAGGGGGAGTATTGCTCCATATCTTTGTAAAAATGTTTAT
This sequence comes from Bretschneidera sinensis, assembly GCA_023935145.1. Classification (NCBI taxonomy): domain Eukaryota; kingdom Viridiplantae; phylum Streptophyta; class Magnoliopsida; order Brassicales; family Akaniaceae; genus Bretschneidera; species Bretschneidera sinensis. The sequence continues at coordinate 119,244,298 of CM043699.1, forward strand.
TGATTGGTTGAGTTTAAATCTGGATTGGTTGAAAGAAATATAAACTGTGTTTGCTTGTTTACAGGGTGGTTTTACTCGAAAAACAGAGGAGACTCTGTCCAAATTTCCGTAAAATCTTAACACTTAGTTTTTAAAACTGTTTTTACATTATTAGTTTTGTTATCATCAAAAAGGGGGAGATTGTTGACCCCCGCCCGTATTTTAATGATGGCAAAACACAACTGTTATTTAACTAACATGTTTAAACTAAGTTGTGTTAAGGATCAAACACATTCAACCAAGGATCAAAGTGCAAAAACTCGAACCAAATCAAGTATCAAGTGAGGACTGAAGATCTAGTATAGGTCTTAAGGTTTAGAACCAATGTAAGTCTCACTCATACATTGTATTAGCTTGTTCAATGGCTCAAACACAAAAGGTTTTTCTAAAACCATTAATTTTAAAATGTTTTTAATGAAAAACAGAAGAAAAACTGGGTTGGAAGACAAACCAGTCGACTGGGTACATATACCAGTCGACTGGTATAAAGGTCAGAAGTAACCCAGTCGGCTGGATCAAACAACCCAGTCGACTGGTACTTTGACCAGTAAGTCTCCAGTCGACTGGACGAATCAACCCAGTCGACTGGTAAAATGGACAGAAAGTCCCCAGTCGACTGGATGATATATACCAGTCGACTGGATACCCAGAAGGTCTGAAAACATATATTTTTTAAGTGAACCCAGTCAACTGGTATCTCGACCCAGTCGACTGGTAGTTCAAAAATATGACCGTTGGACTCCAAATCTGAACGTTTTAAAGTAAATCTTTTTCAAATTAAAGCCAAAACGGCCATATTAATTGATTGCTATATAAACCCATTCAGCAAAGCATTCAAAAATAAGCAGCACATATTCAAAAAGAGTTGATCTCATATAATCAAGTTTTTATACTCTTGAAACACAAAAAGCTTTGAAATAATCTTATTGAGCCATTTCTTCAAGCTTTACTTTGAAAGAGAGACATTTCTATTGTAATAAGCTTTCATTTGTTGTCTCTCTACCTTTTACTTTACACCATCTTTGTAAAGGGATTACTTCCGAGAGGAAGGGGAAACTTCCGAAAGGAAGGGGATTTTTCGGTTTAAGCAATTCCTGTAAATTGCTTGTGTACGGTTTGTGCAACACCCGGCTAAGTTGTGCGACTAAGTTTTCTTAGTGGATTACTTCAAGGAGTTCCTTGAAGAGAGTGGATGTAGGGTTGGAACGAATCCGATATTGCCGAACCACTATAACTGTGTTTGCATCCTCTTTCCTTAAACTCTTTATTTACAGCTTTCTACTTGTATTAATTATTTGTTGCTTATCAGTTTTTATAAACTTGTATAAATTCCACAAAAGTTTTTAAAAACCCAATTCACCCCCCCTCTTGGGTTGAAACCTCGAGCTACAGTAGTGTATAGTGATACGTCACATCAATGATTGGGATATGTGCAACATAGGAAAGCTGTGGCCCATACTTTTAGCCAATTGAAGATTCATGATAGAAATTATCCTACTCATGACTTAGAGTTGGCTGCTATAATGTTTACTTTAAAGATCAGATACATCATCTGTCTGGAGCCACTTGTGAGATATTCATGAGTTATAAGAGTTTGATATACTTACCTGCCCAGAGAGAGTTGAATTTGAGGCAAGGATGGTGGATGAAGTTGATTAGCAGCTATGATTGTACAATTCACTATCATATAGAAAATGAAAAGGTGATAGCTGATGCATTAAGTAGAAAAATCTACAAGAAGATTGTCTGCTATTGAAAGTCATGATGTGTAATTGATGATAGATTTAAAGATATAAGAATAAAGTTGAATATCAGTGATAAAGGATCATGATTAACGAATATGGTTGTACGGTCATCCATAGTAAATGTTTTAGAGATGCAAGGTAGAGATTAAGATATAGAAAAAATTAAGCATTGAGTGCTTATTAAAAAGCAATACGAGTTCAAAATTTGTAAGTGATGGTATTTTGGTATTAGAACATGGAAATTATGTTCCCAAGAATGCAAAGTTGAGAAAAGGGATGATGAGAGATGCACATGATGATGTAGATCTGATGCAACCAAGTAATAATAAGATGTATAGAGGATTGTGACAGAATTTCTAGAGGCCAGGATTGAAGAGGGATATAGCTGAGATTGTGAGGTTGTATGAAGCATCATTAAACATAGTGTCAAATAGAGATGCTAAATTTACATCTTGGTTTTGGAGAGGCTTTCAGAAAGCCACAGGTACACAGTAGCAATTTAATATAATTTTTCATGCTCAGACAGAAAGGATTATTAGAGTACTAAAAGATATGTTAAGGGCAAAAGTGATGAATTCTCAGTAAGTTGGGATGCTTACATGCAATCGATTAAAATTGCTTATAATAATCAGTATCAAACTAGTATTGGGATGCCACCGATTAAGACATTGTATGGTAGGAGGTGTAGAACTCCTATATGTTGGGAAGAAATGAGAGAGAGAAATATATTTGGTACATCAATTATTGAGTTAACAACTGAGAGGATCAAATTAGTTATAGAGAACTGTAAAGTAGTACAAAGTAGACCAAATAACTATGCTGATAATAAAAGAATGCCTCTTGAGTTTCAAGTAGGTGATTGGGTGTACTGAAAAATATCTCAATGAAAAGGTGTATTGAGATTTAATCAGGAAAGGAAAGCTGAATCCGAGGTATGTGGGACCCTATGAAGTCGTTCAGAAAGATTGATCTTATATACAAGTACTAGTGAGAATTTTAGACAAAAAAAACAAATTTTGTATAATAAAATAATTGCATCAGTTTAACTTCTATGGTGGAATAAGGACATTGAAGAGATTACATGAAAATGTAAAACAATTATGAAGAAATATTATTCACATTTGTTTTTGGAGAAAAGTAAGGAAATTTCGGGGATGAAATTTTCGTAAGGTGGGTAGATTTGTAATACCTGTAATCGTAAAATAAAGATAAAGAAGTAATTTAATAAATATGACATGAAATTAAAATAATATATTTACGCGAAGGATATAGTATTGAATGAAAAAAATGCTTTGAAAAAAAAATCTGGACGTGTCCAGTAAGAAAAAGAAGGAAAAAGAAAAAAATATTTGTTAAAAAAAACACGTGGCAGCAGGTCAGTTAACCAATTTGGGTTTCAAAGTTTTTATATATATATATATATATATATATATATATATATATATATATATATTATACTTAACGTGGATTTATGTTTATACTTACCATTTTCGTTTAAATTTTTCGTCAATTACTCAATTTTTTTAAACACTTGAGGACCCAAAGAAATATCGAAATGGCAAAATTTTGAAGGAGTTTACTGTGGAATTTCATAGAGAATCACAAGAAGCTATCAGAAAAACATAAGGTAATAAAGAAATGTTTATTTTTGAATTTTTAGCTTTCATAAAATTTTTCGAAATTGAAAGTGAGAATTTTCAAAGGGTGTGGTTTATGAAGAATTGAAGAAATAATTAGAAATTTAATACAAATATTATATCAGGTTTTTGACGGTCATCAACCAGGAAAAATTTCTGAGAGGAACAAAAAAGGTAATGAGATGATCCACGGGTAGCTTTAAGTGCTACATGGTGAGTTAGATTTACTTTAAGTAATCTAAATTAAAAATGAAATATCAAGTGATAATATTAAATAAATTAGTTGCTTATGCTTTGTTGGTAGATAAAAATTTGATTGATAGGTATGAGATGAATTTTGGACATATAGAAAATTATTAGGTGAGAAATAATATTTTTGGAATAATAATAATAAAAGCGATAAGTGAAATTCTTGATAAGCTATGGTTGATGTTTTGATATGAATTATGAGGAGATGAAAATTGGTGGATCTTGACAAGCTAAGATGGATGATTTGATGTGATTTATGATCAGAGAAATTTAGCGAAAAATTTTATAATAATTTGAGGAAAAACATGATAGCTAAATTTAAATATTTGAATTTATGTTTTTTTTTATATCATTGTTCATATGCATGTGCATTAAATAAAATAAAAGACCGGGAAGGCAACCAGTCTAATGAAAATGAAAGAACCGAGAAGGTAGCCGGTCTAAATGAGAAAGAAAAGAATCGGGAAGGCAGCTGGTCTAAGATAATAAAAACATGTCGACATGTGGGAAGACGTTCCCATATTAATAATTCATATATTGCATCTGTTTTAATTATTGCTTGCATTATTAAAATGCTGATGTGTGGTATGTTATTTTGAATTTATTTATAGATAGATGAGTCTCACAGAGAGACAGTTATGGTGATAAGAACTTTTTAAATGGTAGACTTTATGATATGAACCTCATTACGAGGTAATTATGAGAAAATTGATGGTCTTAAGGTGAACCAATAAATACGAGAAGAAGATTGATAAAAAAAAAACGGATCTTATGACATGTGTAGTGATAGTAGAATGCTAGTATTAAGTTATGTGAAATATAACTGATTTAATATTGAAAGATTATTTAAACAGATTGAGTACTTTTAGTAAATTTAATTCACTGAGCTTGTGAAGCTCATCCCTCATTGTACAATGATTTCAGGTAGCAGGCATGATAAATAGTTTGGTGAGTTGAGGTTCAGACGAAATTATTTTCTACAAGCCACGTACGTGTCAACATCCTCAGACTAGTGAGAAAATAAAACAAAAAAATTTATTTGTAAATATTCATGCATTTTACGTTGTATATCATGTTAAGTTAATATCAGATTGATGTATCTCCTTTATTGAGGGTTGAAGATTGATGTAAAAAAATTTTTTTGTTAGTATTATTTTACTGTTGTATATATGTGTTGTGCTAAAATTTTTAAAATATAATAACACCGTCTCAATGGTAACAAATCCGAGATAAGTCGTTACAAGTTATCTCTCATGACTTTAATCATCACAATAATTTTCCCCATAAAAAAAGGAGAGATGGGTATAAAATTAAAAAGGCCGTTTTCTATATATAAAAAAAAAATTCTTACTTAGATTATAGTTATGGAAAATACTTGGATTAATTCTAACGACTACCGTCCGATGGCATGAGGAGAGAGATATTTTTGCAATCGAACAATGCTCGATATCTTTGATCTAGACATCTCCCATTACTCTGATTAAGACAATAATTTTTCTTAATCGGATCACTATTAAATTGAGATGTACTTTAGTCAAAATTCAATTCATTCACTCCCTTCCCGTTCATACCTTCCAATCCCTTTGTTTACACAGAATATTTTGTTTCCACCTTTTCAAAATTATTTTATTTAATCCATTTTGTTCTCGTTCTCTTCAAATATTATATTATAAATGAATACTTCATCATTTCCATAAAAGTTAATATTTTATTTCTCAACTATCAAGCATACGTATTGTGTTCCCCTTTGTGTAGAGCAAAACGATGTCCGCTTCTTTCATCTCTGCACATAGGCCATCCAAAGGGAAAGTTACCCCTCAAAACACCACAAACCAAAACCAAGACACTTTTGAACCATAAGGAAGCAGAAATCAAAGCAAGAAACACAATCCTTCAATCTTTTTCTCAGTATTAACCAACACCCATCTCTCAAATCCCCCAAAAATTTCTCCCGAGCTGCCAAAAACTGCAATGATTTGATCCATCATCACCACCCCAAAAATGGGTTTTCGCTCAAAACCCTTGTTCCTCTTTCTCTCTTTGCTTCTCTTCACGAATCTTGAGCTCACCACACTTGCTGAATCTGCCTCTGATTACACAACCTTGGTCTACAAGGGCTGTGCAAAGCAGGCCTTTACAGATCCAACTGGGATATACTCACAAGCCCTCTCTGCCCTCTTTGGCTCCTTGGTTTCACAATCAACCAAAACCAAGTTCTTCAAGACCACCACAGGCACCGGCCAAACCACCATCACTGGTCTCTTTCAATGCAGAGGAGATTTAACCAATAGTGATTGCTACAACTGTGTGAGCAGGCTGCCAGTTTTATCAGACAAGTTGTGTGGCAAAACCATAGCTGCTAGGGTACAGCTATTGGGGTGCTACATTCTATACGAGGTTGCTGGGTTTACTCAAGTTTCAGGCATGGAAATGTTGTACAAGACTTGTGGGACAACAAATGTGGCAGGAAGTGGGTTTGAGGAGAGAAGGGATACCGCCTTTTCGGTTATGGAAAATGGGGTGGTTAGTGGCCATGGCTTCTACACTACAAGCTATCAGGCTGTTTATATGTTGGGCCAATGTCAGGGAGATGTGGGGGATTCAGATTGTGGTGAATGTGTGAAAAGTGCTGTGCAAAGAGCTCAGGTTGAGTGTGGTAGTTCTATTTCAGGACAAATTTATCTGCACAAGTGCTTTATTAGTTATAATTATTATCCTAATGGGGTTCCCAGGAGATCATCACCTTCTTCTTCATCATCTTCTCCATCTTCATCAGGTAAAGTGTCGACAGGAACTGGGTTTCTTTAAAAGTTTTGGATCTGCCTATCTTTATAATTTTATTATCTCCTCTTTAAATTATTGTATCTTTGGTTTCATTCTAAAGTAGGCTTTGTTCTGAAGGTAAAATTAGTACCTCATTCAATTTCAATATTCAAAATGGTTATATTGATTATTAGGAAATGTGTAGCATTTAATTTAGATTGATTGGGAATGCTTGTGATTGATGTAGGGACAGAGCAAAATACAGGGAAGACAGTCGCTATAATACTTGGAGGGGCAGCAGGAGTGGGGTTTTTAGTTATTTGTTTGATGTTTGCAAGAGGTTTGAAGAAGAAACGTGATGGTATGCAACTATTCAAGTGCTGAATATAAGATTGAACTTTTATTCTGCTTTGTGATTTTTTTTAACATCAGTTGGTTTCTTTTTCACTTGCTGGTATAATTGAGTTGTGGCATTTTGTGCAGAATATTGAGAAGAGGAAAAGAGTTTCTAAAGAGGCAAAGTTCTTTTTTCTAAGGTGCATTCTTTCAACAAATTTTCTACTTTTAGAAGTAGAGTTGGGGGTATTTGTGGTGAATAGAAATTGGTGCAGAGAGTTAAATGTGGTGGGGGCTTTGCTCTTACAGTTTGGTGAGAATTTTTGTTGGGAAAGTACGAAATCTGAAAACATGATTTTTTTTTTCTTTCACAAAGGTGAAAAAAGGATGTGTAAGAATTCAATGAATGTTTGTCATTTTGGGTTGGATGATGTGGAAGGGGTGACTAAAGGGGTTAATGGGTTTTGGCCTCTTTTTTTTATTAACTCTTCATGGATGTGTAAGAATTCAATGAATGTTTGTCATTTTGGGTTGGATGATGTGGAAGGGGTGACTATGTGGAAGGGGTGACTAAAGGGGTTAATGGGTTTTGGCCTCTTTTTTTATTAACTCTTCATAAGCCATGTGGGTCTTTGTCACTTTTCCCCCTTCTCCATGCTAATGCTTCTCCATTTTCTTCTTAACTTTATGCTTTTTAGAAAGCAGTACTAGCAAATAGCATCTCTTTCTTTTCTCTTTCTGGACACACATTGTTTAGTATTTTTTTTACTTAATTTCTTGATTGGGTTACCTATACTTAGAAATAATTTGATTTTTTGTCATTAGAATTTTTTAGATAATTGGTATCTTAATTATTTTCAATATATTATCGGAATTCATTTTTTTTGCCTTTTTAAATATTTGAGTATTATTTTATTTTGGTTTCACGTGTAAAGTTTTAAACTTTTAATTGGGTTGTTGGTGAAGAAATGTGTTAAAAATATAAAGGGTTAATTATATAATTTCTCGTCAGTTTATTTAAGTTTTTAAAATAATTAGTAACTCAATTATTTTTAACATTTTACATAAAATAAAAATATAGTAATTCACAAAATAAATGCCATTTTTTAAGTTAAATGGCACTGTCCTTTGACAGGGCTTGTTGTTACTAAAATATAAATTTTCACAACATGTTGGCTTTTGAATTTTGGTGTACGGCCTTGGGAGGATTAATAAATAGTGCAGCCCTAGAATCACAAATTTTCTAATTACAAATGGTGTATGCGCGTTGATGGATCAAATATGTTGGCATTAGTGATGGCATTTTGCTCTGAAAAGCCGAGCAATGTTTGGAGAGCGGGGAATGGAAAAGGTTTTGGTGCCGGATGGAGGTGCTTGGGGAGCGAGGAAAATAAGAGGTTTTGGGGTGGGACGGGGATAGCATCATACGTCTCCACTCTTTCTCAAATGTGAAATTATATTTAGGGGCCAATTATTTTTAAAAATGGATTAAAGCAACTTTTCTTTCATTTCCATCAAGAATGGAGATGTGAGAAAATATATCCTAAACCTTCAAGATGGGGTTGAGGGTGACAGGGAGGCAAAACTGGTGACGCCTCGCCTTATTATCATTCTTATTTGATATTCTGTTTTTTGAGTATTATGTTTGGTTGTGATTTAAGTAAGTTTAAATCAATTTATTTAAAATAATTTTTTATCTTAAAGAGTTTACTTAAATCTCAACCAAATATTGATAAGTATTTAATTTTTTTTATAATATATCAATTAATATTATTGGCCTTGATATAACCTGAGCCTAAACTTTGAAGTTAAACTATAAAATTAGTGATGCTAATTATTGGAAAGCCGTTTCAAAGTTCAAACTACTGTAATAAATTGCTTGTCAATGAACTATTTGAGAATCTTTTTTCTTAGGAGTACTTCTTTCCTTCTCAGTTCATAATTTGGCAGGAACTTGAAATTTGTCTTGTGCAAGGTTGGAGGTGTCATATTGTCCCTATCACCTGAAACTCAGAATCAATTGGTGCTTTGACACTATCGAACTAAAGTCGTTACCATATTTATTATGGCATATGTGGGAATTAATTAACTCTATGAAAAGTTATGTAATGTTAGAGTAATAATTATAAAAAGTTTTAGTGGTAACAAATATGTTTGGGTACGATGAATATAAAAATTTTAATACTAAAGTAATGTTTCGATGTTAAAAATCTATCAAATAATCGAAGGGTCGGGATGTGATAAGTGCGCATGAGGTGTTGTGCCTTTTAGGAACTTTTTGATGTCTACTGATGCTTAAGTTAGTATAAAGTTTATTTAGCAAGAAAGCTATAGAGTGTTTTATAGTGAATTGTGAATGTATATCTTTAATGGTGAGAACCGTCTTATATAATGTTAGAGGTAAAATCCTAATTAGAAAGTGACTAATGGTAAAGATTAGGTTTCATGATTTTAAATGTGTTAGTAGGATTAAGATTTGACAAGAGTTTCATAAGTTGTAGTGTTTTAAGTAACAAAATTAAGGTTTTTTTGTGTGAAATTACCATTTTGTTTTTTTTTTTTGCCACGTATAGATGTTTGATTGGTAAATAAGTCTTGCTTGTGAAGTTTTCTTTTTATTCTTGCTTAGTGTCAAATGCTGTTACTAAGGAATTTTTCCTAAAATCATGATTTTTTTATTGATCAAACCCGTTGATGATGAAAAAGATGGACAAAAGTGATGGCTACGTAATATATATATATATATATATATATATAATAAAAATAAAATTTTTATTTAATTAATATATTATTTTATCATATAAAAAAATAAATTAATACACAAATCACAAGTGTCGAGATGTTTAGTACGGAGTAATGTGTTTGCTTTAATTAGTGAATTTTCTAAAAGAACATCAAATTGACCCAAACCCAGTAATTTTTGTTTTCTTTTCGCCGTTGAAGAGGTAAAAGAAGACCGTTTACAAATGTTGTCTATAAAATTTCTTTACCCACAAAAATTAACCAAAAAGCATAAACACATGGGAACTGATCAGCTGTGTTTGTCGTCCTCAATGAGAAATTTAGAAGAGGCACGTCACTCGTTGGTTTCGTATGGCGAGTTGTATGTTGTACATGAACTTATAGCCAATAATTAGTGATTGGTCGATCAATTATCTGGACGCTAAACAGATGCGATCACTTGGTTTTGACATAAAAGACATGAGGTCCCCTTCTAACCTTCTTCATGGTTGGAAATCGAAATGACGCGGGCCGATATTATCCGAATTTGAGAGTTTTTCCAAAAGTAAATTAAAAAATTAGTGATTTACATATTAAAGTAAAATTATGGTTGATTAAAAACTGATTATTAAATCAAATAAATTATTTATTTTTTTATCAACTAATTAGTTACAAATTTACAATCAATGAGTGTTTTAAATTTTCAGAGTTTTAATATGATATATTGATCTATCTTATTGAGGCACAATAATAATATATTAACATTGATTTGGTTGTTTGAAATTTTAAAAAGAAAAAACTTAGTGCTTGTGTTGATGTGCATAGTTTAACCGTTTAACAATCTATTAACATGAGCAACCTCCTCAGCTTGAAATAAAAAAATGTGTGGTTAATTTACATTCTTCTTCATATTACAATAAAATTTTACCTTTAATTAGAAAAAAAGAAAAAAGAAAATTAAAGTAAATCCGATGAGTCATATTAAGTTTGCTTGAAAACCCGAAATGATTTGAATCGACCTTAAATGACTCGAGACTCAAACCAGACCCAACTTGAGATGACCCGAGGCCCAAGATGACCTGAGACTCGAGACAAATATAACCCAAACTTGACCCGAGTTAACTCATAACCTGAAGTTACCTTCGACTCGAAATGACCCAAACCTAAAATGACCCGACCCGATATGATTGCCACCGCTAGTTCCCCCGACCCATCCTTTTATTTCCAAGTGTTGTTCTAATGTTGCTCATACTGCACAACAAAGATAGGTACTACCCCAAAATAATCATTCATTTATAACAACCTGTCGTAAATTAGTAATCGAGTACATTTATAGGATCTTGACTGATAAATAATTATTTTAACTTAGAATAAAAATTGTTTAGCAATATAGCGAGTGAAATTGTTGGTTTTGATTTATAGTACGAGATGGATAGCAGAAATGAGTGACTATTTTGAGTGTTACTGTAACGACCCATCTTGAGTTGGCCACCCCTGAGGCAGTGTCATCACATTTTGATTTATTGTACCAGATGGATAGCATAAATGAGTGACTATTTTGAGTGTTACTGGAACGACCCATCTCGGGTTGGCCACCCCCGAGGCGGTGTCATCACATTTTGAAAACCCCAGCACGACACATATATGTAACAATAAAAATAAATAACACCAATAGAAAATTTTACATCAATCCTCAACCCTCAACAGGGGAGTTACATCAATCTGATATTTAAACATTAGATACAACGTAAAATGCATGAATACTTACAAAAAAAAATTATTTTCTTTTTTCATTAGTCGGAGGATGTTGACACGTACGTGATTTACAGAAAATGATTTCATCTGAACCTCAACCCATCAAACTATTTTGTTATGCCTACTACCTGAAATCATTGTACAATGAGGGATAAGCTTCACAAACTCAGTGAATTTAATTTACTTGAAGTGCTCAATCTGTATAATTAGTCTTTCAACATTAAATTAATTATATCTCATACAACTTGATACTAGCATTCTACTATCACTACATATGTCATAAGTCTCATTCTCTATCAATATCTTCATCTTATTTATTGGTTCACCTTAAGCCCATCAGTTATCTCAAAATTTCCTCGTAACGAGGTTCACATCATAAAATATACCATTTAGATTGTTCTTATCACTATAACTGTTTCTCTGTGAGACTTATCCATCTATAAATAAATTTGCAATAACACACCACACATCAGCGTTTCGATAATGCAAGTAATAATTAAAACAGATTCAATGTATGAATTATTATTATGGGAATGTTTTCCCACATGTCGACATGTTTTTATTATCTTAGACCGGTCCCCTCTCGGTCATTTTCTTCACAGCTTATCCCGACTGTCACATATTTATTTCTAGCATATACCGGCTGTCACGGTATCCCTTTTATTTCCAGTATATACCAGCTGTCATGGTTTTTTAGTTAGACCGGCCATTTCCTGGTTCTTTCGGTTCTTTTATTTAATGCATATGCATATGAACAATAATATAAAATATGCATATGAACAGTAATATATAAAAAAACAACACAAACTCAAAACATTTAAATTTAAGTATTATGATTTTTCTCAAATAATATAAAAAAATTCCACTAAATTCCTCTCATCCCAAATCATATCAAATCATCCATTAAAGCTTGCCAAGATCTACTAAATTTCATCTCAAATCATCCATCAAAGCTTGTCAAGATCTACTAAATTTCATCTCTTCATAAGAGATTTTCCCCGGTTACAGATAATCAACATCTGATATAATATTTGTATTAAATTTCTAATTATTTCTTCAATTCTTCATAAACCACACCCTTTGAAAATTCACACTTTGACTTTCGAAAAATTTCATAAATGCTAAAAATTCACAAATAAACATCACGTTATTACCTTCTATTTTTCTGATAGCTTCTCTTTGAAATTCCACAGTAAACCCCTTCAAAATTTTATCATTTCAATCTTTCTTTGGGCAAGTGTTTTGAGAAATTGTGATTAGAAGGACTCTAACGAAATTTGGTTATTTTGTTTACGTTTAGGTGTGTATATATGTGAAACCCCCTCATGCTCCATGAAATGTGCATGTGTTCTACATGCACACGTTTGTTTGTTTGTTTTTCTAATGTATGTCACTAGAAGTCTTTTTTTTTTTTGTAATTACATCACACGAATTCATAATTTTTTTTTATTCAATACTAAATCTTTCTCATAAATATGTTATTTTAATTTTATATCATACCTATTAAATTACTTCAGAATTACAGGGCTTGTTTGAAGAGGGTTTTCAAAAACTCTTTTCAGTGTTTGAACACTGAAAACAATTTTCAAACACTAACATGTTTGGTAAAGTAGTTTTGCAAAACAGTTTTTAAACACTATTTTCAAAATAAGGGTTTTCAATCACTGATTTCCGTTTCATTTTCGCTCTTTAGCTTAAAAATCACGACTCTCTTTTCTCTTCTCTTTGCTCTCTGCTTTCTTCTCTCCCTCTTCTACGACGACATCAACAACAACAACACCAGCAACAATAAGCCCGTCCCCCTGAGGTGTTATTCCGTGGGGGCATCCGCGGCGTACGGCACGTGCTCGGATTTCCCATTACCGTGGCGACGGACTCGAGCGGGGAGCTGTTTGGCAACAGTGGAGAGGCCAACTGGTTGTCTGATGTGAGCGAGGCGCGGATTTCGCGGAGGAAGATGGACGATGGGGCCAGTGGGGAGAAAGAGAGTGTAGGGTGCTGGTGGTCCGTGAACTTGTTCTCTTCGCAGACCTCGTCTCTGTGGTTCTTGTCATTCTCTCTGTATCGGAGTAGCGCCGCCTACCAACAAATATTTTTCCCATCACTGGTGAGCGTTCTCTCTATCTTCTAAGGTCTACCTCATGCTTATTTTGAGATTTTCCGGAACAAGTAGTTTTTACTTCAATCAATCCAATTGAACTCAGAAATTCTTTACTGGCATTCTGTTTTTGGTACAAGCTTTATATTTGGTTGGATTTGTGCTTCGAATGGAAGTATCTGCTTTGGGGGGTTGTTTTTTGGTTTTGGTATAATAAGTTGTTTGTCTGTAATGTATTTCAAGTGTTTACTTTTAGTTCGTAATGACTTCTGTGTTGCTTTTTCTTAGTCATTGGTGGGTTTTTGAGCTATTGGCCTGGAACTTTCTCTGGCTATTTTTTAATCTCATATACATGTTAGACCAGTAGCTTTTACTGTAATTTTTGGATCAATACTCACAGCCCAATTTTATTTTTCTTCCTCATTAGAGTAAATGAATGTTTGCTTATTTTTTGTTTGCTTTCATATTTCTTTTTAATTTCTTTTTTTATTTGGGTGGTGATGCGGGATGGATTGGGTTTCTATGGCTACTTTCTAGTGGTTGCGCTTACCATTGTTGCTGAAGACTTTTCAATCATACTGCACCATGCATGAACTGAATAGAGAGGCACTTGAAAGTGGATAATTAAGAAAATTAGCTACTTTTTAGTGTATTTTAGTGGGCTTTTTTTATTTATTTTTTTTATCTCATATTCATTTTCGTTTCAGACTACGCTTAGAGATGATTGTTTGTGTTTGTATTTGTTGTTATAGTTAGTGGACATAGAGATGTTTCTTTTCAAATCCTCCTCAGATGTCTTACTTCTAGTGGTAGTGGCATTGTGGATGCTTCTTCTGTTAGAACTTAAATAAAATCTAAACATGCTAAACAACTTAAATAACATATAGATTAAATGCAGAATTATAAAGACTGTAAACATACCTCCAGCCATTGAAGCATTTCACTTACACAATCCGCTATTCTCTCGATATTGGTTCTTCTAGACTCTCAGAACTCTCTTCAATTTGATGGTGTATGAAAGAAATGAGAAGTACCGAGTCTAGGGACCAAACCTATATTTATACATGTTCTTCCATCAAGAACGTCCGTCCGTATTCCATACGCTTGTTACCACAATCAATGGATAGTCAAAGGGTTAAACATGGACCGTATATAGGTTGGTTACATATACCTTATACTCTCAATACAATCGTTGAGAATATGAACCAACATTCCTTAAGCATACACCTTGTGTTTTTTCTCTAACACTCTAACTTGCTAACTCTTAATATGCTCTATAGTTATCCTATTTATAGGAGAAATGCACTAAGAATAATTGAATTAATTTGGCCACAATTAATGCTTAGTGGAGCACATCTACCAACACTTAATTGCCACAATTAATGCTTGAATTTATTACATCTACCTCCACTTAATTGCCACAATTAATGCTTGAATTTATTACATCTACCTCCACTTATTAATTGCCACAATTAATGCTTGAATTTATTATATTCTCCCATTTGGTCCATATGTTTAACCTAACTTAATCCCATTGATATATTTTAAGAAGTAAAATCATGAATCATGGCGATAAGTCCTCTAAGAGTGAGTATTACCTTCCATGTATTACGATGCATTTAGTTCCTCAAGTATTATTCTTCACGTGGTAACATTTCTTAATGAATAAACCCTATGTTTATTCTTGGTCCTATACATATGAATTTTCTCAAATAAATTAAGGTGCACATGAATATGAGAAGACATCAAAATATGTAAGAGTTTCATTAATAAACTGTATGTATACACTTACAAAGTGGAACCAAGTCCCATTTTCTCTACATAATCCTTGAATTTCAAAGGTGACATACCTTTAATAAAAGGATCAGCGATCATCAATTCAGTGCTAATGTGTTCAATGACCATTTTCTTTTCTTTTACACGTTCTTTTATGGCTAAATACTTAATGTCGATGTGTTTACTTCGACTTCCACTTTTATTGTTTTTAACCATAAAGACAGCAGCTGAATTGTCGCAAAAAATTCTCAATGGCCTAGATATAAAATCCATGACTCTAAGCCCAGAAATGAAACTCCTAAGCCATACACCATGTGAAGTGGCCTCAAAACAGGAGACGAACTCGGCTTCCATAGTAGAAGTAGCAGTCAATGTCTGCTTGACACTTCTCCAAGAAACAGATCCACCGGCCATTAGAAAAATGTACTCTGATGTTGATTTATGTGAATCAACACAGCCAGCAAAGTCTGAATCAGAGTAGCCAATCACATCCAGATTGTCTGTCTGTCTATATATAAACTGTAGTCTTTAGTTCCTTGAAGATACCTCATTACTTTCTTTGCAGCTCTCCAGTGGTCTACATCTGGGTTACTCTGATATCGCTCTAGCATCCCTACAACAAATGCAATGTCAGGTCTAGTGCAGACCTGAGCATACATAAGACTTCCGACTGCAGAAGCATATGGAATGTTCTTCATGGATTCACTCTCAAAATCGTTCTTCGGGCATTGGTTCAAATTAAACCTATCACCCTTCACAATGGGAGCTACACTTGGTGAATAATCTATCATCCGAAATCTCTCTAAAACTTTGTTGATATAGGTTTTTTATGACAGACCTAAAACACCTCGAGATCGAGATAGATCTTAATGCCAATGACATAAGACATCTCACCCATATCTTTCATATCAAAATTTTTAGAGAGAAATTGTTTCACCTCATGCAACAAGCCATTATCATTTGTTGCAAGTAAAATATCATCCACATATAAAACAAGAAAACAAATTTTACTCCCATTGACCTTCTGGTATATACATTGATCCATGGGATTTTCAATAAAACTGAATAAAGAAATTACTTCATGGAATTTAAAATACCATTGACAGGAGGCTTGTTTTAAACCGTATATGGATTTACTAAGCTTGCAAACCAAATGCTCACCATCATTAGAGGAGAAACCTTCAGGTTGTTTCATATAAACCTCATCCTCTAGATCTCCATTAAGAAATGCGGTTTTCACATCCATTTGTTGCAGCTCAAGGTCAAAATGAGCAACTAATGCCAAAATAATACGAAGAGAATCTTTCTTAGATACAGGAGAGAAAGTCTCCGTGTAATCGATTCCTTCTTTTTGAGTAAATCTCTTAGCAACGAGTCTCGCTTTGTTTCTCTCAATGTTGCCTAATGAATCTTTCTTGGTCTTAAAGACCCATTTACAACCAATGACTTTCGCTCCATTAGGTAACTCTACAAGATCCCAGACTCCGTTGCTTTTCATGGAATTCATCTCTTCCTTCATGGCATCATGCCACATGGTTGACCCTTTGCAACTTATGGCCAGTGAAAAGGTTTCAGGATCATTTTCGGCTCCAAAATTATAGTCAGATTCTTGTAGATACACAATGTAATCACTAGGAGTTGCTGATCTCTTGACTCTAGTAGATTTTCTTAATATTGTACCAATATCTCCCAGGGGAGCTTGTGGTTCAACTAGTTGTTTAGGAACTTGTGGTATTTCCTGAACTACTTGATCTATTAGAATGTTGTCAGCAGCTTGTGGAACCTCAATGATCGATTGGTCAACACGAGCTTGTACTTGAGGCGTATTATGAACTATAACGAATCTATCATTTGATGAAGGTTGAGATTTTGTATAATCATGTGCAGGAACTAAGTTCCTGAACCGATCCCTCCCACTGATCATGTCATTCTCTAGAAACTTAGCATTTCTTGATTCCACAATCCTAATAATATGAGTTGGACAATAAAACCTATAACCCTTGGACCTTTCGGCATATCCAATGAAATACCCACTAATGGTCCTCAGATCCAGTTTCTTCTCTTGTGGATTATAAATCCTCATCTCAGACGGACATCCCCAAACACGCATATATCGCAAACTTGGTTTCCAAACTTTTCATAATTCAAATGGTGTCTTGGTAATAGCCTTGGTTGGAACTCAGTTTAATATATACGTAGCCGTCTTTAGTGCTTCAGTCTAGAAGGATATAGGAAGGTTGGAGTTGCTAAGCATACTCCGCACCATGTCCATCAATGTTTGGTTTCTTCTTTCTGCAACACCATTATGGTCCGGGGAACCAGGCATAGTGTATTGGGCAACAATCCCATGTTCTTGAAGAAACTTGGCAAAAAGACCAGGTGTTTGTCCACTTTCTGTGTATCTACCATAATATTCTCCACCTCTATCGGATTTCACAATTTGTATTTGCTTTCCGCATTGGTTCTCAACTTCAGCCTTAAAGACTTTGAAGGCATCCAATGCTTCATTCTTATTATGAAGCAAATAGATATACATATATCGTGAGTAATCATCGATAAAAGTGACAAAATATTTCTAACCATGTGCGTCCATGTCTGGACAACATATATCAGTATGAATGATTTCTAATATGTCCGAACTCCTGTTAGCACATTTCTTGGACTTGTTAGTCTGCTTTCCCTTAATGCAGTCCATACAAGTCTCAAAATCAGTATAATCTAGAGTACTAAGTACCCCTTCATTCACTAATCTTTTAATTCTTTCTATGGAGATATGTCATAATCTCCGGTGCCATAACATAGAGGAGTCATCGTTAATATTACACATTTTAATGATAGTTTGAACATGCATTGAACTATAAGTGGCATCATTTTGTAAATAAAGATGATAAAGACCATTAGTCAAAATACCACTCCCAACACAATCAGTTTTATAAAATAAACTGAAAGATGTGTCTTGAAAATTAAAGGAATATCAAAATGGTATAAGTCTGGAAACAGAAATCAAGTTTCGTGAGAAACTTGGTACATAAAAGGTCCTTTCCAATTTTAAAATAAAGCCACTACTTAAAGTTAAAATGCACGTTCCAATCGCCTCCACATGTGAGCCCATCTTGTTGCCTGATAAGATGCTTTGCTCACTTCCCACTGGCTTCCTTAGGTTTTGCATACCCTGCAAGGAGTTTGCAATATGGATTGTAGATCCAGAATCAATCCACCAGGTGTTAATATTAACATTAACCATATTAGATTCATAACAAACAAACGAGGTTGGTTCTAATATGTCCTTCCCACTGGTAGTAGCCAACATTGCACTCTCACCCAGTTCCATCACAAGTCTCTCTTCTTCTTGAACACACATGGTCATTAATTTATTGATTGACTATTTGTCTTTATGTGTGTTGTACGAGATTTTGAAAGGCTCGTACTGAGTTGGAAGGGTGTTCAGAATGTAGTGCACTAGGAAGGATTCTGACATATTAACCTCGAGTTTCTTAAATTGAGCCGCAATGTCACGCATTTGCATTATGTGCTCGCGCACCCTTTTTACGCTGGTGAGTGATGAGAGTCATAAAAGGCTTCTCAGCAGTGGTTAATTGTTTGCATTTTAGGATTGATCTCAGTCTTTATTGTGCTTTTATATGTTAATAACTCTAAAGTAATATTATTGGACCACTGACTTATTTCAGTGTAATGGACTGCTGCCTGAATTGTGATCGAGCGCATAAGCAATGCGATCGAGCGCACATCCCACATCGAGCAAGGTACTCTGCAGCGGATATGCGATGGAGTGCACAAGCTGCAATCGAGAGCATGTGCGATCGATCGCACTCGGGCTGCGATTGAGCAACAGTATCCCACATTGGCTAGATAACATATAGCATTCTGGGAGTTTGCCTATATAAAGACCCACTCTGCTCAGATGAAATCATCAATCAATCGGGGATGAATCCAGAGGGTCTCTAGGAGAAATCCAGAGGGTCTTTAGGAGGAACCCGAAGTTTAAAGTTTGAAGGTAGGGAGAGATGATCGTCGGGAGGCCGGAGGCAACTCGAGGACGCATGAGCCCCATGGCCGGCTAGTCTCCAAGCAAGGCGAAGGGATGAATCCCTAGGTGTAGTTGTTCTTATTTTCCTTTATTTGATTCGATTGTAGTTGGAATTATTTTCATTAAATATTGTTATGTTTTATTCTTAATTTAATTAGTAGATTTATTATAACTCCGGTGGTTGCATGCTTCTTTTCCATATAAGTTCAGTCAGGCTTTTCTTATGTGCACCTGTTTGGGTGTGATTGAGTTCGGTATATATCTCTTTTATAGATTTGTCCGTTGCTGCGGTATCATCATTTTAGATATATCGTCGTCTTTTGATAATTTATAAGTTAGGTCATGTGTGTTAGAAAGTAAAGAATAATTCATAGCGATTACATTAGGATTTATAAATGCGCTTTAATTGAATATTTTTCGATTGCCTGTTTGGGATGTGAAACCTGCAATCGAGATAAAAACAACTGAATCAAGTTAGGATTAGAGCAACGAACCTAGGGAGGATTCTCGGAACCTTGTTGTCATTTTTATTTTAAACTTATTTACAAAATTACCCTTTCCTCAAAACAATTCAAATTTTATCCTTTTAATCTTTTATCATTTGTGTTGAGGTTTACACCTTCTGTTGTACTTAACTTGTTTCCCTGTGGAATCGACACCCCAAAACTGTACTACAATAACCGCGTTATGTTTTGAGCATAATCAAATTTTGGCACCGCTGCCGGGGAAACGCACTTAAGTACAAGGAAGCTTGTCAACTTTGAGTGTGACAGTAAAAAAAAAAAAACAAAAAAACAAAAAAAACTAAAAACAAAAAATTTCTTGTTTTATTTATTTTATTTCCTCTCTGATTCATTTGGTGCATTCTTAGACAAGAGATATACGAGGTAGATTCATTAGAAGACATGAGCTAGAATTACCCTCTCTTTCCGAGTCTGATAGTGAAACCTCGCCTAGGTCAACAAATAGTGGAAACACAAGTGAGAATTTAGAGGATTGTGTTAACATGGCCGATAACCATAATGAGAATGTTGCTAGGACACTTCAGGATTACCTCAACCCTACACGCACAGCCATACCATCATGCATCATGTTTCCAGCCAATACTCGCCATCAAGATCTTAAACCAGGGATGATTCAATTACTCCCTATATTCCATGGCTTGGATAACGAAAACCCATATGTGCACATTAGAGAGTTTGAGGAAGTAGTTGTGACTTTTCATAGTCAAAACGAAACTCATGACATTATGAAACTTAAGCTCTTTCCTTTCACTTTGAAGGATAGAGCCAAGAGTTGGCTATACTCACTTAGACCACGATCTATTGGGTCGTGGACTGAGATGACTCGGGCTTTCTTTAACAAATACTTTCCCCAAAATAAGAACAACACTTTGAAAAGGCAAATCTCCACATTTGCACAAAAGGATAGTGAGACTTTATATCAGTCTTGGGAGAGATTTAAGGAGTTATTGAGTATGTGCCCTCACCATGGGTATGAGAGTTGGCGCTTTGTGAGCTATTTCTATGAGGGACTTACATATAGAGAGCGCTAATTTGTAGAGTTGATGTGTAATGGTGAGTTTTTAGAGAAAGATCCTGATGAGGCCATAGAGTACCTCAATGAGCTTGCTAAAAAAGCTCACACTTGGACTGGACCTAGTGCTACTGAAAGCACAAATAGATCACGACCTATAGGGCACCCAAATGGTGGTGGAATTTACCATCTTAGGGAAGAGGATAACCTTAGAGCCAAGGTCGAGATGCTCACTAGAGAGTTTGATGCATTTAAAACTAAGGGCTCAAAGCAAACACATGTGGCTAATCATGCCGAGTCTTTAGAGCCGTGCTTTGTGTGTGGCGGGTTAGATCATCTCGCCAAAGAGTGCCCCACATTTTTTGATATGAGAGGGGCATATGAGGAACAATGTAATGCCTTAGGCATGTACAAGAGGCCTCCTGCACCTTTCTCTAATACTTATAACCCGGGGTGACGAAATCACCCTAACTTCAGCTGGAAATCTGAAAACCAGCATGCACAGCCCCCTCGATCATCCCTTGCACCTTATCATGCACCCTCAGCCTCTAGGAACTCTCTAGAAGACACCTTACAGGCTTTTATAGAGGCACAAGGCAGAACAAACCAAAGGTTTGAGGCACTAATTACGCAGGTGATGGAAGAGGGTAAAGAAACTAGGAGCCAAGTGTCCGAGTTGATGAGCTACTTGAGTGTGACTGAGCAAGGTAAGTTTCCTTCTCAAGCTCAGTCCACACTCCATGGTCAACACCTAGCATAAAAGAATTTGGAGGAGGTGAATGCCATTGAGACACTTGGTGGTAAATCAGTACACATCCCAACAACGAAAAAATCAGAGGATGTGGCTGAAAGCCATCAAGTACAAGCATACATGATGGACTCGTTCATGGAAAAGGTCCAGCACCTTAATCCATCAGAGTCCACCTTCACCCATGGCTTTACCAAAGCATATATCGAGCCAGCATTTGTGGATGTTACTGATGACATCCTTAAGGCCCCCCAAAAGCATAGAGGCACCGAATTTAGCAGTGCAGCAGCGGCGGATGCATTCAACCTATGCTTTTCGAGGAGGGAATAAGAGCGTCTGGCTGAAGACGTAACACTTAGCGCTCGTGGGAGGCAGCCCACAGCGTATCCTTTTACTTTTACTGTTTTTCATATTTCTTTTTCTTGTTTATTATTATTCTTTTGCTATTTTCTAGTTTTACTTTAGTATTTATTTTTCAGGGACAAATAAACGAACCAGTTCAAATGATCGTGCACAACTTTTAACTCCACGCACCGTTGGTTAAAAATGGAGTTTCTTTAACTTTCGTTTTTTTTCATTGAGGACAATGCTTATCTTAAGTTGGGGGTGGAAGATATACATTTCTTATCGCATATCATTGAACTGCTTGGTGTCATTTTTGTTTGTTTTTAGCATGCTTGGTGTTTGCCTTAGAGTTAATTTACATGTCAATGATATAAACTTAATTGAGATAACATATAGCATTTAGAAGAAGTTAAATCTTGCTTCAGTTTGAAATTAATTTAAGCATCAATCTTCATTTGGTTAGAGACTCTAGTTTTTGGTAAGATTGTATGATTAGTCTATAACATCTAGAGAAATTTTATATGTGATTATTTTGTGAATATTTTTACGGTCTCAACAAGCTCTAGAACTTACTTGATAATCACTTGAGGCGAATTCCTAGAATGCACACTACTTAGGATATGATATAGGCCATTTTTGAACCGTTTGATCCTTTCAACCTACCATTGCTATATTTATCACTAGTCACTTATTTGAGCCTTTTTCTTAAAAAAAAAAAATTGAGCCTTGTTTCTTTCGATAAACCATTTACTTACCTTTATGAGTCTAAAAATATTTTTATGCTTACCTTTCTTTTAAAAGAACTTAGTTATACACATGTTGTGAGAAGCACTTAAAAGGAGTAAGGGTGAAAATATGAAAAAAATATCACTATCGCAACCCAAGTACATTAAAGGAGATAAGTTGGGGGTTGTGGAAAAGAAAAGAAAAAAAAATGAAAAAGAAGGTGAATGGTTATGTGCCAAAATAAAAAAAAATGAATTATAGCAAAGAAAGAAGAAAGAAAGAAAAAGAGAAGAAAAAAATGGTGATTTGTTGAAAGAAATGCTCGAAAAATGGTTGAAAGAGTTGGGTGTGGAAGTAAAGGTTATCAAGTACTTAAAGTGATTGTGTTAAAAGCTAAGAGATTGAGTTCTTTTACTTGTGAATCTTTTCCATTCTTCCTTAGCCTTTACCTTAGCCTAACGTTACAAGCTTATTAAAGACATTTTGATCCAATGTAGTGTGATTTTTCTACAATAGTGGAGAGTGGTTTGAAATGTAAGCATATGGAGCTTGTTTTTGTGATTGACGTCACACTATTTATTATGTTTTTAGAGACCAAGATTTGTATGCATGAATATTATGCATAAAATCATCCGGATGTTTGGATAAATGGATTGTGGTAAGATGGATTTTAAGAGTCAATAACGATTTTAAGATTGATGTTTGAATTACTTTTGGATTTGGGTGAAATTTAATGATACTTTGTGCCGTGTGTTGTGTGCAAATTTTGAGACAAAATGTGAATTACTCTTGGTTAACACTAATATTGCTTTTTATTTACTTTGATTCCCACCATAGAATTCATCTCTTAATTTCGCTTGAATTGCTAGGGACTAGCAATAAGCTAGTTTGGGTTGTGATGAGAGTCATAAAATGCCTCTCAGCAGTGGTTAATTGTTAGTATTTTAGGATTGATCTCGGTCTTTATTGTGCTTTTATATGTTAATAACTCTAAAGTAATATTATTGGACCACTGACTTATTTCAGTGTAATTTACAGGTACTTTAAGTTTAAAAGAGAAAAAGAAGCGATCGTTGCTTAAAAGACCAAGATCCCATGCTTCTGGAAGGACAAGATGGACTGCTGCCTGAATTGCGATCGAGTACACAAGCAATGCGATCGAGTGCACATCCCACATCGAGCAAGGTACTCTGTAGCGCATATGCAATCGAGCGCACAAGCCGCAATCGAGCGCATGTGCGATCGATCGCACTCGGGCTGCGATTGAGTGCACCCGAACAGTATCTCACATTGGCTAGATAACACATAGCATTCCGGGAGTTTGCCTATATAAAGACCCACTCTGCTCAGCTGAAATCATCAATCAATCGGGTATGAATCCAGAGGGCCTTTAGGAGAAATCCAGAGGGCCTTTAGGAGGAACTCGAAGTTTAAAGTTTGAAGGTTGGGAGAGATGATCGTCGGGAGGCTGGAGGCAACTCGAGGACGCATGAGCCTCATGGCCGGCTAGTCTCCAAGCAAGGCGAAGGGATGAATCCCTAGGTGTAGTTGTTCTTATTTTCCTTTATTTGATTCGGTTGTAGTTGGAATTATTTTCATTAAATATTGTTATGTTTTATTCTTAATTTAATTAGTAGATTTATTATAACTCCGGTGGTTGCATGCTTTTTTTCCATATAAGTTCAGTCAGGCTTTTCTTATGTGTACCTGTTTGGGTGTGATTGAGTCCGGTAGATATCTCTTTTATAGATTTGTCCATTGCTGCGGTATCGTCATTTTAGATATATCGTCGTCTTTTGATAATTTATAAGTTAGGCCATGTGCATTAGAAAGTAAAGAATAATTCATAGCGATTACATTAGGATTTATAAATGCGCTTTAATTGAATATTTTCCGATTGCCTATTTGGGATGTGAAACCTGCAATCGAGATAAAAACAACTGAATCAAGTTAGGATTAGAGCAACGAACCTAGGGAGGATTCTCGGAACCTTGTTGTCATTTTTATTTTAAACTTATTTACAAAATTACCCTTTCTTCAAAACAACTCAGATTTTATTCTTTTAATCTTTTATCGTTTGTGTTGAGGTTTACACATTCTGTTGCACTTAACTTGTTTCCCTGTGGAATTGATACCCCAAAACTGTACTACAATAACCGCGTTATGTTTTGGGCGTAATCAGTGAGTCTGAAGGATGATAATCTCATTATCAGAGTGCTTGCTAATGCATTTTCTGAAGTGACGAATTGATCGTTAATGGCTTTCAACAAATCGCGGACTTTCTCATGCTGGTCAACAGAACCACGTATGCCAGCAGTTATCTTAGTTTTGATAAACATCACGCTGAGCCGATTGGATCGCTCCCATCGCTCATATGGCGTGACAACAGCTGAAGTGCTGTTATCGACGATTGCCGGTGGTTCGTCCTTCCTAATAGCATAATCTATGTCCATCCACCCTAGATGGAGAAGAATCCTCTCCTTCTATACCTTATAATTATCTCCTCTAAGTTCGGGTATGTCACAACAGATATCAGAAAAACTAGTGGGTTGAGTAACTGCATAAAGTCCAAAAGCTTATGTCAAGATTTGAGGTCTAATTTTCTAAATTGCATGTTTTACCAATGTAAAAACACGCTGAAATTGAATCTAATTTCATTAAAAAAATACCTGTGGGCTAAATTTTTAATTCAATAAGATTCTTTATACTTTATGATAAATTTTATCAAACTATTTTTACTAAATTCATAATGTATATTATGATTACAGTTTGATGTTTTTCTATCTTTAAACTTTATGATAAAACTATTAAATTAATTCTTCTTAACTCCTGTGGGTAAATTAAGAAAAACTAATTTTAATATATTATCCTAATTAATTATATAAACACAATAAAATCCCTGTGGGGTAAAATCATTATATTCATATAATTAATTACAATTAATGTCCATTATGTGATCCTAATCCACTTAATATATAATTTTATATAATTAAAGATGCTGTGGCTACTCTTTAAATATTTTAAAATTATATGGTTCAATAGACATTTATATTTACTATATTTTAGGCTCTACTTAATGCTTAAAAGCAATTACACAGTAACATAATAGGCATTCACTAAGAATGCTCCTAGGATAATTGGTCGGGACAAAGCCTCATTAAAAACCAGAATCTTTAGATAAAGCATTGTCCTAGATCATGCTGTCTTATGCCAACTACAAATTGTTTATGAATTATTCATAATTTTTAACTTAATTGTTCATAGTAATGTATTATGAACCTTAATGTGTTATGCACAAATTAAGTTTTATGAGAATAACCTAAGTTTACATAATCTAACAATATCTAAATTTAATAATATGTTATCATATGTAAATAAAGTTCTCATAAATAAAACATAAATTGCATAATTAAACATAATATTATGCAATTAATTTAATTCATTGCACAAAACAAACTCATTCTAAAAGCATAAATTGAAAAACAAAAGCATGCTAAAAATGAGTATTTACTGAAATTGCATATATAGAACTAACATAAATAGTATATATGCATAATCTTAATTTGAGCAAAATAATCACAAAATTAAAAATACTACCCAACATTAAATTATTTATGCACTAAAACTATTTAAACTTAAATTGCATGCATAACCCAAAAAAGTTATACATACATAACACATAATTTTAAGCACATAAATAAAATAAATACCTATAAAAGTTTATGAACTTTATTTTTGCAAATAATTATAAATCATATGCAACATAGTGAAAATCTATAAAATTGGCTTCCAAGATTTTAAAACTCGGAAATACTAGAAATCAAATTTCCTAATGATTTATAACATTATTTTCCATAAAAAAAATACTCGAAAAACAAACTTTGAAATCAAATTATTTTTCGGGTATAAATCGAAGGTATTACAGATTACTTAATACTTCAAGGCAGAGGCAAACAACGCTCTGATACCAAATGTTAGAAATTAAATAAAATCTAAACATGCTAAACAACTTAAATAGCATATAGATTAAATGCGGAATTATAAAGACCGTAAGCATACCTTCAGCCATTGAAGCATTTCACTTACACAATCCGCTATTCTCTCGATATTGGTTCTTCTAGACTCTCAGAACTCTCTTCAATTTGATGGTGTATGAAAGAAAATGAGAAGTACCGAGTCTAGGGACCAAACCTGTATTTATACATGTTCTTCCATCAAGAACGTCCGTCCGTATTCCATATACTTGTTACCACAATCAATAGATAGCCAAAGGGTTAAACACGGACCATATATAGGTTGGTTACATATACCATATACTCTCAATACAACCATTGAGAATATGAACCAACATTCCTTAAGCATACACCTTGTGTTTTTTCTCTAACACTCTAACTTGCTAACTCTTAATATGCTCTATGGTTATCCTATTTATAGGAGAAATGCACTAAAAATAATTGAATTAAGTTGGCCACAATTAATGCTTAGTAGAGCACATCTACCTCCACTTAAATGTCACAATTAATGCTTGAATTTACCTCCACTTATTAATTGCCACAATTAATACTTGAATTTATTATATCTTCTTCCTCTTTACATGTAACTGTGAAATTCATTGATTATATCATTTTGTCTGGTTAATTCCCTGGTTACCGCTTCGTCCCATGCTTGACTTTTGGGCAGATTGTGGAGTGTTTTTGGCAGAGCAGAGGCTACGGAGGCTTGGTTTAAGATATCATTGAATCCATAGACAAATTTCCAGAGATAAATAAAAAAGTTGCACATGCAGACCAAATAAAGTTTAGGAACTCAAGGCTCCATCCATGTGTGGCATGTAATCTACGTTTTCTTAAAGTGAGTGGTCTCTTTGTTTGTAGAAGTCTGATTGTTAGAAAATTCTTAGCCTACATTACTTACAGAAGAATAGTTTAAAAGATTTAAGAGAATAGTTTAAAAGGAAAGGCACTTCCAAAGTTATGCGCTTTGTTTACTTACAGAAGAATTGTATTTAAATGTACTTGTACTTTGATGTTGCTATACTTGTATTGACTGATGAATTTGATGGCCATGTGCTTATTTTAGCCCCTTGAACCAATCTTAGCATGAGACTGTTTTTCTTAAAACTGGAAGAGCTTTACTTGTTTTACATATGAGCAGAAAAATTAAGCAAACATATTCTTTGAACGAAATAGTAGTCCTGCGAGCTGTCTAATTAAATTACTTATGATTAGAGTTATTTTTTATTGTGTTGTAGTGTTGCATATGTATATCGTGTACTTGTTGATGTTCATATCTTAATTATTTGAATTGAGTTTTTGTATGGATGCAGCAAGGTGGTCAGGTTGTCAATTGCGCAGGTGTTGACAGTGATTTCACAGAAGCAGAAGGCTGCCCTAAGGGAGGTACACAAGAACAATAAGTTTTTACCACTTGCGTCCCAAGAAGACTAGAGCCATCAGGAGAAGGCTTACCAAGCACCAGGTATTGCTTCAATTTTGATGTCACAACAAAAAGTGAAAACATATCTATCATTACAACAAAAAGTAGTACTCTGGATCCTCATTGAAATAAAATATGCAGACAAAACATATCAAGTGTTTTAATTATTTCACGCACATAAAAAAAAGGGACAGGGTAGTCGCAAAGAGCAAGAAAACTTACTAAGCAATTAAATGATAATCAGGACACTGAAATTCTTTTCTTTCACTTAGAGGAACACCCGCTAAACAAAGCTTTGAAGTTGGATACTGAGATGACTGTTGCTTTGTAGTACGTGAGGCTGCTTTGTAGGCTCATGTGCTTCTTCAGCTGCTAGCATATTTTAATATGGCTTTTAGCTACTGAATTCTATTTAACATATTTTCCTTTCGTAAGGAAAATAATTACAGGTGAATGCCTGTATTGGCTGTTTATGCTGGAGTGGTTGTTGTCCTCTGGCTCCTTACCTCTCAATTTAATAACAAGAAATTACACAAAGAAAACAATTATCTAGCGTTTGCCTTATTAATGCCAAAAGCAGACAGCAGCAAAAGCCTTTCCCAGCTAAAAATTAGATAACTGAAAACGCTTTGATGCTTTTTGAAGATACCTTTAAAGGAACCTTCTTCTGTTAGTATAGTAATCTTGATGTGTTTGTATACCAAGAGAGTTTTCGCATGTTTCCTGCAAATTGAAGTTAGCAGCCTTCTTTTCTCATTTCATGAGATGTTATAAACAGAAGAAACAAGTATATGTGTTTGTATGTAGAGTTTTCGACTCAAAATCCATTTGAAAGCATGAATTATGAGAATATATCTTTACATAGCTTTACAACTAAACATTTTAGCATTAACATGGCTGCTGACGAACTGAGGTCAGATCTACACTACATATTTATAGCTCTGGGATTTTCACTTGCTCCTTTTCATATATATACATATGTATGTATATTCGTATGTATATAAGTATATAGAATGATGCAGCAAGTTATTCATTCTGATAAATTGATCTGTGCATATTAACCTGCTTTGTTCTGTATCTTACACATTTCAGAATGTAGACAGGAATCTGTTACAAGAAAAAGGACTAAAATTTTTAATTGTAACACATGGGTTTCAAAGTGAGGTTTTGCCTTCACTTTGTATCACTATGTTTGGTTTTTTTCCCTCTTTCTTGCGTACACAGTAACACTTTTAGTCTTGAAGAATTGCAACTGTTTTTTTTTCTTCTAAGCTTATGCTGCTTCTTGCTTGTCTTCTCATGGGTATGGGTAGGCATGTTTTGAAGTCCAAGTTGTATTGATAATGGGTTATAGTGTTGATAAAAGGTTACGCCCTACTGCTGAGTTTTTGAAATCAGTAGGTCTGACAGAGATGGATCTTCAAACAGTAGCAATGAACTTCCCTAAAGTATTATGTAGAGATGTGAACAAGATTCTGAGACCTAATTTTGCTTATCTAAAGAGATGTGGGCTCGAAGATGTACAGATAGCTGGGCTGGTGACTCGTTATCCCCCTATTCTGATCAAGAGCATCAAGAACTCTTTAGAACCTAGGATCAAGTTTTTGGTTGAGCTGATGGGGAGACGAATTGATGAAGTTGCTAATTATCCTGACTTCTTTCGACATGGTTTGAAGAAAAAATTGGAGTTGCGGTACAAGCTTCTCAAACGGAGGAATATAGACTGTAGCTTGAGTGAAATGCTGGATTGCAATCAAAAGAAGTTCCTCTTGAAGTTTGGGTTGCTTGAAGGGTCTATGTGATGTACTAGCCATCCTTGTTTTCATTGTCTTTAATTTTATTCTTTGTAAACTTTCGCTTAGTTTAATGTTGCTTCTTAGATATATTTTACTTTATATGAATTGAATTCAACTTGTGTATGATTGTGTGGATAAAGGAGAATCTTTTGGCTGCCTGACTTGAGGCTTGTTGCATAGTCTTGTTGCTTACATCTGGGACAGAGACCAAAAGGTCCAATGAAAGTAAGAATGCTAGCTCTATCTTAGAAACTGAAATTCCTTTTTGTATTCATATGAAATGCTAACAACAATGGTAGATACATTAATCACCAGGGATATCAGATATGGTTTATACTACAAGCTTAGAATATACCAGATTAATGCTCCAAAGGTTCAATATTTAAAAATAGAGAACAAATGCGGCAGTATCACAGTAATACAAAATATATTTAGAAAGAGTAGAACGAATGAGTTTACACTTTACACTAAAACACTTTACACTTGAATATTGTATTTGATGAGTTAGTTGTTGAAATTTTATCAATTTATAAAAGTTGTATTATATTTTTTATTTTTATTTTTAAGAATTTATTTAACAGACAAACATGACATGATCAAAGAAAAAATATTGTAATGTTTGATCGATGATATATAAAGAATACTAACATTTTAAAAATAAAACAATATTAATTATTTTTCGAGTATTTGATGTGTGCTTAAAAAAATTTATTTAGTAAATATGAAAAATAAAATTAATTTTAGATATTAAAATTTAAACCGAATAATGAAAACTGAAAACAATTACAAGAAGATGTAATCCAAACAATTTTTTATTTTTAAAACAATTTTCGAATACTGATTATCCAAACAATATTTCACTAAAAATTATTTTAAAAATAATTTTCGAACAATGATTATTCTTATTTAGAAAACATAATAAACTATTTCAAAAGACTCTTTTCGTTGAAAACTGACATTTACCCTACCACTGCTCATGCTCATGCTCATGCTCATGTTTATATGATCAAAATACTGCCGCAGCTCTCTCTCCGTTCTGGGGTTAACAGTTCGGCGGAACTCTTCTCTTCTCTCAGCTGAGGTAGAAAATGTGAGTGTTTCTTTTTTCTGTTGAATAAAATTGTAAACTTTCAATTTGCCTAGTCGAGTTATACTCTGTAGAAACTAGGAAATTTAATTTCTTTTGTTGTTATCAATTCCCTTTGGCCTTTACTTTTTTTTCCTCTTAATAACGACCTATAGGTTATAATTTTTATTTTCTTTTTAATTTTATGTGCGGCTAATTGCAGGTCTAGGATATGTGTGAAGAATTTACCTAAATATATCGCAGAGAAAAAATTAAGACATTTTTTCTCGCAGAAAGGAGAAATCACTGACGCCAAATTGATGCGCACCAAGTAATATACTTTTTCTACCATTTTCCTTTTTCTGATCGAGAAATTTTTTGTGTGTAACTGTAGCAAGTGTGATGTTTTATTTTCAGAGATGGTAAGAGTAGGCAGTTCGCTTTTATTGGGTTTCGCACCACTTCAACAAGTCTTACTTTGATACTTGCAGAATTACTTGTGAGGTGTGTATTTCTTAATTTTCTGCATTGTTTTATTTGAGATTTTGTTTTTCTCTTATTAAAGATTAGTTGTAGCTTTGCTTGTCTTACTATTGTACCAATGCCACAAAGAAACCTGAATATCACTCTGTTTTCGAATTGGCAATACTTTAGTCAAATTGTGGAGTAAAGATCTTTAAAATTTTGCATCTTCTAAGTAGGATCTTGATCAAAATTTGAATAATTTGGGAAATTAAAAATATATGTATGACCTGGATACTGCATCCAAATTTTTTTATATATGGCTAAATGATATGAATCCATGGATTACTTCTCATGGAAATGAATTTTGGTGTCCAATCTGAATCCAAATTTCACTATTATTGAGCCAATTTTGAAAGCTTGATCATAACCAGCTAGGATTTCGTTTCTATTATGGATATAGCAGAAGCAAGGCACCAGTCCCTCCCCCCCTTCCAGGTCTCTTGGGGATCTCTTATATTATATTAGGTTTTTGCCCCTCCTTTTGAGTATTTTTAGAAGTTTATTAGTTATAAAAAAAAATAAATTAAAGAGAATATGATAGATTGAGCTTTAAGGACTAGGAAGCCCCATATCCCTACTGTCAACCTTCTTGTTAAATTATTAAATGCCTAGAAATGCAAAGTGACACGCACCTAAGATAATGAATTTAGTGTGGTATATTGAATGCCTCAAGGTTTATGGACTTCACTTTGAACCATAAGAAGAACCAGATCTACTTCTTTCTGGTGCAAAATCCTGGAGGCGAGAATTTATTTTATTATTATTTTTAAAATTAAATTTGGAATGCTACCATACTGAATACCCAAGAGCACATATGGAAAAGGAAGTGATCTTGGCATTGGTTGATTGAACTAGAAATACCTTATTCAAATTCGAAAATAAGTTATTACATTTCATTAATTTCATGTTGACGGTAACACATTGAGCAGCAATAATACACATAGGCTCTTGACGCAATGAATATAACTTGAAATTTGAAGAGTTATAAACTCCATTTGCTTACTTCCAGATTGCTCGCAAAGTTGGGGATCCAAATAATCCTCGTCCATGGAGTCGGTATTCTTTCAAGACACAAGAGAAAGGGACAGAAAATGGAGAAAAAGCTGCTTGTTAAAAGTTCAAACACTGTGAGAGCTAAAGGGGAGAAAAAGAATAATAAAAATTCAAGTGAGGAAGATGACTCTCAGCTTCAAGAATTTCTTCAGGTCATGCAGCCAAGGGTTAAGTTGAAAATGTGGGCAAATGACATGTTGATTGCTCCCACTGCCGAGAAAAATACCAAAGTAACTGAGAAAGAAACTCTAGGAAAGGGGGAAGGCCGAGAGAAAGTAGTTTCAGTGCATGTAGGGTCAAATAAAAGCATGACAGTATCAAATAGTAATAATATTGAAAAGCGCAATCTTGCTCATAATGAAATCATTTCAGATATGGATTACTTCAACAGTAGAGTGAAGAAAGATTGGTCAGATTCAGAGTTACAGTGATGTTGATGATGACAGAGATGACGCTGAAGAAGATGATGGTGATAGTGTTGATGATGATGACGACTGTGATTTTGTTGAGGAAGACATTGAGGGCCAGGATTTTCAAAATATATTTCCGAAGAAAAAACATGAAAGCCTCACGAAGGATGCAGCGCACTCTGAAGTTGAAGAAGGCCCTTCAGAAGACGCTGATGGTGAAATTCTGGACCCAGGGAACCCATCATCAAGCTTGAAAGATGATAAAGATGATGTCTTTGAGACTGGCCGCCATTTTGTCCGAAATCTGCCATATACAGCAACGTATGTATCTTTGCAATTTTCTTTTAGTTTTTCTAATTATATTTACTTGCCTTTTGTACTAATATATTTATTATTTTTGTTGTCATCAACTGTTTTATCACGTTATGATGAGCTTCAGGAGTTCTTTAGCAATTATGGCAATGTCTCACAGGTCCATCTTGTCGTTGATAAAGGTACAAAACGGTCCAAGGGAATTGCTTATATTATGTACACACTTCCAGAATCTGCAGCAAGGTATTTGTTTTTGGGTTAAAGCCTTGAGCAGTGTCCTTCCCATTTCTTGGTACTCTTGGTTAATGATTGTGATGGATTTAAATTTATCAATGACCAATATGAAAGTGTGTGAAACTTGAATTTGGTGGCCTCCAAATTGAGGCCTAAGTTATGCTCTCAGGTGCATGATTCTCTCTTCTTAGTATTAGTTTTGGTTTATTGAGGACTCTGTAATTTTCTTCTGTTAGTGTTGCCTTGTAGGGGTTATGATACAGGCTTCCTTGTTTTGAGTTAATTATTTTTACACATTGGTTTCCTGGATTACAATCTTGATGCTGCTGTTTAAGTCTGTGTTCTGGTATCTTTTTTCTTGCACTGTTGGCTTACTCGAATTATTAATTAGTTGGTTGGCAATGCAGGGCGTTAGAAGAATTAGACAATTCAATTTTCCAAGGCAGATTGTTGCATGTTATGCCATTGAAACTAAAACCGTCCTCAGACAAACAAGAGTAAGTAGTGCTATTTTATGTTGGTCTACTATACCTTCCAACTTTCCATGGTTCATGGATATTCTTTTCTGTTGTCAGTAACTTGACATTGCTTACTCTGTAGGACTGATGTTTTTAGGAGTCAAGGTTCAAAAACATTCAAGCAAAGAAGGGAGGAAGAGAGGAAGGGATCTGAAGCTAGTGGAGATACAAAAGCATGGAATAGTTTATTTATGCGCCCTGATACAGTATGTTGCAATATTGAACAAGTGAACAACAGTACAAATAATAATCACTTGCAAACACCCCCTTCCCCCGAAGTGTTTTCCCTCTCAACAATTCCCATTTATTGTTTAACTAAATTTAAGGGATGTTGCTAATCTTATGTATTAATCTCGAAGCACTTTTCCTAGTAAAGTTTTACTGATCTGGAATTTTTCCTCTGCACAAAGCCCATTAATAAAATGTAATTTGGAGGATGGTGCTAATCTTAACTTTTGGTCTTGAAAATATTATTCTAATAAGGTCTGTGTTGTCTGTTTTCTTCTGATAATGACAGCTGTTAGATACTTGTCAAAAAGATAATGACAGCTGTTAGATAACCTGTCTTTGAGTGTGCTTTACTGACGTGCTTTTGATTCTGAACTTCTTTTTCATTATCTTTTTTCTCCTTTATGTTAATAGGTTGTTGAAAACGTTGCTAGGAAATATGGTGTAAGTAAGAGTGATTTACTCGACCGTGAAGCTGATGATCTTGTTGTACGTCTTGCTTTGGGAGAAACTCAAGTTGTTGCAGACACGAAAAAAACTCTTATAAATGCTGGAGTTAATGTTACATCTTTGGAGGAATTTGTTGCTGGAAAATTTGATGGTGTGAAACGAAGCAACCACGTTCTGCTAGTGAAGAACTTGCCTTATGGTTCTGAAAATGAACTCGCTAAGATGTTCAGGAAATTTGGGAGTTTGGACAAAATTATTCTCCCTCCGACAAGGACATTAGCCTTGGTATGCATGCATGTGTTGTTTATTCTTATTTCATGTTTTATTGCACTGTTTTTTGGTTGGTTGGATTAAGTTGCTTAGACTGTGCATATGCATAACTTGGTCTCATAAATTCTATAGTATACATAGTGATTCTTAATTCTTAATTTGATGAAGTCAATTAGCTAAAACTGTCCTTTATTTTTCCAAAGCCCCCTCCCTCGCAGAAGAAAAAAAGTATTAATTGCTTGGGATTCACATGAAGTGACTGATTGAGCTGGGAAAAACAAGAAAATGGCCATATTTTGAAACTAGGAGACCTCTCCACATGTTGATTCATATCTTTATTTCCATTAGCTTCATCTAAAATTAGGACTGTTTAGGTAGTTTACTGTGTAACACATGGTAAAGGCACATCATACTAAGCTTAATATGGTGATTTTTGTTGACATTTAGAGTGGATCAGCAGGATCTTCTTAGGCTTTTGCTTATAATGGAGGGATACATGTCACTGGATGATCTCAAAGATTGTGTGGCCATAATCATTTGGTGTGAAGGAATTGAGATGTTAGGGGAAATGGCCAAGCATCATTGACATTCAATGAAAAAACTATGGAGTTAAATGCAATAATACTTAATAAAACCAAAAGGTATATATATTCAATATGGCTACTTTCTTTTCCCAAGATTTTAGAGTCGTAAAATTTAAACATCCAATGTTCTTTTAAGGTAATTCTTTTTCCTCCATATGAAATTTTTTACTTCTACAAATTGATCGTTAAATCCTCAGATTTTGAAATCCCCACATGTAAAAGATCAACATTATGTTAAAATCCTCTCCACAAAATCCGTTAAAAAGAACACATTGTAAGACATTTTGGGGAAAAAATTAGAACGCAAGGATATGCCGAAAAAGGAAGCTGGGGATGGGGCAGATAGATGAAATTTGAGGTGTTGTTAACCCTTGGTGCATATCTAACTTATTTTAACTAATATTCCTAATCTGTTAGGCAAGGGACTTAAGCCTTGTATAAATTTTAGGCATATTTTATAAATGGAAGTTGTCACTCTCTGGGCTGTACCTTTTTCTGTTGATGGTTAATCCTAAATAGTTGTTGGTCTAGGTTGTAATTGTTGTTTTAGACTAACAAGCTATGTGTGGGTCAAGTGTGTTCACAAAACGGTTAAAATTGATTATCCGACTGTTTCGAACTGATTCGGTTAAAACGGTTCGGTTAATCGGTATAAAATAGGTTAACCAAGTAAGATATATCAGTCAATCAGTCAGTTGGCGGGATAATTTTTTTTAATCGTTTTGACTGTTTAACCGATTAAGAAATTAATTAATATTAATATTAATAATATGCTAAATATAAATATAATATATATAAAATATAATAAACTAAAAAAATCTTAAGTAAAAATTAAATATATAATATATATTAAATTTTAAGAAAACTTAATTATATAAATAGTATGGGTTAACCGACCTTAGCATTTCAGTCGGTTAATATCGAAATGATTAGGTTAATTCGGTCGAAACAGTTAAAAAAATTGATCAAAAAAAGTCTGATAAAATTTTTAACTGCCCGATTCGACAATTTGCACACCCAATGTGCCTTTGAATAAAGGGTTGGATGACAAAGAAGAGAAAGTGCTTGTGAATTTGAAAAGCTTGTTGGTGACATTTCCTTGTCAGTACTTGTTTGCTTTAGCTTAATTAGTTTAAATATCCTTCTCCTTTTCTCTAGTTGGTGACATTTCATTGTCATTCTTGTTTTCTTTTTGAAGGTGCTGTTCTTCTTGATGCATTTTTTTTCTTTTGTTAATTTTGAACTTAGTACCAGGACATTAGAGAAATGACTGTAGATGTTACTTACTTTTTCTTCATCGTACCCTTTGTGCATGGCATTTCAGGTTGTTTTCCTTGAACCAGCTGAAGCTCGTGCAGCTTTTAAAGGATTAGCTTACAAGCGTTACAAGTAAGCTTATATATGTGTCTTTTTGGTCTTGTGGCTCTTTGCAAGAATTATGAATGATCCATTTTCTATGCAAAATATTGATAAAATTATAAAAAATTCTTTGTCATCACACAAAGGGTTTCCCGGACTTAATGATGCATTTCGCTTGTGTTTGGTTGCACTAGATCAGAATCCACCCAACATGGACCTGACCTACTAGCTTGTATATATCTAAAATTTCTAGATAGGTTGTAACTTCAGGAATGAAATCTAATTCAAAATACAAAAGTAATAAAATGCTTCTCACATGATTACTGGTTTAGGTGCAGAAGTTGGATTTTGGTGTCAAGATTATTTATTATTAGATTAAATGAGCTAACAATTAACATATTAGAGTTCAGATTCTCCAGCTCTCTGGGTGACTTCTGCATTATATTGAGGATTAAAAACAATATTTGTGCTTTATGTTGCCTCAATTTGAGATTCAAGGTAGATAATATGTTTCCCTTCCTCTATCTCTTCTTCTTCTCTAGTAGCCACACTATGTTGTCCCTAAGGGCCAAGGGACCTAAGTAATGAGGAAGAAAAATGGATGGAGGGGAAGGGGGTAGAGTTGACATATGATGCCTCTAGCACAATATATATTTGTCAAAAACTCATTTTAGCTGAATGTTCCATGGATTTAAGATAAATCGAAAAGACAATATTCAATAGGTTAACTAAAAAAGTGTGCAAGGGTAAGTTGTGGTGTTTCATTGCTGGTATTTTTTTACATAATTGTTGAAATTAGGTTATCCTTTCTATACTTATTGCATATATCATATTTAATATTCTTTAGTATAATAATTAACTTATTTAACATATATGTGTTTAAATGCACTCGCATGCATGCATACTTGTCTTCGTCCATGTGTGTGTGCACATGTTTGTAGGTTTAGATTTGTTATTTTGGGAGGATTTGGTGGGAACTGGATTGTTTTTTCTCCTTGTATTGATCTAGGGATGCTCCCTTGTATTTAGAGTGGGCCCCGGCAATATTCTTAGTCAAAATTCAAATTTCGAGAGCAAGGAAAAGAATAATGTAGCTGTTGGTGAACATGATGCTAAGAGAATGATTCTGGAGCAACGCTTGGAAGGAATATTGGATGTGGATGTTGATCCTGATAGGATTGAGGTTTGGCATATTATATAAGTTGGGAAGTGCTACCATCAGTTGTGACACGGCTAGCACTGCACAGTGCCGCTCATGTGTGCCCAGTCACGCTTATGCATTATGGTGCAATCTTGGCCGTCAATCGTGTGATGGTTGCACTTCTCTATATAAGTTTCTCGCTTACATTTTTTTTACCTCTTCTTTTCATGCACAATGGCTACTTCTGCTTCGTGCTTGAATTAGCCTTGTTTTCTTCATGTCCACAATGCTTGTTGTATATGTCTTCTCAAAATGTGATAAGAATAAACAAAGCGTGTAAGGCAGAGTTCATAACATTTTGCTGCAAACTGAACCTAACTCATTGGTGTAATAAAGGCCATTGAATCTGGCCTTTCGCTAGACTAGAACAAAATTTCTATTTACTGCTGTAAGAAACTAAACCATGAACCCTCGCACAGGTTGTGGAATAGCCTCAAATTCTTTTATTTGAAAATTGATTGTGTCTATTTACATTTAGGAATTGTTTTTCGAACTTGAAAATAACACCATTGAGTCAGTGTCCATGGCCATTTGAAAGTCCCTTTGCTCCTAAGGTCTCTTTTTTTGAAGTGGAGGCTACTTGGGGTGGGATATTGATTATGGAAAATCTTCAAAAGAGGGGAAGATTCTTCTAAACTGTCGCTACTTGGACTGTTAGGTGTTCTTGGACTAGGCATTTGTGGGAGTTGGCCCATGTGGGACTTGGTAATTCTTGGGCTATTGATAGTTCTATAGAGGATGAAATTGGGCTTGGAAGGGTTGTAGGGAGATGAGGAAAGCTTTTAGTTTGATTCCTCTTTCTATTTTTTTGGATTGAATGGAAGAAAGAAATAGGAAGGCTTTTGATGGTGAGAGCTTTTAGTTTGATTCCTCTTTCTATTTTTTTGGATTGAATGGAAGAAAGAAATAGGAAGGCTTTTGATGGTGAGAAAAATACGCTCTCCCTAGTCAAGGATAGATGGTTCCATACACTAAAATTTTGGTTTAATGGACTGTTTTTGTAAGTGAGGAGGTTTTAGAATTCATTTATCTTTCGTCCTGTAAATGATCTTGTACTTCGGTTGACACCCATTGGTGCCCTTTAGTGGATATAAATTCTACTTATCAAAAAAAGAGTCCAGCCATCTCTTGGCTGGAATTGGTTTTCAAAGAGGAAAA
Organism: Bretschneidera sinensis; assembly: GCA_023935145.1. NCBI lineage: Eukaryota > Viridiplantae > Streptophyta > Magnoliopsida > Brassicales > Akaniaceae > Bretschneidera > Bretschneidera sinensis. The sequence continues at coordinate 119,283,420 of CM043699.1, forward strand.
CTTTGTCCAGCTGTAATATGGTTTTGGCACCTGTGTTATTTAGAACAAAAAACCAAATGGGCGATGGAGTTGTGACAGGATCTAGTGCATTAATATTGTTAAAAATGCATTTATCTTTCCCCAACCCATAGCGTAGTGTGGAATCTAGATCGTTTCATCGAGCAATATTCCTTTTATATAGAAAGGTGGTATGCCTATGAATATAGAGAAGATATGTAAAGCTTTGTATGAACGGTGAGAATTCAATGGATGCTAAATTGGTTGAAGGCATTTGATGGTCTAAATCTATCTTACAAATGCGCCTTTAGGTAAGGGTAATTGCCGACACCACTTTGAAACTTTCCCTCCCACGGAAAAGGATTTTATGAAAAAAATTTGAAGAATGACTTTGATGAACTTTTCAAAATCTTATGTGGTTGTGGGTTCGTTTGCCAATTACAGTTTCAAATGAATAAAAGTATTTTTTTAAGTTCTTATTTTCTTCTAAAACTAGTCATGGTGCTTTGGTCTTTTGGCATGGGCTTACATCTACAAATGTTAAGAACTTTTTTCCTATGGAATTTACGATTTGATATTTGACTCGTTAGCATCAGTCACCCAGTCTCGAGTTCCTAATCATTTGTAACAATGTCTAAATATAAAGGGAAACAGGCATAATGGTCCGGTTGCAATTTTTCATTCGCTTGTACAATCTCAATTAGGAGTTCAAACTTTGAAATTTGTAGCTTTAGTTATCATTTTGACAATTATGGATTCCTTTTCTTTTTGGTTTTGTTTCTGAATTACTCGTTCTTTTTCTTTTTTCCTTTTTTTAATGTCTATTATACTTTAGTCACGATCACTCTTTGTCAAGAACTTGAACTTTAAGACGTCTGATGAGAGCTTGAAAAAGCATTTCAGTGAGCACGTGAAGGATGGAAAAGTTCTAAGTGTCAGGGTAATAGTCTGGTTCCTTATTACATTAACCATGATTCACTTGATTGCATTCTTCTCTCTTGTTATGGTTGTGTCATCCATTTGCAGGTAAAAAGGCACTTGAAAAATGGGAAAAATGTTTCAATGGGTTTTGGTTTTATAGAGTTCGATTCTGTGGAAACAGCGACAAGTGTTTGCAGAGATTTACAGGTAATTAAGTTTAGGCTTGATTACACACACAAAAAAGGACGAGGTTTTTGTCCAGTTTTCACTTTACCCCTTGGGAAAGTTTTTTACTTATAAATAGACTTTGTGGTTCTCTCAGTTAGTGTGGGTACGGGGGGTATCGTCTGTTAACTTTCCAGACAAATTACCACTTTATCCTTTACTCTCCTAATCCCCAATCTCTTTCTCTCTGCAAAACCCTTTTTTTTCTCTAAAACCCTTTCTTATCTCCTACTACCCATGGCAGAAAATACCAATAACAAGGTGCCATCAAGACTGTGAAGGGGATTCTAACAGGAATTGTATTGGCAGGCACTTTGGGTTCAAGAAACTCTGCCAAGAAAAGAAAACAATCTGAAACCGTACAATACCCATTACAAATTCAAACTCAAACTCGTATGCTACATGTATTAAATACAACAACACTGGGAAAAAAAGAACTAAACTGCGGAAACAAAAATCTACAAGAACACCCTAAATCGATTTATTTTTCTGGTTTTTATTGGAACCGGCGAGAGAGACAGAAAAATTGAAGAGGGACCGAGAGTAATTTGCTATAGCATAAATGCTTCAGATCTTTGAGGGTGACCACTGCTATAAAAACCAGTCAAATCAAGTGCTTCACTTGCTACAGCCCCCAAAACATTCAAAACATTGGCAGACTTGCTTTGAATCTGCCAGAAAACTAAATAGTCAGCTCAAATTAATCTTTAAAAGTTGAAAGATGGAAAAGGGTCGATGGCAGAGAAAGAAAGGCAAGCTTAGTTCTTCACCTCTTTGCTAGGGTCCCATGGGAGGTTATAGAGGCTGAGAGAGTTCTAGGATGTTGAGTGAGGAGAGGGAGAGGAGAGAAAAATGGGTTTTGTAGTGTTTACAGCGCTCAAATTTGGGTTGAGAAGGACAGGAGGAGAGAAATTCTTCTTAGGGTTCTGTTAGGTTTTCTTTTTGTGAGCCATAAAGAGGGACAGAAAAATGGGGGCTGTGCTGTAGGAAGATGATCTCAATCTGCAAGGGAGAGAAAGAAACACAGGTGAACTTTTAACGGATGTTACCCCCTAGACTAACCGATATAACCACAACGTCTGTTTTAAAAGGAAAAATTCCTCAAGGGATAAAGTGAAAATGGGTAAAATGCATGCTTTTATTTTTTTTAATTTACACATAAGCATTGATATTAAATTTATTATCCACGCTATGGGGATGTAATTTGTTAGCTCAATGCAAAGTCTTGACAACTTTTGTCCTCTTTCTTTCAGGGAACCATTTTGGATGGGCATGCTCTGATCTTGCAACTCTGCCATGCCAAAAAGGATGAACAAGTGGTGAAAAATTTCAGGAAGGACAGAAGTTCGACAAAATTACTTGTGAGAAATGTAGCTTTTGAGGCAACAGAGAAAGATCTGAGACAGCTCTTTAGCCCGTTTGGACAGGTGAATATTTTATTTTGATTAGTAATGCATTTTATTGAAATTTTATAAATAACCAAGGATATATTATTGTCGCTGCATGTGCTTCATGACCTTTTTTCTGCTAGTTAATCTAAGTAATACTGAGTGTCATTTATTAAAAAAAAAAGCAATATGGAGTTTAATTTTTTTTATTGGTAAAACACACACACACTACTCGAACCTTTAGGACTTAGGGCCTCAGCCTTAACCATTGAGCTAAGACAGTTACATTTTTTATAATTGAAATTTGTGAGTATAATCATCTACTATGCACAATGAAATGAGATTGCAACTTGCATTCTTCCTTTTTCTGCTGTTTTATGTTGAATCATTCATGTTTGTTGATATAGAGGGCAACTGTTTCTGCTGTTTCCCTAAATGACTTTTATATTTTCTCTCGTCGTGCCCACATGGTAAGGACACTTCGGTGTCCACTTAGTGTGGACAAGGCTTCGAGGTGTATGTATGGGTTTTAACAATAAAAAAAATCTTTCTTTTACGCAGATCAAGAGCTTGAGGCTGCCTATGAAATTTGGAAATCATAGTCTTTGCATTTGTGGAGTATGTTACAAAGCAAGAGGCACATAATGCACTTCAGGCACTTTCAAGTACCCATCTTTATGGTCGGCATCTGGTAAGTGAGTTACAGGTGTTTAAAAGCATGTTTATGCATTTTTCTGTTTGCAAAACTTACATTTATTATGCTTTTTAGCGCGTCAGGTTGACAATTAAAACTTCTGCCATAATTTTTAAGGTACTTGAGAGAGTGAAGGAAGGTGAGAGTTTGGAAGAATTACGGGCTCGAACAGCTGTTCAGTTTACTGATGAGCAAAATGGGTTTCAAAATCCAGCTAGGTTATCCAAGAAGAGGAAGCACACGGCCGTTCTGTATGAAGGAAGAATGAAATTTGAAAGAATTGTTGATTAGGGCTTCTTATGAATCATTCTCATCTATTGTGGGATAGAAGTCAGCTCACCTTTTTTCTTTGTCCTTTCCCCGATTCTTTTACCCTTTATGAATTATAATACAAAGTTATGCTGGCCCCAATTTTGCTTTTTCGGAGCTGGAATCTGATGGAAATGGAATTTGTTTTATTTTCAGTAGAAACGAAAGTGTAATGGCCTCTGCGTTTTGTTAAAATCATTTTGTAAAAATTAAACATATCGAATTTTAATTTTATTCTATTGGCTTTACAGAGGCAAAAACCATTTTTTTTTAACTACTAATCATTCTTATATTTTTCAGCTTGGTAAGCAAGGAGAAAATAGTGTAAATGGAGCATAAAGAAGAATTAAAATGTTGAAAAAAACTTTCTTAAAGAAATTCATTGTTATCATTGTATATCCCAATAGAGGTGGCTGTATGAGGTATGATGGGTATACGTTGTGCCTTATCACAGCTTTCTTTTGACATGAGATCTTAAGTTCAAATCCACGTGTATAACATGTAAAATGCCCATACTACCCATGAAATGAAATTATGCCAAGCCCAAATATTGAGGCCCAGTAATGCCACAAGCTCATAGGGCAATGGATAGATTACAAGGCCGAATGTGCATAACAAAATGTCCAATGCAGGACATGACAGCTAAAGGTGAAGAAAAACCTACGACTAATTTTATTTTAACTTTTCATTTACTTTAAAATAACCATGTTAGATAAACAAAGAAAAAAGAGTAAAAATAAGATTTTAGAGAAATATAGTTGAGACGGCTGTCAAGTGGATTTTCATCAATTTTTCTTAATAGAGTTTACAAAAATGCCTTATACTAATGACATAATAAAACGTTTAATCTTAAAATTATAGTTTTTTTTATGAATGGGTTAGGGTTAAATTGAAACCAACCATAATCTGTGAGGACCAACTTAATAATTGAGTCTATAATTAACAGAATCAAACTCAATGCTATAATTAATACAATTAAACTGAAATAGTGTAGACTAATAATTATGTAAAAATTGAATAATAATTCTCATTTAAAGTAATATATTTATAAAAAAAATGTTCTGTCATTTACTTTCACATAATCAACCACAATCATCATTCACAATTATTTTGAAATAATCACAAAAATTGTTGATTTTAATTATCGTATTTACGATGGTCATATCACAATTCACAAATATTTTTCCAATGAAAATTTTTATGAATAATTTGCTTTTGAACCGTGAATTTAACACATCGCATTATATGTTACACTATTTTACCAGTGTAAAAATAGAACATGATCTTTTAACCTCAATAACTTTTTGGGACATATAATTACATGAGGGAAACAAAAAATCCGAGAAGATAAAAAAAAAAAAAAACAGAGCTAAATCTCTTCTTGATCATGGTAATTAGATTTTATGAAGACTACATCCGTAATTACATACAAACAAGGGACAAGCCACACAGATATATGTCAACGAGGGGAAGCAGAGGGAGAGAGGACGGAAAGCTAATCCACAAGGGAAAGAATGCAAGCGTGAAAATCACGCGCCTGATGGAGGGACTCGGCTTCTAGCTCGGCTAGCTGGAAGCAAAGGCTCTCCTCGGCATCCTCTGCGATTCGCAGACTCTCCGAAGCTCCGTGGAGCTCCGTCTTCATCTGTTCCTCCATCTCCTTGCTCTTCCTCAGTTCCCCTTCGAGCTTCTCGTTCCTCTTTTGCAGGATTAATCTTGAATCTTCTTCCGTCCTCTTCCTCCCGTTCCTCGAGTTCCCTACCACAATTGTTGGAGCCATTAGCTGTGTTGAATTCGCTGCTCTCTTTTGAATGATTAGATATGATTTCTAATTTCTTCGCTCTTTTGATCAAAACACTTCCTCTTTGGTTCTCTTTATAGGCTTGATAAGCCTTTGGCATACCGTGTCCAGGTTCAATGAATCTATTGCCCACACATTCGACCTACTATTTGGTTTGTAATATTTTATTTTTTATTTTATTTTCCTCACCTCACATCATATATATATATATATATATATATATATATATATATATATATATATATATTTTACCTATTTATAAGGAAAAAGTGTCAATGCTTTTATAGAACACGCTGGCGTGTGTATATATATAAAAATATCTTTAGTCACACGATGATAAAGTTGATCGTATCTGTTTGATAGTCGAGATTACCTGATAAATGAATTAACAAAATCTCAAATTTTCAATTTATCACGAGAAAATCTTCAAGATTTAAAATGAGACATGGTAAATTATTTAACCACGCAAAACAATAATAAATAATTTAAAAAAAAAATTCTATCTATTTTTTTTAAAAAATTTAGTAGTAAAAATAGTTGCATCGTTTATAATAAATTTGACATTCCAATTTGACCAAATTATATTATTACAAATTTGTACCATATGGCTTATTCAAACCTTAGGTTTCATGATCCGTGGTCAAAAGGTGGCTGATAAATTCGTGATTTATGAAGATTAAGCGCAAAAAACATGGTAATTCATTTTTTTAAAAAAAAAATTATTTATATCTAATATAAAAATTATTTTTATATCAAATTAAAAATTTAATTTTTAATATTAATTAAATATATATAAATTTTATTAATAAAGTTCTTCAAATTTTCAGATGTAAAAATTGAATAGATCTGATTTACTATATAATTTTTCTTCCTTTTTAATCAACCTTTCCTATCTTTGGCATTATGTCCAGGTTCAATGAATCTGTTTCTAACACCTTGCACCTACTTACTTATGTACAATGGAAGTGTCAACATTGTTTGGATAATAATTTAACAAAAATTGACACTAGTCTGCAATGGAAGGATGGCAAATTCTGGATACAATACCTTCCCCAAATGTCAAATCAAATCTTGGGCAAATAGACCTTTAGTCATATTGCAGAGCAAGGGTGGCAATGGGTTGTGTTATATCGATGTAAAATGTTTTTTTTTTTTGGTCGTATTGTGTTAATATTTTAATAATATAGGTTTGATACGATTTAAGACGCACATGGTTATTAGACTGTATCATATCAATATGTAGACCTCATATGTATATATTAAATTTTTTAAGATGACGCCAATAAATTTTTTTAAAATAATATTAAAAAAATAAAAAATGAGTTATTTTTGATAAAAGAAAGCATAATCACAAATTTAGATTTGATTGTTAAGTGGATGTATTGAAATTGATAGCAACAATGAATTGTTGCGCCTGTTCAGGTTCTGGTGCTGCACCAGCAACTATAACAAAACTTAAGCTTATTCTGATTTTTAATACTCTCCAGTTTTATTGATCATCCAGTTCTGAAGAGTGAGAGTGCGCACGAATGCTTGAAACTAAATAAAATGGTGCAGTCATCTAGGAGAAGAAGAAAGAAGAAGGGGAAGGTGAGGTGGAGCATCAGCAAACTGTATTCTTTCTCATGCTTGAGGCCGTGCGCTTCTGATCCTGCTGTCCAAGAGCTTATAGGTCAGCTAGGATTTTCTCGGATATTTTTCTGCAATGAACCTCAACTGCACAAAACCAAACCTTACAAATACCCTAATAATTATATATACACAACTAAGTAATGTTGTCACTTTCTTCCCCAAGGCACTTTTCGAGCAGTTTCGTAGAGTTGCCAATCTCTATTCATAACTTCTTTCGCTCCTTTCTCTCCGGTAAGTTTTATTGCTTCTTTGGTGTTTGTGGTCGGGATCAGTATGCTTAAAGAAGCTATTAAGGATTGGCATAGGTTTTTGAAGGTAACTTTCACAAAAATTCCACAAAAAATATATAAGTTGTTGTTTCTTTATCTCTTTTTGTTCTTATATCTTCCCATATGGATTTTAATGCTCTCTATATTGAATATATATAATGCTTTCAATTATGAAACATATTAAACCAGCTTCACTGAAACTTTAATTAAAGGGTTTCAATACATCATTCAGAAAATAATGAGAATAATAAATTTTCATTCTAAAAAATCTACATGGTATCAGAGCCACCTCTTAACCTTTAGAAAACTCTCCTTTTGATGAATACGGCATGACCACAGAAAAACAAGACTCACCTTCGTCCGAAGTGACTTTTGGCTCCGAAGCTTTCGTTCCCAGCAACAATTTTCGGATCAGACAGCATCTCTCTTCCCATTACAACTCATAAGCCGAACAACTACCTCCAGTGGTCGCAGTCCGTCAAGATGTACATCCGCGGAAAGGGAAAAGATGAGTATCTAATTGGCGAAGTCGTTCCTCCACGGGCAAGAGATCCAAAATTCAAAAAATGGAAGATCGAAAATAATATGGTTATGTCTTGGTTAGTAAATTCAATGACTAACGAAAATGGCGAGAATTTCTTATTTTATAACCTGGCTCATGAAATCTGGGACGCAGCAAAAAAGTTCTACTCGAGCAAAGAAAATATTTATGAGATTTTAGAAATTGAAACCACTCTTCATGATCTCCGTCACCCAATACTACAACCTCCTCTACCGCTACTAGCAACAATTGGACGTGTTCGAAGAAAATCAATGGGGCTGCACTGACGATGCATAGAAATTCAGAGAAATCGTCGAAAAGAAAATAATAGTTAAATTCTTGATGGGACTCAACAAGAATTTAGATGAGGTTCGAGGACGGGTACTAGGAACTAAACCTTTGCCAACCATTTAAGAATTTTTTTTTTCCGAGGTACACCGGGAAGAGAGCATAAAGAAAGTAATGATGGGGGAATCCAACAACCCAACAATGACAATTGGCAAAGAAAGGGGAGACCGTGGTGTGATCACTGCCGAAAACCAAGTCATACTCATGAGACTTGCTGGAAAATAGATGGCAAATATGTAGATTGGAAGCCCTCGAGATCAGCCCACAACAAAGAAAGCCGAGGACACTGCGTTGCTGTTGATGAAGGACCTGCACCAACTGAATCCAATCCATTTAGCAAGGAACAACTTGAGATCTTGGAAAATATGTTCTCATAACAAAATCCTGCCCACAGTACCATCGGAAGAAGTTCTTTAGCACACAAAGGTAATTACTTAAGTGCACTTACTGTAAATTCAGAAAAATAGGTCCATGGATTGTTGATTTGAGTGCGTCCGATCATATGACGGGAGATGCAACTCTCTTCCACAATTACAGCCCAAGCCGAAACAATGTTACAGTAAAAATTACTGATGGTTCTCTCTCTAAAGTAGCCGGAACAGGTTCTATTAACATTTCAGATGACCTAACACTAAAATCAGTTCTTCATGTTCCTAATTTGGACTGTAATCTTTTTTCAGTAAGAAAACTCACTCAAGAACACAACTATGTTACTAAATTTTTCTCAGATTCGTGTGAATTTTAGAATTTGGATTCCGGGAGAACAATTGACAGTGCTAAGGTGTGCTCGGGACTTTATCTTCTCAAAGTTGGTGAATCTCCTAGAAGACAAACTCATAATGCAGTATGTGTTGAGTCCAATAGTCAGTCCAATAAAAGTTATGTTTCTTTTGAGAATTCCAATAAGGATAGTGTAATTCTGTTATGGCACTATTGTTTAGGCCATCCTAATTTTATATACCTTCAAAAATTGTTTCCATCTTTATTCGTGAATAAAAATCTGAAATCTTTTTAATGCGAAGTGTGTCAAATTTCAAAGTATGTTCGTAACTCTTATCACATTCAACCTTACAAGGCATCTAATCCTTTTTCAATGATTCATAGTGATGTGTGGGAGCCATCTAGAATAAAAAATGTCACTGGCACTAGGAGGTTCATTTCATTTGTAGACGATCACTCTAGGATCACATAGCTATTTCTAATGAAAGAAAAATCGAAAGTTGGTCACATTTTCAGGAAATTCAACACAATGGTCCAGGCACAATTCAAAACAAAAATACAAATGTTGAAAACCGATAATGCAAAGGAATATTTTGAGACCTTTCTGGGTGATTATCTTGCAAGTCAGGGCATTGTCCATCAGAGTTCGTGTGTCAACACACCCAAACAAAATAGGGTTGTAGAAAAGAAAAATAGACACCTCATTGAAGTTGCTCGGTCACTTATGTTCACCAAACATGTTCCTAAATTTTTCTGGGGTGAGGCTATCTTAACAGTTGCTTATCTAATAAACAGGATGCCTTCTCGAGTCTGGAATTTCCAAACACCTTACCAAGTCCTCCTTCACTCATTCCCTAACACTAACACTCATGTCCTGTCCACTCTTCCTAAGAGAGTCTTTGGTTATTCTGTGTTTGTCCATATACATGCCCAACATCGGAGTAAACTTGATCCTAAAGCACTCAAATGTATTTTTGTTGGATACTCCTCAAATAAAAAAGGATATAAATGTTACTCTCTGGTCACACAAAAATTCTATAACTCCATGGATGTCACATTCTTCAAGCAACAACCTTATTAACCCAAAACTAATATTCTGGGGGAGAACTTCACTCAAGAATAGCAGCTTTGGGATATTGGTGCCTTAAATTCATCCTGTATCCATAATCCATCTCCGACCGAGTCATCACAACCACCTCAAACAAATCAGAGTTAGAGTCCAATCCCTGTCATCTAATCCAAACTCGAGTCTTAAACAGAACTCTAAACACCTCAGTGTCCCATTCCTACACAACCTGCGACATTAAGTGAGTTATATAGAAATAGATTATATTATATGTAAATGGTTATATCTTTTCATTGATCAGAGATTCTGTTATATACATGTCACAGCACAATCACCTCCTATCAATTGTATCCTATAATTGTGGACAATATCAAGGTAAGTGATTGCTGTCAATAACATAAAATGATTGTTGTCAATTACATCAAATGCATAAGGAAAAGAATAATATTCAAATGTGATTCCCTAAGAATGGTGCCTAAGATGTCTCTCTATCATGCCCCCATAAGATAGAGCATCCATCTCGGATGCTAATCTTGAACCGATGATGCAAGAACTGTTTTCGAGGAAGTGTTTTGGTGAATGAGTCCACCAATTAATCATTAGTATGAACATGAGAAACACGTAACCGATGATTAACAACCTGGTCACGAACAAAGTGAAAGTCAATGGCAATGTGCTTCATTCATGAGTGGAACACTGAATTTTTACACAAGTATGTGGTACTAATATTCGCAGTAAATTGCAGGTATAGCTGTAGGTGGAGCATGTAATTCTTGGAGCAGATTAGTTATCCAGTTTAGTTCAGCAGCAGTTGAAGCTATGGCACGGTACTCGGCTTCAGTAGATGAGTGAGCAATGGTGTTTTGCTTTTTGGAAGCCCAGCTGATTGGTGAGGCACCAAGAAACACAACATATGCAGATGTAGATATGCGATCATCAGTGTTTCCCACCCAATCAGAGTAAGAGAAGGCATGAAGTTGCGGACATGATTCTTTGCGAAGAAAAATTCTATGATCGGAAGTGCCCTTGAGGTATCATAGCAGACGTTTGACAATGGTTCAATGATGTGAGGTAGGATAATGCATGAACTGTGATAGTCTGTTGACTGCAAAGGAGATATCTGGCCTCATTAAGGACAAGTACTGTAGTGATCCCAGGACCTGTCGAAACTAAGTAGCGTCATGGTTAGGGGTGTCGTCGTTGAGCATTAGAGACTAGGTTGTGGATAGGAGAGTGCTAACCTCTTTAGCAGTAGCCATGTTCGCCTTGTGCAGGATGTCAAGTACATACTTTTGCTACGACAAGAACAAACCAGTTGGAGTTGTGCGAGCCTCAACACCCAGAAAATATGACAAGGGGCCGAGATCTTTCAAGGAGAATTAGTTGGCCAATTGATCAATGAACTGCTGGACAGAGGCAGAATTGTTTCTTGTAATGATGATGTTGTCAACGTACACAAGTAAGTAGAGTGTGGTCTGTCCATGGTGAAAGATAAAAAGAGAACTGTCTAATTTAGAGTTCACAAATTTGTGAATGAGTAGGAAGCCACGTAACTCATGATACCATGCATAGGGAGCTTGGCGAAGACTATAGATGGCCTTGCACAACTTGTAGACATGAGTAGGAAACTGTGGATGAGTGAAACCTTGAGGTTGCTGCATGTAAACATTGTCAGAAAGTGTGCCCTGCAAAAAAGCATTGTTAACGTCTAGTTGTCACAAGTCCTATAGGAGACCACTAAACTTAAAATAAGCCGAATTGTTGTAGGTTTTATAATAGGACTGAAAGTATCAGTGTAATCAATTTTGAGATGTTGATGGAATCCCTTGGCAACCAAACAAGCATTATGGCAGGCAACAGTACTGTTGGGGTTTCGCTTAATCTTAAATATCCACTTGCACCCAATGATGTTTTGTGTGTGGTGATGGGGTACGAGAGTCCATGTGAAATTTTTAAGAAGGGTGTCATACTCATCACTCATAGCCTTATACCATTGAGGGAATTTTTCAGCTTGGCGATATGTTGTGGGTTCAGGAGGTTTATCGGTTTTGGAAGTGGTGGTGTGGAGGTCAAGTATTTTGCATGGCTTGAAGCTATTATGTTGGGATCTGGTAGTTATTTTTGGTGGTGTGGGTGATTTAGATGGAGTAGTCTGTGAGGGAGATGAATGAGAAGAGGAATCATGACTTACCAGATTTGTAGAGGAGTCCAAGTAGTGTGATTGGTGCAAGGTAAAGGTAGGCAGCGTGACATGAGGATCCACTTGCCCATCAACACCATGATTTGAGGAGTGTGTATTAGTGGGGGCAGCTGGTAGAGGAGAACCTGATTGTACGTGGTTTAATGTAGATAAGGAAGTATATGAAGGTGCATGATTGTGAGTGACAGATTCATGAGATGTTGACTCAAGATTTGTGAGAGGATTGGAGAGATTTGAGGGACACTATTGATGTAGAGATTCTGTGTTAATTCGGGGTTCATGCATGGAAAGTTTTTGAGAGGGAAATTGAGACTCAATAAAAACTATATGGTGTGTAATAAAGGTTTTTGATGTGGATGGATCAAGACAGATATAGGAATTGTGAGAGAGTGAATAACTAATAAATATCCATGGTTTTGATCATGGAGCTAGCTTATGAGTGGAATAGGGACGAAGCCAAGGGTAGCATAAACAGCCAAATACTTTTAGTTTGTGATAATTTGGTTGTTTGTGAAATATTTTTTCGAATGGAGAGTGGGACTTAAGAACTAGGGTGGCCATATGGTTAATAAGATAGATGGCTGTTTGGAATGCTACAAACCAAAACAGTAAAGGTAGTGAGGCTTGGTGAAGTAAAGTAAGACCAGTTTCGACTAGATGACGATGTTTTCTTTCAGTGGAGCCCACTAATTGAGGAGTACATGAGGAGATGTGAGATGTTGAATACCAAATTAAGATAGGTGATGAGCCAAGCTTTGATATTCACCACCTCCATCGGAATAGACTGTTTTTATTTTTAATTGAAAATTTTTTTCGACTAATTTCTTGAATTTGTCAAATATGAGGGGAACATATGATTTGTGTTTGATAGGATAGAACCAAGTATATTTTGTAAAGTAATCCACAAAAATTATATAGTACCGAAAATTGTCATAAGAAATGATTAGTGATGGCCCTCAAATGTCAGTATATAAAATTTATAACAGAGAATTACATGACACACTTGTTAAGCCAAACGGAAATCTGTGGCTTTTATTACAGAGACATGAATCACAATGACTAGAAAGAGACTAGATACAGGTAGAGAAAATGTAGTTACTAATTTTTTTTGAATGGATTCGGAGGGATGGCCTAGACGGCGGTGCCATAGGTCGGTGGTAGTTGTTGTGGTGGTTGTGTATGATTGATTACGCCCAAAGAGTAACGCGGTAGTTGTAGCATAGCTTTGGGGTGTCGATTCCATAGGGAAACAAGTTAACTATAAGGAAAAGTGTAAACTTTAATACGAAATGATAAAATCCAAATAAGTAAATCTAAGTTTTGATAGTAAAGTATTATGAGAAAATTTTGTATTTGTAATGAAGAATAGAATAAGGAAACAATAAGGTTTCGGGAATCCTACCTAGGTTCGTTGCCTTATTCCAATTTCGATTCAGTTGTTTTTATCTCGATTGCAAGTTTCACATCCCAAACAAGCAATCGGTGTATATTCAATTAAAGCACTTGTAAACCCTAATGTAATTGTTATGAAGTACTCTTTACTTTCGATTTAAGCACACACGACCTATCCTATAGGTTTATCAAGAAACGACAATATATCTCTATGACAATATCGCAGTAATGGACAAACCTAAAAGATAAATCTACCGGACTTAATCACATCCAAACAATTTGACATAAGAAAAGCTTGACTAAACTTATATGGAGAGGAAGCATGCAATCACCGGGTTAAGAAAATCTAAAATAAGAAGAACATACAGTGCAGCTGTCACATGAACCTTAATTCTTCTTGTTTAAGCAAAGAATAAATCATAAACAATGTTTAGCAATAAATCCAAATTACAACTGAATTAAGAAAGGAAAATAAGAACAACTACACCTAGAGATTCATTCTTTCACCTTGCTTGGAGATTAGTTGGCCATGGGGGAGAGTGTGGCAGCCTCCCTTGAGTTTTCCAGCCTTTTATTAATTTCCTCTCTTCAACCCTAAGTGATCTATTTATAGTAAAAACGTCTAAGGGTGTTTTCGGGTTTAATCTATTGTTAAAACCCTAATTAAGTTCTGATTCAGAGATAAAAAAACGTGTGCACGCTATGGCTCTCCTTTATGGGCGCCGCAGCCTGGCTGGTCCAGGTCGTGGTGCACACTGATGCTGTTCTGGAGGCCTGACCTTTGTCTACTAAAACTGCCATAACTTTCTTTAGAAAAATCATTTTTATGAGCCGTAAAATTATCCAGAAAATAAACTTCTAGATCTTTCTAAGTATATATGGCTCATATCCTGGTTCTTCTTGTATCAATACAGTTTAATTTGCAAAAATGATTGATCTGTACGGGAAATTCTGGCAATTTAGTGAAAATCCTTTCCCAGTGCTTGTGAACCTTCACTCCTGTGTTCATCGAGTCATTGTACTTCAAGCAATGATAGCTTTTCTATCTCTTTTGAACTTAAAGTACCTAAAAATGCATCGAAATAGATCAATGATCCAAGAATGACACTTTAGAGTTGTTAAGGTATAAAAGTGCAATTCATACCTAGATCAACCCTAAAATGGTAACAATTAAGTACTGTAAAAAATGCATTTTATGACTCTCATCATAACCCCCAACTAGTTTATTGCTAGTCCCTAGCAATTCAAGCAAAAATGAGAGATGAATTCTACGGTGGGAATCAAAACAAAGTAAAGCAATGTTAGTGTTAAACCAAGAGTAATTCACTTTTGTCTCAAAAATGGCACATAACACATGACATATAGAATCATTAAATTTCACCCAAGTCTAAAAGTAATCTAAACATCAATCTTAAAATTGTTATCGACTCTTAACATCTATCTTACCACAATCTACTAATCCGAATACCCGGATGATTTTATGCACAACATTCATGAATACATGTCTTGGCCTCTAAAAACATAACAAATTGTGTGACTTCAATCACATAAACAAGCTCCATAGGCTTATTTTTCAAATCACTCTCCACTATTGTAGAAAAATCACACCATCTTAGATCAATAGGTCTTTTAATAAGCTCGTAATGTTAGGCTAAGGTAAAGGTTAATAAAGAACAGGAAGGATTCAAAAGTAAAAGAACTCAATCTCTTAGTTTTAACCACAACCACTGGATAACCTTCAACACCCAACTCTTTCAAGAGCATATCTCTCAATAAGTCACCACTTTTCTTTTTTTTTTTTCCTTCTTTCTTTGCCATAATTCACTTATTTTCTTCTCTTTTGTATTTTGGCATAAGACTATTCACCTCTTTTTCCATTTTTTTTTCTTTTCTTTTCCACAACCCCCAACTTATCTCCTTTAGTGTACTTGGGTTATGGTTTTCATATTTCCATCCTTACTCCTTTTAAGTGCTTCTCAACAACTATGTATAACTAAGTTCTTTAAAAGAAAGGTAAGGATAAAATATTTTTAGTCTCATAAAGGTGAGTAAATAGGCTATTGAAAGAAACAAGGCTCAAATTCTTTTTCAAGAAAAAAGGCTCAAACAGGTGACTAGTGACGAATGTAGCAAGGTTAAGTTTGAAAGGCTCAAACGGTCCAAAAATTGCCTATATCATATCCTAAGTAATGTGCATTCTAGGAATTCACCTCAAGTGATTATCAAATAAGTTCTAGAGCTTGTTGAGACTGCAAAAGTATTCACAAAACAATCACATATAAAACTTCTCTAAATGTTTTAGACTAATCATACAATTTTACCATAAACTAGAGTCTCAAACCAAATGAAGATTGACACTTAAATTAATTTCAAACCGAAGTAAGATTTAACAACTTCTTAACGCTATATACTATCTCAATTAGGCTCATATCATTAACATGTGAATTAACTCTAAGGCTAACACAAAGCATGCTAAAAACAAAAAAAAGAAGGAAAATGACATCAAGTAGTTCAAAGAAAAATATGAAAAACAAGAATATGTTTCCTCCTTTCCTCCACCCCCAACTTAAAATAAGCATTTTCCTCAATGTGAAAGCAAAAGTTAAAGAAACTCCCTTTTTAGCCAAAAGTGCACATAAGCTGAAAATTGTGCACCACCATTTGAACTGCTTCGTATATTTGTCCCTGAAAAAGAAATACGAAAGTAAAACTGGAAAACAGCAAAATAATAATAATAAACAAGAAAAAAAATATGAAAAACAAAAAAAAAATAAAAGGATATATTGTGGGTTGCCTCCCAGGAGCATTAAGTTTTACATCTTCAGCCAGACGCTGCACCACTCTCACTGCTGGCCTCATTGTGGTGCTGAAGATGTGGCTCCATACTTAGTGGCCTCAGTGCTAGTCTTTTGGCAAGGAATACTTAAAGTCCACCACATATGGCTCAAGTGTTTTTGGTGATTCCCATTTACTATCAGCAGTAGGGTATTTGATTCCCGCATCCATATGACTTCTCTCAAGCAACTCCTCAAAGCATGGTTGCCAAGATTTCTTAATAAATTCTTGTGGCTTATCAAAAACATCAGGAACATTAACGGTATGGGGATAAACTGAAGAATCATTGAATTCAAAATTATTAGGAATGAATTTCGAAGAGTTAGAATTATCTTTAATGTGCCCATCCTCCAAATTAAGCTTATCAATCATATGAGTGTCGAAACACTCATCCTCTTCATGTGGCTGCCTTGAGACTCGAAAAACATTTACTTCTAGAGTCCTTTTTCTAAATGATAATGTCATTAGGCTATTCCTACAATTAATGAGGGCATTGGCGGTGGAAAGGAATGGTCTTCCAAGTATCAAAGGAATTTTGGACTCCGCATTTACAATAGAAACAGTATCTAAAACCAAAAAGTCAACGGGATAATAGAAATTATCAATTTGCAACCAAACATTTTCTAAAATACCTCTTGGTTTTCTTATGAATTTATCTGCTAATTGAAGTACCATGAAGGTTGGTTTAATCTCACCTAGACCGAGTTGCAAGTACATAGAGTATGGCATGAGTTTCACACTAGCTCTCAAATCCAGCAATGCTTGGCCACAAGATTTGTTTCCAATTTGGCAAGCCACCGTTGGACAACCCGGATCTTTATATTTGGGCGGTGTCTTGCTGTCAATTATTGCACTTGCTTGCTCCGTTAAGAATGCCATCTTCTTCACATTGTGCTTCCTTTTGAGTGTGCATAGATCCTTGATGATTTTAGCATAGTTAGGGATCTGTTTTATGACATGAAGAAGATGAAGATTAATTTTAACATGCTAAAGTTGATCAATAATCTCACTTTTTAATGCTGAATTTATCTTCTTAGGTTTAAGGAGTGCTTGAGGGTAAGGCACCGGTGGAGAATAATCATCATGGGCCTCTTGTTCCTTGGCAGCTTTATCCTTGTTGCTCAAGTTTGATGGTAAAGTGGGCCCATCAATTTTCTTACCACTGCGGGTGATTATGGCATTAACCTCTCTAATATTTTGGTTTTCAGGTCTGGAGATTTGTGCCATATGTTATCCCCTTGGATTAGGTTGTGGTTGTGAAGGAAAGCAACCTTGTTCTTGAATCGTCAAGAAGCTAGTCAACCTGGTGAGTTGACTCTTTATTACCTTTTATTCCTCTTTGATCACTTGTTGCTCCTCTAACAACCGTTGATTTATTTTGCCCTGCTCTTCTACACTCTTGGCATGTACCTGCATAAATGATTTAAACATATCTTCCAAAGGTAAAGACTGTTGAAGTGCATTAAATGAGGTTGTTTCCTGTTGCCATTGGGTACTAGATTGGGTAGGAGGTTGCATATTAGATCTTCAACTAAAATTAGGGTGATTCTTCCAACCGGGATTGTAGGTGTTAGAGTAGGGTGAGTCTGGTTTTCTAAAGGGTATACC
This sequence comes from Bretschneidera sinensis, assembly GCA_023935145.1. Taxonomy (NCBI): domain Eukaryota; kingdom Viridiplantae; phylum Streptophyta; class Magnoliopsida; order Brassicales; family Akaniaceae; genus Bretschneidera; species Bretschneidera sinensis. Next base: position 119,301,366 of record CM043699.1, read on the forward strand.
TACAGCATTACACTCTCCCTTCATCTCAAAATAAGTTGGACAATCCTTAGGTAAATGATCTACCCCATTACACATGAAACAAGGCTCATGGGACTCTACCCTAGCAACCAGTTCAGGGGCTCTAGCATATTTGGTTTTTAAGGCTTCAATTTCTTTAGTTAGGGCCTCTAAACAGGCTTTAAGGTTGTCCTCTTTCTTAAGTTGATAAATCCCAACGGGTTGATTTCTCCTAGTGCTTTCCATGGCATTTGGTCCTATCCAAGTGTGGGCTTTTTTCTGACATGTAATCTAGGAAATCTATGGCTTGGTCGAGATCTTTTTGAAGAAAATCCCCATTGCACATCATTTCTATGAATTGTCTTTCCATACTTAGAAGTCCATCATAGAAGTAGCTAACCACTCGTCAACTCTCATACCCATGGTGTGGACAAGAATTTAACAGGTCATTGAAATGCTCCCAAACTTGATATAAGGTTTCACTCTCCTTTTGTGCAAAGTTTGAGATTTGTCTCTTGAGGTTATTGGTCTTATGGGTTGGGAAGTGCTTGTGGAAGAAAACTCGTGTCATCTCATCCCAACTACTTATGGACCTAGGCCTTAACGAGTATAGCCAAGCCTTGGCTTTTCCTTAAGTGAAAAGGGAAAAATTGAAGTTTGACGGTGTCTACCATATCAGCCCTACCTTGAAAGGTTGCTACTACTTTATCAAAATCCCTAATATGGATATAGGAGGTTTTTATTCTCAAATCCATGGAAAGTTGGTAGCAATTAGATCATGCCCGGCTTAAAATCAGGTTGTTGAACATTAGGAGGGAACATGATACAAGATGGTGTAGCCTTTCAGCTTGGATATAAGTAGTCTTTAAGTGTCCTAGCAACATTCTCATTGTTATTTTCGGTCATGTTAACAAAATACTCTAAATTCTCACTTGGGTATACACTATGGTTCGATCTAGGTGAAGGTTCACTAACGGACATGGAAGGAGAGGGTAACTCTATTTCAGGTCTTTCAATGAATCTACCTCACGAATCTCTCGGTCTAAGCATACACCAAAGGGATTAGAGGGAAACAAATAAAACAGAAAAAAAATCAAAACAAAGAGCAAAGAACGATATTACCGTCTTATCTCAAAGTTGACAATCTTCCTTGGTTGTAAGTGCATCTCCCCGGCAACAGCACCAAAATTTGATTACGCCCAAAGAGTAACGCGGTATTTATAGCACAGCTTTGGGGTATCGATTCCACAGGGAAACAAGTTAACTATAAGAAAAAGTGTAAACTTTAATACGAAACGATAAAATCCGAATAAGTAAATCTGAGTTTTGATTGTAAAGTATTATGAGAAAATTGTGTATTTGTAATGAAGAATAGAATAAGGAAACAACAACGTTCCGGGAATCCTCCCTAGGTTCATTGCCTTATTCCAATCTTGATTCAGTTGTTTTTATCTAGATTGCAAGTTTCACATCCCAAACAAGCAATCGGTGTATATTCAATTAAAGCACATGTAAACCCTAATGTAATTGTTATGAAGTACTCTTTAATTTTGATTCAAGCACAGACAACCTATCCTGTAGGTTTATCAAGAAACGACAATATATCTCTATGACAATATCACATCAATGGACAAACCTAAAAGATAAATCTACCGGACTTAATCACATCCAAACAACTTAACATAAGAAGAGCTTAACTAAACTTATATGGAGAGGAAGTATGCAATCACCGGGTTAAGAAAATCTAAAATAAGAAGAACATATAGTGCAACTGTCACATGAACCTTAATTCTTCTTGTTTAAGCAAAGAATAAATCATAAACAATGTTTAGCAATAAATCCAAATTACAACTGAATTAAGAAAGGAAAATAAAAACAACTACACCTAGGGATTCATCCCTTCGCCTTTCTTGGAGATTAGTTGGCCATGGGGGAGAGTGTGGCAGCCTCCCTTGAGTTTTCCAGCCTTTTATTAATTTCCTCTCTTCAACCCTAAGTGATCTATTTATAGTACAAAAATCTAAGGGTGTTTTCGGGTTTAATCTATTGTTAAAACCCTAATTAAGTTCTGACTCGGAGATAGAAAAACATATGTGCGCTATAGCTCTCTTTTATGGGCACCACGACCTGGCTGGTGGTTCAAGATGTGGAGGTTTTAGGTGCCGCGGCCTTGGCTGGTCCAGGCCACGGTCCACACTGATGCTGTTCTGGAGGCTTGACCTTTGTCTACTAAAACTGCCATAACTTTCTCTAGAAAATTCATTTCTATGAGCCATAAAATTCTCCAGAAAATAGACTTCTGGATATTTCTAAGTATATATGGCTCATCTCTTGGTTCTTTTTGCATTAATACAGTTTAATTTACAAAAATGATTGATCTATACGGGCAATTCTGACAATTTAGCGAAACTCTTTTCCAAGTGCTTGTGAACTTTCACTCCGGTGTTCATCGAGTCATTGTACTTCAAGCAATGATAGCTTTTCCATCTCTTTTGAACTTAAAGTAGCTGAAAATTCATCGAAATAGATCAATGATCCAAGAATGACACTTTAGAGTTGTTAAGGTATGTGTGCCATCGACATAACCTAGCAAATTATAACCAAATAGTAAATTAGAGAATTAAGATCTCCAAGAGGCATAGTTCCCACCTCTAGATAGCTTGAATGGGATTTGGGATGTAGTATTAATAGAGATTAGATTATTGGTTTATGCAAAAGGGTTGGTACCAGTTGATACAACAACTAGTGTTTCGGAGGTTGAGGAGTTTGATGAATCTGATGAGTTGATTGGAGAAGACATTACAGAGAAGGGGAAAAGAAAAAGAGGGAGATATAAGGGAGATATGAGGATTAGTTTTTAAGCTTAGTGGCTTGAGAGCTCTGATACCATATAGAAATAGATTATATTGTATGTAAATGGTTATATCTTTTCATTGATCAAAGGTTCTGTTATATACATGTCACAACACAATCACCTCCTATCAATTATATCCTATAACTATGGACAATATCAAGGTAAGTGATTGCTGTCAATTATATAAAATGATTGCTGTCAATTACATCAAATGCATAAGGAAAGGAATAATATTCAAATGTGATTCCCCAAGAATGGTGCCTAAAATGTCTCTCTATCAAGTTACGTGTCTACTCTAGGAGAAATAAGACTCAAGAAGGGAAAGAACCATAGCCACCTGATCAAGGCCATGAATCCAACCCGATCCTGGAACCACAAAATTCACTAGGTAACACTAGTCCCAGTCTTGCTCTGAGTGATCTTCCTGATAACGACATTGATAGGCCCATTGCCTTGAGAAAAGGCATAAGGTCTTGTACTAATCATCCCATTTATAATTTATGCATTCGTTAGCAACATTGACAAGATACAGGTTCCAAAATCAATACACTAAGCTCTCAGTGTACTAGAATGGAAGACAGCCATTTGGGAAGAAATTCATGCTCTTGAAAAGAATAAAACTTGGGTAATATCTGAGTTTCCACTAGGGAAACATCCTATTGGTTACAAGTGAATCTTCACTATAAAACATAATGCAGATGGTAGTGTCAACAGATTCAAAACATGTCTTGTAGCTAAGGGATTCACTCAATCTTATGGGATCGATTACGAGGAGATCTTTGCCCTTGTAGCCAAGCTCAATATAGTTTGATGTTGCTCTCACTAGCTTCTAATCTAGATTGGTCACTCTACCAATTGGATGTGAAAAATGCTTTCCTCAATGGAGATCTAAAAGAAGAAGTCTACATGGAGATACCTCATGGCTTTGACACTCCCGCCACCACCAACAAGGTCTGTAAATTCAAGAAATCTCTGTATGGACTCAAGTAGTCACCAAAAGCATGGTTTGACAAATTTACTAAGGCTGTTAAGAAGTTCAGGTATGATCAGTGTCAGACCGACCATACTATGTTTGTCAAACATTCATCTTCAGGAAAAAAAGGCAATACTAATAGTATATGTTGACAACATCATTCTAACTGGAGATCATGATAAAGAGATACTCAAGTTTAAGAGCTTCTCAGCCAAAGAATTCAAGATCAAAGATTTGGGCAGTCTTAAGTATTTTCTTGGCATGGAAGTAGCACGGTTGAGAAGAGGTATTTTAGTTTCTCAGCGGAAGTATGTGTCGGACCTCTTGAAAGAGACAGAGATGCTCAGATGCAAGCCAGGTGACACTCCTATGGACTCCAAAATAAATCTAGGAAGAAAAGATGATAGTGCACCCATTGACAAAGGGAGTATCAAAGATTGATTGGGAAACTCATTTATCTCGCACAAACTAGACTCGATATCAGCTTTGCTGTGAGCGTAGAGAGTCAATTCATGAACAGACTGATAAAAAACACATGGAGGTTGTATATAGGATTCTGAGATATTTAAAGATGACACCAGGTTAAGGATTATTCTTCAAAAAGACTGTGAATAAAGGGATCAAAATTTTCACTGATGCAGATTAGGCTGGAGATGTAACTGACTGACGATCTATTTCAGAATATTGCACTTATGTTTGGGGAAATTTGGTTACTTGGTGAAGCAAGAAGCAATTAGCGGTGTCTCGAAGCAGTGCTGAAGCATAATTCAGAGCTCTTGCACATGACATTTGTGAGGGAATATGGTTAAAAAGGGTATTTTGTGAATAAGAATCCTAGTCACGGAACCTATGAAAATGTTTTGTGATAATCAATCTGCCATCAGCATTGCAAAGAACCCGGTGCATCATGACAAGAAAAAGCACGTGGAGATCGATAGACACTTTTTCAAAGAGAAGTTAGAGATAAGCATAATATCACTTCTGTTTATCCCAACTACTCAGCAGATTGCAGACATCCTAACTAAGGCTGTACCAAGGAAGACATTCGAGGATCTTAATTCCAAGCTAGGTTTACTCAACATTTATAACCTACCTTTAAGGGGGGGGGGTGTGTGGAAATACGTGATTTGTGTTCGAATTTCTAGGAATTTACTACTGTAAATTAGTTTGATTTGTTTCCTAGAATAAAGAGATATTGGTATTATTCTAACAAATTCCCTAATTAGTGGTTTTTCCGTTTTTTAGCTAGCATGATTACAAAAAATAATTCTCTCATTCCTTACTATTTATCTATATATTTTTCATTTAGAAAATAATGAGAATAAGAAATTTTCATTCTAAAAAATCTACAATTTCATAAAAATGAGTCCTTATTTATGAGTTTTTTTACCTCATAAGATTCTTACATATCTGACTTTGTTTACTAGATTATTTCTTTATGCAGCAGCTATTGTGGCATTTTTTTGGATGAATATAATTTTTTATTTATTTATACAAGAGCAAACAAAGCAGAAATTCTGTTAAAAATCAATAAATTTTTATTTATAGCCTAATTCAGTTCAGATTGCAAATCTCCATCAATTTTATCTTTCATTCCAGCCTTTTGTAAAACCTAAATGCCAATCTGCTTTATGACAGTGCAAGTAAAGAACAGATGATCATTAGAGTCTTTTGCATTATGATGTTTATTTGAATCCTATTCAGATGAGTAGGAGGATTCATAACCGTAAGAACTGGACCTTCCTTCACTGCTTTCATCGGAGCTCATGCTGATTTTCATTAGTGGAGTTAGAGTTTGTGAGTGTTGATTGAGGAAACTTGTAATTGGGTTATCATAAGTAAGTATCTTTTTTGGAGAGCCTACCATTTCCTTTTGGGTTCCCTTTTGCTTCTCATATAAGGGTATTTGACCTGGTTTGGGGGGGTTGAGCAGTTCTTCTCATAGGGGTGAATAAGTCGTTTGCACTAAAATATGCGAAATTATGCAAAGGTTGGATCGCAGCTGATGTGGTTATGAAGGGAGAGTAGGTTGTTTGAGCAAAAAGGTTGTAGGCAGGATATGGTTGATGCTGTTGTTGAGATCTAACCACAAAATCCAATTGGGCTCTCAAATGTTTTAACTCAGCTTTTCTTTTTTTTATAGTAAATTATGGATAGATTGTGCTAGTATATCGTTCCATTTGGAGAAGCTCTCAATGTAGAGTTCCAATCTTCTTTTTCCATAGAGTAATGAGATTGTGGATACCATTGAAAGCTTTATCAACTTTTTTAGCAAGAATCTATTGATCACTATTTGTTGCAGCATCTTATTCTTGGCGATGGCATTTTCATATTGCTAATTATGAGCAGCCTCAACAGGTGAATTGGTTCTTCTTGTTCCATAGTGTTGTACGAATATCTACCTAAATAAATAGGTGAATAATCGTACTAGTTATACTTGCAAGTGCACAAGGTCATCAGTGTAGTCTAGTGTGCAAAAGCAAGGTCATCTCCACAGGGATTGGTAAAGTTGCTTTTAGAATCAGTTTCTCTAAAGTAAAAAGAGATAAATAACTGTTGGAAGGTGATTTGATAATAATAAGGACATAGGGCTTTGATATCCACCACTAGTCATACTTTCCCAATTTGTATAAGGTATCAGTGCACTAGCCTTATTATGTATACCTACTGGTTACCAACCTAAGGGCATGGTATCTACTCCTTAAGCTATTGATTTCCCTAAACAACGAGTTAGGCATGGTATCTACTCTAACTCTTTTCTTCCTTAAGGGATTCAGCATGGTATCTGCTTGAGTTGTTCCTTAAGAAAACATAAGTACTGTGGAAATCGACAACCACATGAGACCTAGAGCATGGTATCTACTCCCGGTTTTCCATGTTGATTAACCCGGGTATCCGGATAAGATATCCCTTGTTACTAATGTTAGACCTAGGACTCGGTCATCCAAATTGATCTAACTAACCTATCCATACCACATGCATACGTTGGCCTTACACATACATATGAGGAATTTAAATAAGCACAGACATTAATCAAGTTAAGTAACATAATAAAAGCTATTAGCAAAGATTTTATCAATGAATATAAATATGGGAATGCATAACTAGGGCTTCAATCGAGCCCTATAAGAAAGTTAGTTACACATATTATCTGAAGTAAACATTATAAATAAACTAAACATTAAAAGAGAAGAATAAACCCGAGAGAAGAGGCGTCAATTCTCTCCCAAGCTCTCAACTCCAAGTAAAAGAAAAGAGAAAAGTGTTTTCTATCTCAGGTGTGTTATGTGTGTGAGTTAAAAGTGTATTTATAGGTGTTTGAGAAGTCTTAAGAGACCCATGAGTTCCTAAACCTCCTAAAACAAAAATTCTCTTATTTCCAAAATAGGGTTCTGCAGTTTACTGTTCACGCCCGTACATGTGCGCTCGATCGCATATGTCTTGCGCTCGATCCTTCATGTGTGCGCTCGATCGCAATATATGGTGCGATTGATCGCAATTTGTCCAGAGAATGCTCCAGGGATTCCAGATTTCTTCCTTTAAGTGCCAAAACTGCTTCTTTTTCTCCAAAACCCTATAAAAACATGTAAAACACACAAATGGAGTAAAAGAGACCAAATTAACGTAATTAAGGACCTAACAAATGTAAATAATCTTTAAGCACTTATCACACCCCCAAACTTACATATTGGTAGTCCCTTAGCAATACTAAATTAAAAACTAAAATGAAAAACATTGATAGATCCAATGTTCATGGTGTCAATCAAAAGTTTAGATTTTTTACAAAACTATGATGCGCATTCATGAGCAAGCTTAACAAGTTTAAACATATTTTTGAAATGAATAAGAGTTTTGAACGTAAATCATTTTCATGAGGTAGTTTAAGACATCACAAGTTTGACTTTAGTGTGTGGTGACTAGCACACAAAAGATTGGGTTTCCAAGAAATTCAAACATGTATTGTTTCGATGACTCAAGATTCACCAAACTTTTTATTAGAGTCAACAAATATGGTATAGACTTTTATTTATGAGATTTTTGCCAAGTTAGTTCCCTTAAGCTTTCTTATTGACTCGTGTAACGAGTGTTTAGCCAATAACTCCCAAACCAGATGGTTTTAGGGCATTAGGTGTAAAGACACTCCTAAGGACTTACTAGCTCGAGTCAACAAGGCTACGAAACTTAACTGGTTTTAATGCTACCACTTAGAATTTTCCACCTTTTGACGTGACACTTAATGTTTACTGAGGCAAGAGGGCTAGTTATTCAGTGAAAAGTTCCTTTTAATGATCATTTAAAATTTTCCACCTTTTGACGTGACACTCAATGCTTACTGAGGCAAGAGGGCCAGTTACTCAGCGGAAGATTTGTTTTTATTGATCATTAGGAGCATTTTTTTTCTTTTTAAGCATGAATCAATCTTTTCTATTTTTATATGCCAAAATGTCAATCTAATAGGTCATCTAGTTTATAGTCAAGCAAAATAAACATACAAATCCAAATAACATGTCATACCCCACACAATTATGTGCTAATGTGCTCGTGATAATTTAAGTTAAACATGTGAATTCTTAAATGCCTAAAGGGCAGTGATCTAGGTTCAAAACTTGATTATTGGCCTATATGTTCAAAGTGTTTAAGCTTACTGATGAAGTCAAATCATACAGTTTTGTTTAGATCTAAAAAAAAAGTTTATTGGACAAAATGAACATGCATTTATCTACGAAAATAGCAACAAAAAAAAAACTGTGGGGTAAGTGAGTATGTGAATGTGTCCCCATACCTCCAAACTTAAATTGCACATTGTCCCCAATGTGTGAGTAGCATGGAAGAACCTGACCTGGGAGATGGAGAGCTCTATGGCTGGCATGGCTTGGAGCACGCCCCCAAACTTCAACTGGATGCACTGACACTGTCCTTGAAAAAGAAAGAAAAACAAAGATAAAATGGAAAACAAGTAATAGACAATAATATAAAAGTATAAAATACGAATAATAACATAAACTATAAAAAGGATATGCATTGGGGTGCCTCCTATGAGCACTAAGTTTAACATCTTTAGCCAGACGTGGTATCCTCTCACTGCTGATCATCAGGTGGTGCAGTCGAAGAGGTACCGGGTGTCGGAGGTAGGCGATCAAGAATGGCCTGCAGCGTAGCCTCCTGGCATGCTAACCGTGCCTCTAAACTATCCATACGTTGATGCATGAGTGTGGTAGCAGCAGAGAGCTCACCTCGAAAGGAGGACAACTTAGTTAGAAAGTGCTGGGACTCAGTGGGTCCCATGTCCGAATGGTCTTCCTCACGTACTAGGCTAATGACCGGGGTCTTGGTCTCCATGCGATCCTCCTCAACTCGCTCAGCTGTTGGAGCAAGTACTGGGGGTCCTCGTGGCATATGCGAGGTGCTGTGTGTCCATTGAGCCTTCCCGAAGAAGGGATGCTCTCGCACTGGCCCGTCACTGTGGGTCCCCTTAATCCCCTTCTTCTTGAGGATGGAGGAGAGTAGGAACGGGAAAGGGAGGCCCCAAGCATTGGCCGTGGTGGTCTGACGGCCATGTACGTGATCCCAAAACTTGTGTAGCTGGCTCCAAATGACAGCCGGGATGGAGTACCAGTGGCCTCTATGGAAGGCATATATAGTCTGGAGAAACTGGTCTCGCCGCTGTGTCTTGGGCCCCAATAGACACATGTTACGCTGTAGGATCGTATCAACAAGCCACAATCGGGGAAACAGCTTGGACCGACTGGCCACATTGTTATGCCTGTCGGCATACTAGCCAGCGCACATGTCCGTGATGATATCGGCCAGGGCAAAGGACTCCGGCTGCTCCTCGATATCAGTGTCCTCAGGAGGGGAATCATCGGTGCAATGAAGAGCAATGACGATATCGGCACTTGTCACCTCGATAGGCGTGCCCCAGATTGAAGAGGTGAGGACTCCCAGTCTGCTGCAGTCGAAAGATAGATGCTCATAAAACTGGACTACGAGCTGGGATTAGGCAGTGGAGCACACTGGTTTAAACAACCGCTTCAACCTTCGATGTCGGAATGCTTGGACGGCCCATTGCGTGGCGTCCATATGCCAGAATATGTCATCGATGGCGAATGTGGTCCCGAACAACAACTCTTGTTGCTCGATACTGGGCTAGGATGAGGAGGCACGGCTGCTTGAGGCACCAGAGGTAGAAACAGTTGGTCTGGACATGCTTGATACTAGTTTTTGCCAAATTTGCGATCGATCATGACTTGCGTGCGCTCGATCGCACACTGGCTATGTGCTCGATCGCAAATGTCGTGCGCTTGATCGTACACAGTCAGGCTTTTCCTCGAACAGTTGATGTGCACCAAAAAATAAGCTACGATCTTGACGAGTTGAATGTGTGCCGAACCTCCTACTCCAAACAAGCACTCAATCACACTCAAGATAACATATAAGAATAAAGAGTTTTGTAAATAAAACATTAAAATTCGTGTGTGTGTGTGAAGAGTACCTTGTGGATTAATGGGGATTGGAATACGGGGTGGTGACAGTGGAGGTGATGGTGATTGCTGGTGATGGAGGCAATGGATTGGTGACGGAGGATGGTTGAGATGGAAGTGGTGGTGAATGATGGTGGCAAAGTGTGAGCGTGAGAGATGCAGGTAGACGGGAAGAGCGAGTGAGAGAGAGAGTGCAGGGTGCGAGTGAACACAGTGAAGAGGTGTGAGTGCGTGAGTGAAGGTTTTCAGATAAATAAATGCTTATGCCACGAATGCACTCGATCGCACACGGGGTGCGCTCGATCGCACTAGTGCGCTCGAGCACATTTGAAGGACACACTTGATCGTACACATGCACTCGATCGCATTGAATGATGCGATCGATTGCAAGTAGTGTGCATGAGACAAAAAAAAATGTACCTTTAGCTAAAAAATGATAAATTTGGAATGATACATCCTTACCATGTGTCAGTGGCCTCAGTACCACTAACCTCCGTAGAGTTGCTTGAGCTGTATGAGTAATTAAATTTGCGCTTGCTCAAGCACTCTCGTGTCACCATGCTATTTGTTTGGAGGGGAGCACTTAGAGTCCACCTCTTGTGGCTCTAATGCCGTGTGTCAGCTGTATACTGAACCTCTTCAAGTGCCAAGTCTTCATCTCTTGGAGGTAATTGAATGTTGAGGTAAGGTTTGGCTTTGTGTCCATTTATTGTAAAGGGCTGAGTCCCGCTTGGCCTACAGACTTCTAATGCACCACGAGGGAAGACCTTGGTGACCATGTACGGACCGTACCATCTGGATTTGAGCTTGCCTGGGAACAGTCTTAATCGTGAGTCATATAGCAGCACTTTTTGTCCTACATGGAACTCCTTCCGTACTAGTTTTTTGTCATGATAAACTTTTGTCCGTTCTTTGTACAACTTTGCATTCTCATAGGCATCATATCTAAATTCTTCAAGCTCATTTAGATGCAGCTTTCTTTTCTCACCCGCTTGTTTCATGTCGAAGTTGAACTGCTTTATGGCCTAATATGCTCGATGTTCTAATTCCACCGATGGATGGCATGCTTTTCCAAAAACTAGACGGTAGGGAAACATGCCTATTGGGGTCTTATAGGCTGTCCTATATGCCCATAGAGCATCATTTAGGCGTAGAGACCAATCCTTCCGGTTAGGCTTCACAGTCTTTTCTAATATTCCCTTAATCTCTCGGTTATTAATCTCCACTTGGCCACTGGTTTGAGGATGATATGCAGTGCCAACTTTATGAGTGATCCAATACTTCCGGAGTAGTTTGGTAAAAGAACGATGATGAAGGTGACTGCCTCCATCACTGATGATTGCTCTTGGAGTTTCAAACCGAGTAAAAATGTTAGCCTGCAAAAACTTGATAACTACTTTGTGATCATTAGTCCTTGAGGGGACAAACTCTACCCATTTAGACACATAATCCACGCCCACAAAAATATATAAATAGCCGAATGAGTTAGGAAAGGGTCCCATGAAATCAATGCCCCATATGTCAAAAAGTTCTACCAAATGAATATTTTGTTAGGGCATCTGATTTCGGGAAGAGATGTTACCTGTCCGCTGGCATCTATCACATGAGTTGCAAAAGGAGAAAGCATCTTTAAACAGATTAGGCCAATAAAAACCAGATCGGAGTACCTTAAGAGCTGTTCAATTTGTCCCAAAATGTCCTCCATAGGCAAACTGGTGGCAGTGTTACAATAAGCTAAAGTGTTCCTCTTCTGGGATACATCGTCTGATGATTTGATCGAGGCAAGCTTTGAAAAGATAAGGATCATCCCAATAGTAATGTCTTGACAGAGATATTAGCCGTTTCTTTTCTTGAGTAGTCATACCTGGGGGAAAAACTTTAATAGTTAGATAATTAACTATATCAGCATACTATGGAAGTTTTACCTCTAGTGTAAATAGTTGTTCATCGGGGAAGTTCTCATTCAAAGGTAACCCTTTATCATCACTCTCATATGGGAGTCTTGACAAATGATCCGCAACTACATTCTCACTGCCCTTTTTGTCTTTGATCTCTAAATCGAATTCTTGGAGTAGAAGTACCCATCTGATTAGCCTAAGCTTTGCATCTTTCTTAAAAACAAATATCTCAAAGCAGCATGGTCAGTAAATACAATAACTTTAGAACCAATAAGATATGATCTAAACTTCTCTAAAGCAAATATAACAGCTAACAATTCTTTTTCAGTAGTAGAATAGTTAAGCTGAGCATCATTTAACGTTCTAGAAGCATAGTAAATAGCATAAGGTACCTTATTGATTCTTTGACCTAAGACAGCTCCCAAAGCGAAGTCATTGGCATCACACATTAATTCGAAAGGGAGATTCCAATCCGGTGCCATCATTATTGGGGCAGAGGTGAGAACATTCTTCAAGGTGTTGAAAGCTTGCATACAATCATCATTCCATTCAAACTTGGTATCTTTAGTCAATAGTGCACAAAGAGATCTAGAGATTTTAGAAAAGTCCTTGATGAATCTTCTATAAAAACTGGCATATCTAAGGAAACTTCTAATGCCCTTGACCATGAGAGGGGGAGGTAGCTTTAAAATGATGTCAATCTTAGCTTTGTCTACCTCAATACCTTTGTTTGAGATGGAGTGACCCAACACAATACCTTGTTGAACCATGAAGTGACATTTCTCCCAATTCAGTACTAAATTACTCTATTCACATCTCCTTAGGACATTTTCCAAATGATTCAGGCACTCATCGAAATTAGATCCAAAGACACTAAAATCATCCATGAACACCTTAATATATTTCTCTACCATATCGGAAAAAATGCTCATCATACATCTTTGAAAAGTGGCTGGTGCGTTGCATAAACCGAATGACATTCTTCTATAAGCAAATGTACCGAAAGGACATGTGAATGTTGTCTTTTCTTTATCCTCAGGTGTTACGGCAATTTGATTGTATCCACTATACCCATCCAAGAAGTAGTAATAACTATGACCGGCTAACCTCTCTAGCATTTGGTCAATGAATGGCAGGGGAAAATGGTCTTTTCTAGTTACTTTGTTTAATCTCCAATAATCAATGCATACTCTCCAACCCATTATTTTTCTTGTAGGTATGAGCTCTTCATCTTCATTCTTTACCACGGTAATCCCACTCTTTTAGGAACGACTTGGACCGGACTCACCCATTTGCTATTCGATATAGGGTAAATGATGCCAACATCTAGTAGCTTCAATATCTCGGCTTTTACTACCTCCTTCATGTGTGGGTTAAGTCATCTTTGAGCATCTCGAGTGGGCCTTGCTTCTTCTTCAAGGTAAATATTATGCATGCACTTTGCTGGACTTATCCCCTTAATGTCAGCAATGGTCCACCCAATGGCAGTTTTATGCTCCCTAAGAACTCTTAACAGCTTCCCTTCTTCCCCACTACTCAAGTTAGCAGCTACAATCACAGGTAAAGTCGCATTTTCTCCTAAGTAAGCGTATGTTAAATGCTCGGGTAGCTGCTTTAGTTCCAATGTTGGTGCCTGCACAATGGATGGAAGAAGAGTAGTATTAGTGGGTATGAGAGTTTCAAATGGAGGAGGATACATACTGGAGTGTTTTGGAGAGGTCGCAAGTTGGTGCATAGTTGTGATGATGTCATCAGTAATATCTTCATATTCTTGCTCAATATCCATCTCCGTGAAGTTATGAGTGAGAGTAGTCTCCAATGGATCAATGTGTTGGACCTGAAAAGCTTGCTCAACAAAGTTTTGTATCATACAAACATTAAAGCATTCCAAGTCATCTTGAGGGAGTTTCATTGCATCAAATATTTTAAACTCTATTTTCTCACCATTGATTTTCATACTCACTATACCCTTTTTCACACAAATCTTAGTGTCAGCAGTTCTCATGAAGGGTCTCCCTAATATGATGGGTAAGGGCATTGGCATAGGGCACTCTTCCATGTCTAATACGATGAAATCAGTAGGTAAGATGAATTCTCCAACTTTTACTAGGACATCCTCGAGAATACTCCTAGGTATTTTAATACTCCTATCTGCCAATTGTAAGGTAATAGACGTTGGTTGTAACTCCCCCAAACATAGGGTCTCGAATACCGTGTAAGGTAGTAAGTTTACCCCCGCACCTAAGTCTAGTAATGCTTTGTCAAATAGCTGATCACCTATTCTACAGGGAATAATAAAACTACCCGGATCTTTCAGTTTGGGTGGGAGTTTTCTTAGTAGTACAGCACTTATTTCTTCAGTTAATGCTACAGTTTCATGTTCTCGAAATTTCCTTTTATGAGTGCAACAATCTTTTAGGAACTTAGCATAGGCGGGTATTTGATGAATTGCATCTAGTAATGGAATATTAATTTCAACTTTTCGCAAGGTTTCAAAAATATCAAGTAGTTTATTGTCTTTCTTTTGTTTTACTAACCTTTGCGGGAAGGGTGGTGCATTCACTTTCTCCGTCTCACTTACCCTTGATGCTGATGGTGTCTCTTTCGATGCTGCTGGAGATTCCTAGGATCTGTTCACTTTGCCATTTCTCAATGTTGTGACAGCTTTTAGTTGTTGATACCCCCCAAGGTTGGGTAATGTTTGAGCTGGGAGCTCCCCTTGCTTTCTGCCACTGAGCTCTTTAGCTAGTTGTCCCATTTCTACCTCTAGTCTTTGAATTGCTTGCTCATGTGCCGCATTAGTTTGTTTTTGCTGAGTCATGAACTGTTCTCGTGACGTTACCAGTTGTCTTACTAGACTTTCTAGGTCATTTTTCTTTGGTTCGGATGGGGGTTTCGTTGCTGTCCTTGATTGTTCTGGTTGTTGCTCCACGAGAAATTTGGGTGGTTTCGCCATTCAGGGTTGTACGCGTTGGCATATGGGTTGTTCTTCGGTGGATAGTTGTTAGGTCTCACGTAGTTGGCTTGTTTTGGATTTGTAGATGAGTACAAAGGACACGTATCAGTATTATGGTTGTATTGAGAACAAATTGCACATACCTGGAGTGGGGTGGATGGTAGGCTAGATGAGGCATTTTGAGTAGTCATGGCTTTTACAATCATATCTAGTTTCCTCTCCATTGCTGCCATTTGAGGGGAAGATCCTCCATTTATATTTACCTCATACATACCTTTACCCTTGGTCACATGTCTACCTCGAGAGGAGAATTGTTGGGTGTGCTCGCTGAGGGTTTCGAAGAGCTCCATTGCTTCTTCACTGCTTTTCTCCATCAGGACTCCTCCACAACCTGAATCAACAATATATTTGTTAGTATCATTTAAACCTTCATAAAAGGCTTGTACCATTTCATCTTGAGGCAGGTTATGGTGTGGGCATTTGAGTAGCAAGTCGTTGAAGTGTCCCCATGCTTCGAAGAAGTGGTCCCCATCCTTTTGTTGGAAGGACTGGATCTCCTTCCTCATTTGTCTCGTCTTTTGGGCTGGGAAGAACTTCTTCAGGAACTTGCTTGCCAACTCTTCCCAAGTGTGGATGGAAACTACAGGAAAAGAATTATACCAAAGTTTAGCATTATCTTTCAAAGAAAAAGGGAATAAAATCAACCTTATTCCTTCTTGGTCTAGTCCTTGTATGTGCTGGAACTTGCAAAGATCGAAAAATTCTCGGAGGTGTAAGTGTGGATCTTCATTAGGAGTGCCTCCAAAATGTGTCAAAGCATTCAAGATTTGCGGAGATATGTAATAATTTCCCACCGCCTCAGGTTGATATACAATGTATGATGGTTGATCAATGTTCAGAGGGATGAATGAGTGCTTCATCGATACTCGTGCAGGTGGTTACTGGTTCCCGAGCTGTTCTGCCATTTATGTTTCGTTCTCGACTTCTTCTTCGTTCTCCTCGAAGTTGTTCCTTAGCTTTTGTCAGATAGTCCTCTCAAGCTCGGGATCAAGGGGAAAGAATGTTGGATGTTGGGATCGCAGTCCGTGCATAAATCAGAAGAAACAGCTTTAGTGCAGCACTTCAACTCTGCTGCTCGGATACTTTCTGCCCTAAATGCACTCGATCGCATAGGAGGTTGCGATCGATCGCAAGTACCACAGAAAGTGTGAGTTAGGGTTTGATGTGCCTGAAATAGAAAACAATTTAATTAGGTTTAATGAAAAATAAAGATAGTAAACAATACTAGCGTAATAATAATGAAAGTAATTCTAAAAGGAACTTTAGTGCAATCCCCGGCAACGGCGCCAAAAACTTGTTGTGCGAATATCTACCTAAATAAATAGGTGAATAATCGTACTAGTTATACTTACACGTGCACAAGGTCATCAGTGTAGTCTAGTGTGCAAAAGTAAGGTCATCTCCACAGGGATTGGTAAAGTTGCTTTTAGAATCAGTTTCTCTAAAGTAAAAAGAGATAAATAACTGTTGGAAGGTGATTTGATAATAATAAGGACATAGGGCTTTGATATCCACCACTAGTCATACTTTCCCAATTTGTATAAGGTATCAGTGCACTAGCCTTATTATGTATACCTACTGGTTGCCAACCTAAGGGCATGGTATCTACTCCTTAAGCTATTGATTTCCCTAAGCAACGAGTTAGGCGTGGTATCTACTCTAACTCTTTTCTTCCTTAAGGGATTCAGCATGGTATTTGCTTGAGTTGTTCCTTAAGAAAACATAAGTACTATGGAAATTGACAACCACATGAGACCTAGGGCATGGTATCTACTCCCGGTTTCCCATGTTGATTAACCCGGGTATCTGGATAAGATATCCATTGTTACTAATGTTAGACCCAGGACTCGGTCATCCAAATTGATCTAACTAACCTATCCATACCACATGCATATGTTGGCCTTACACATACATATGAGGAATTTAAATAAGCACAGGCATTAATCAAGTTAAGTAACATAATAAAAGCTATTGGCAAAGATTTTATCAATGAATATAAATATGGGAATATAACTAGGGCTTCAATCGAGCCCTATAAGAAATTTAGTTACACATACTATCTGAAGTAAACATTATAAATAAACTAAACATTAAAGGAGAAGAATAAACCCAAGAGAAGAGGTGTCAATTCTCTCCCAAGCTCTCAACTCCAAGTAAAAGAAAAGAGAAAAGTGTTTTCTATCTCAGGTGTGTTATGTGTGTGAGTTACAAGTGTATTTATAGGTCTTTGAGAAGTCCTAAGAGACCCATGAGTTCCTGAACCTTCCTAAAACGAAAATTCTCTTATTTCCAAAATAGGGTTCTGCAGTTTTTTGTTCACGCCTGTACATGTGCACTCGATCGCATATGTCTTGCGCTCGATCACAGTGTGCGCTCGATCCTTTATGTGTGCGCACAATCGCAATGTATGGCGCGATCGATCGCAATGTATGGCGCGATTGATCACAATTTGTCCAGAGAATGCTCCAGGGATTCCAGATTTCTTCTTTTAAGTGCCAAAACTACTTCTTTTTCTCCAAAACCCTATAAAAACATGTAAAACACACAAATGGAGTAAAAGAGACCAAATTAACGTAATTAAGGACCTAACAAATGTAAATAAAGGGGCTTAAATATGAATATTTAAGCACTTATCACATAGGTGTTGACTGCCATTGATTCTCTAATCTTCTAGGCTTGTTTTGTATCGTTGTTTGATCGCCATATTCAAAAGGTGAAAACTCCATCTCATAATTGGATGAACCTTGGATTCATCATAATTGTATGTACCGTCCAATTCAAGTGCCAAAATTGTCTCAAGAGATCTTTCATCTGCAAAGGAAAAAATTAACTCGATATCTGCCTCATCATAATCCCAATAGGACACTCGTTGTAGTGCTTTGATCAATTTGACCTTTTGGACCTTTCAGGGACATTTGTTTACAAAATTACCCTTTTGTCCACAGATAAAACACCTACCATGTTTGTTCTTCCTTCTGAATTTCTTTCCTTTGAAAAACTTGTATCTCCCGCCTTTGCCTATATAGGATCTGGACTTAGGCTTTTCAGAGAATTTATGGAAATGTGACTTTTTTGTGTTTGAACATGATCCACAATCCTAGCCATATTTGCATTTTACCAGAAGATTTGGTCTTTTGCATGACGAACTGAACTTCTTCACTGTGGTATGAACCTTATGGAAAAATTCATACTTTCAACATAGATAGTCTAATGCTTCAAGGGAAAACTAGTACAACTTTCGAAGAAAATGAAGACGGAAAGATTAGAGGAACACAGACTCAAATCGTTCTGTAATTCTTCCTTTTTTTAAAGAAAGAAACTAAAAATATATAGAGTACATAGGTGAGACAATTCCGGAAGGAATTTCTCATAAACGGAAAGGAAATCACATCATAAACAGAAAAGAAATCACATAATTACAAGAATAGGGAAACTACCAGCTAATTACAATCAACCTAATTACCCAATAAATGACAGAATAATAAATACAAATTATTCTACAATAAATATTGATTATGAAAATCTATAAAAGGAGAAAAACTCAATGACCACCACCGCGACGCAGGAGCGAAGAGAGAGATAAATAATGAGGTGGCGATGAGAGTCATAAAATGCATCTTAACAGTACTTATTTGTTAGAATTTTAGGGTTGATCTAAGGTTCAATTGCACATTTATACCTTAACAATTCTAAAGTGTCATTCTAGGATCATTGATATATTTCAGTGCATTTTCAGGTACTTTGAGTTTAAAAGAGATGGAAAAGCTATTATTGCTTAAAACACGAAGATTCCATGAATATCGGAGTGAAGGAGTGCTTCCGAAAGGGCAAGATGAAAGTTTATGAGTAAGAAGCTGAAGGTAGTATGCACCGCGGCCTGGACCAGGCTAAGCCATGGCTTCCAGACTCCACCAATAGTGTGTGCCACGGCCTCCAGAAAGTTGATGAAACTTCACCAACAGTATATACCGCGGCCTGGATTAGTGTGCGCCGCGGCGCAAACACGATGCCCTGTTTCCTAATTAGGGTTTTAATGATATTGTAGACCCCAAAATGCCCTTGAACCTTTTGTATTATAAATAGATCATTTAGGGTTTGATAAAGAGGAGAGAGGCTGGAAAACGGAAGAAAGTGGTGACATTCTTCTCCATTACGGTGTTCAAGCATGAGCCCCATGGCCAACTAATCTCCAAGCAAGGCAAATGGATGAATCCTTAGGTGTAGTTGTTCTTATTTTCCATTCTTGATTCAGTTGTAATGATTTATTATTAAAACCTTGTTTATGATTTACTATTTGATTAAACAATAAGAATTTAGGGTCATGCGACAGCTGCAATTTATGTTCTTCTTATCTTAGATTTTCTTAATCCGGTGATTGCACCCTTCTCCTCCATATAAGTCTAGTCAAGCTCTTCTTATGTCAAGTTGTTTAGATGTGATTGATTCCGGTAGATTTATCTTTTAGGTTTGTCCATTACTACGATATTGTCATTGAGATATATTGTCATTTCTTGATAAATCTATAGGATATGTCATGTTTGCTTGAATCGAAAGTAAATAGTATTTCATATCAATTATATTAGGGTTTACATATGCTTTCATTGAATATTTGCCGATTGCCTGTTTGGGATGTGAAACTTGCAATCGAGATAAAAACAATTGAATCGAGAGTGGAATAAGGCAACGAACCTAGGGAGAATTTCCAGAACCTTGTTGTTTCTTAATTATATTCTTCATTATAATTACACAACTCCTTCACACTATTTCATTATCAAACTCAGATTTACTCATTTAGATTTTATTGTTTCGTTTTAAAGTTTACATCTTCTCTTGTAGTTCACTTTTCCTCGTGGGATCGACACCTCAGCAATACGCAATAACCGCGTGTTACTTTGAGGGTAATCAAATTTTGGTGCCGTTGTCGGGGAAATGCGCTTAAGTACAAGGAAGATTGTCAACTTTGAGACAAGACAGTAATATTGTTCTTTGCTCTTTGTTTTGATTTTTTTTATAAAATTTTTATTATTCTGTCTTATTTATTTCCCCTCTAACTCATTTGTTGTATGCTTAGACCGAGAAATTCGCGAGGTAGATTCATTGAAAGACCTGAAATTGAGCTACCCTTTCTTTCCATGTCCGTTAGTGAAACCTTGCCTAGATCAAACCATAGGGCACACCCAATGAGAACTTAGAGAATTTTGTTAACATGGCCGATAATCACAACGAGAATGTTGCTAGGACACTTAAGGATTATTTGTACCCTAACCGAACGACCACTACATCCTGTATCATGTTCCCCCCTAATGTTCAACAACCTGATTTCAAGCCAGGTATGATCCGATTGCTACCAACCTTCCATGGGTTTGAGAATGAAAACCCCTACATCCATATTAGGGAATTTGAGGAAGTAGTAGCTACCTTTCAAGGTAGGACTGATATGGTAGACACCGTCAAACTTAGATTTTTCCATTTTTCACTTAAGGAAAAGGCCAAGGTTTGGCTTTACTCGTTAAGGCCTAGGTCCATAGGTAGTTGGGATGAGATGACACGAGTTTTCTTCCAAAAGCACTTCCCAACCCATAAGACCAATAACCTCAAGAGATAAATCTCGAACTTTGCACAAAAGAAGAGCGAAACCTTAAATCAAGTTTGGGAATGTTTCAAGGACCTGTTGAATTCTTGTCCACACCATGGGTATGAGAGTTGGCGGGCAGTTAGCTACTTCTATGATGGACTTCTAAGTAGGGAAAGGCAATTCATAGAAGTGATTTATAACAGGAATTTTCTTCAAAAAGATCCCGATCAAGCCATAGATTTTCTAGATGACCTGTCGGAAAAAGCCCACACTTGGACATAACCAAATGCCATGGAAAGTACTAGGAGAAATCAACCCACTGGGATTTATCAACTTAAGGAAGAGGATAGCCTTAAAGCCCATTTAGAGATCCTAACTAAGGAAATTGAAGTCTTAAAAACTAAGGATGCTAGAGCCCCTGAACCGGTTGCTAGGGTAGAGTCCCATGAACCTTGTTTTATGTGCAATGGGGTAGATCATGTACCTAGGGATTGTCCAACTTATTTTGAGATGAAGGGAGAGTGTAATGCTTTAGGCATACCCTTTAGGAAACCAGACTCACCCTACTGTAACACCTACAATCCCAGTTGGAAGAATCACCCTAATTTTAGTTTGAGATCCGATATACAACCTCCTGCCCAATCTAGCACCCATTGGAGATCTGATATACAACCTCATCCCACTCTAGTACCCAATGGAAACCGGAAGCAACCTCATCTAATGTACCATAACAATCTTTACCTTTAGAAGATATGTTTAAGTCATTTATGCAGGTACATGCCAATAGTATGGAAGAACAAGGCAAGATAAATCAACGGTTACTAGAGGAGCAACAAACGATCAAAGAGGAACAAAAGGTGATAAAAAGTCAACTCACCACGTTGACTAGTGTCTTGATGGTGCAAGAGCAAGGTTGTTTTCCTTCACAGCCACAACTTAATCCAATGGGATAACATATGGCATAAACCTCCGAACTTGAAAATCAAAATGTTAGAGAAGTTAATGCCATAATCACAAGCAACGGTAAGAAAATTGATGGACCCACTCTACCATCACACTTGATTCCTAATACCATGAGCAACAAGGATGAAGCGCCCAAGGAACAAGAGGCCCATGATAATTATTTACCAATGCCTTTCCCTTAAGCGCTCCTTAAGCCTAAGGAGAGAAATTCAGCATTAAAAAGTGAGATTCTTGAACAACTTCAGCATGTTAAAATTAACCTCCCTATTCTTCATGTTATAAAACAAGTTCCCAACTATGCTAAAGTCATCAAGGATCTATGCACACTTAAGAGGAGGCACAATGTGAAGAAGATAACATTCTTAACGGAGCAAGCAAGGCTGTCCAACGGTGGCTTGCCAAATTGGAAACAAATCTTGTGGCCAAGCATTACTAGATTTGGGAGTTAGTGTGAACCTCATGCCATACTCCATGTACTTGCAACTCGGTTTAGGTGAGATCAAACTAACCTCCGTGGTAATTCAAATAGCAGATAGATCAGTAAGAAAACCAAGAGGTATTGTGGAAGATAGTTTGTTGCAAATTGATAATTTCTATTATCCTATTGACTTTTTGGTTTTAGATACCGTTTCCATTGTGAATACAGAGTCAAAAATTCTGTTGATACTTGGAAGACTATTCCTTGCCACTACCAATGTCCTCATTAATTGTAGGAATGGCCTAATGACATTATCATTTGGAAATATGACTCTAGAGGTAAATGTTTTTTCAAGTCTCAAAGCAGCCACATGAAGAGGATGGGTACATTAAAGATAATTCTAGCTCTTTGGAATTCACTCCTAATAATTTTGAGTTTAATGATTCTTTAATTTATCCCTATGCCGTTAATGTTGTTGATGCTTTTGATAAGTCACAGGGATTTATTAAGAAATCATGGCAACCATGCTTTAAAGAGTTGCTAGAGAGAAGTCACAGGGATGTGGGAATCACATATCCTATTGCTGATAGTAAATGGGCAACACCAAGAATGCTTGAGCCACATGTGGTGGACTTTAAGTATTCCCTACCAAAAGACTAGCACTGAGACCATTGAGTATGGAGCCTCATCTTTAGCACCACAATGAGGCCAGTAGTGAGAGTGGTGCAGCGTCTGGTTGAAGACGTAAAACTTAGCGCTCATGAGAGGCAACCCACAATATGTCCTTCTATTTTTATTATTTTTCATATTTCTTTTTCTTGTTTATTATTAGAATTTTGTTTTCCAATATTACCTTCGTATTTCTTTTTTAGGGACAAATACATGCATCAGTTCAAATGGTCGTGCATACTTTTCAGCTCCACGCACCTTTGGTTAAAAAGGGAGTTTCTTTAACTTTTACTTTCACATTGAGGACAATGCTTATCTTAAAGTTAGGGGGTGGAGGAAACACATTTCTTATTGCATACATTGAATTGTTGGGTGTCACCTTCCCTTTTTCGTTTTAATTTGTTTGTTTTGTTTTAATACATTTGTTTGTTCTTAGCATGCTTTGTGTTAGCCTTGCAGTTAATTCACATGTCAATGATATGAGCTTAATTGAGATAGCATACAACATTTAGAAGAAGTTAAATCTCGCTTCGGTTGGAAAATAATTTAAGTGTCAATCTTCATTTAGTTTGAGACTCTGGTTTGCGGTAAGATTGCATGATTAGTCTAAAACATTTAGAGAAGTTTTATGTGTGATTTTTTTGTGAATACTTTTGCGGTCTCGACAAGCTCTAGAACTGATTTGATAATTACTTGAGGAAGAATTCTAGAATGCACACTACTTAGGATATGATGTAGGCCATTTTTGGACCGTTTGAGCCATTCAAACTTACCCTTGCTATATTTATCGCTAGTCACCTGTTTGATCCTTTTTCTTGAAAAAAAATTTGAGTCTTGTTTCTTTCGATAACCCATTTGCTTACCTTTATGAGCCTAAAAATATTTGATCCTTATCTTTCTGTTAAAAGAACTTAGTTATACACATTTGTTGAGAAGCACTTAAGAGGAGTAAGGATGAAAATATGAGAAAAAATATATTACTACCATAACCCAAGTACATTAAAGGAGATAAATTGGGGGTTGTGGAAAAGAGTAAAAAAAAAATATATGAAAAAGGAGGTGAATGGTCTTATGCCAAAATAAAAAAAAGAAGTGAATTATGGCAAAGAAAGAAGAAAAGAAAAAAAATGGTGATTTATTGAGAGAAATGCTCGAAAAATGGTTGAAAGAGTTAGGTGTTAAAGTAAGGTTATCCAGTGCTTAAAGTGGTTGTGTTTAAAACTAAAAGATTGAGTTCTTTTACTTGTTGAAATACTTCTCGTTCTTTCTTGACCTTTACCTTAGCCTAACATTACAAGCTTATTAAAGACCTATTGATCCAAGGTGGTGTGATTTTTCTACAATAGTGGAGAGTGATATGAAAAGTGAGCCTATAGAGCTTGTTTTTGTGATTGATGTCACGCAAATTAATATATTTTAGAGGCCAAGACTTGTATTCATGATTGTTATGCATAAAATCATCCAGGTTTTCGGATTAATGGATTGTGGTAAGATTGATATTAAGAGTCGATAACAATTTTAAGATTGATGTTTGGATTATTTTTGGATTTGGGTGATATTTAATGATTCTATGAGCTGTGTTATATGCGATTTTTGTGACAAAAAGTTGAAGTACTCTTGGTTTAACGCTAACATTGCTTTACTTTGTTTTGATTTCTACCATAGAATTCATTTCATATTGTCTTGTTTTCGCTTGAATTACTAGGGACTAGCAATAAGCTAGTTAGGGGTTATGATGAAAGTCATAAAATGCATCTTAACAGTACTTATTTGTTAACATTTTAGGGTTGATCTAGGGTTCAATTTCACATTTATACCTTAACAATTCTAAAGTGTCATTCTTGGATCATTGATCTATTTCGGTGCATTTTCAGGTACTTTGAGTTTAAAAGAGATGGAAAAGCTATCATTGCTTAAAGCACGAAGATTCCATGCATATCAGAGTAAAGGAATGCTTTCAAAAGGACAAGATGAAGAGTTTATGAGTAAGAAGCTAAAGGCAGTGTGCGCCGCAGCCTGGACCAGGCTGAGCTGCGACCTCCAGACTCCACCAACAGTGTGCGCCGTGGCCTCTAAAAAGGTAAAGAAACTCCACCAACAGTATGCGCCGCGGCTTGGATTAGTGTGCGCTGCGGCGTAAGCACGATGTCCTGTTTCCTAATTAGAGTTTTAATGATATTTTAGACCCCAAAATACCCTTGAACCTTTTGTATTATAAATAGATCATTTAGGGTTTGATAAAAAGGAGAGAGGCTGGAAAACGGAAGAAAGTGGCGACATTCTTCTCCATTACGGTGTTCAAGCATGAGCCCCATGGCCAACTAATATCCAAGCAAGGCAAAGGGATGAATCCCTAGGTGTAGTTGTTCTTATTTTCCATTCTTGATTCAATTGTAAGGATTTATTGTTAAAACATTGTTTATGATTTACTCTTTGATTAAACAAGAAGAATTTTGGTTCATGTGACAGCTGCAATTTATGTTCTTCTTATATTAGATTTTCTTAATCTGGTGATTGCACCATTCTCCTTCATATAAGTCTAGTCAAGCTCATCTTATGTCAAGTTGTTTGGATGTGATTGATTCCGGTAGATTTAGTTTTTAGGTTTGTCCATTACTGCGATATTGTCACTGAGATATATTGTCGTTTCTTAATAAATCTATAGGATAGGTCATGTGTGCTTGAATTGAAAGTAAAGAATATGTCATATCAATTACATTAGGGTTTACATGTGCTTTGATTGAATATTTGCTGATTTCCTGTTTGGGATGTGAAACTTGCAATCGAGATAAAAACAATTGAATCGAGAGTGGAATAAGGCAACGAACCTAGGGAGGATTCCCAGAACCTTGTTGTTTCTCAATTATATTCTTCATTATAATTACACAACTCCTTCACACTATTTCATTATTAAACTCAGATTTACTCATTTGGATTTTATCGTTTTGTATTAAAGTTTACATCTTCTCTTGTAGTTTGCTTTTCCTCGTGGGATCGACACTTCAGCTATACGCAATAACTGCGTGTTAGTTTGAGTGTAATCAGGTGGCTTGAATTTCAACTCTCCCCCTCAAGCCACACTGTAAATGTTGATCATGCCCAGCTTTCTTGACAAATCATTGAAGTTTAATATGGAAAGAGCCTTTGTGAGTATATCAGCAGTTTGACAATTCGTCGGGATTTAACTATCAATGAAAGTTCCTTCATCAATTTTATCTTTAATGAAATGACGATCGATCTCAACATGTTTTGTCCCGTCGTGATGAACTGGATTCTTGGCAATACTAATTGCCACTTGATTATCGCAAAATAATTTCGTAGGTTGATCTAAAGTCACCTTTAATTCTGACGATAGTCTCTGTAACCAAATGCCTTCACAAATACCCTATGCCATGGCTTGGAATTCAACTTCTGCGCTACTACGAGCTACAACAGATTGTTTCTTGCTCCTTCAAGTTACCAAATTACCCTACACATAGGAGCAAATGTCCAAGCATTGCAGGCAAACAATTGAGGTTAAAATAGCTCTATCAATCATTTTTCTATTTAATTCATCTTTTGAAAAAAAAAGTCATCCATAATTTGGCTCTATCATAATATAAAATATTAAAATATGGACCAACATAGAGTAGGGAGTATGCATACATCAACTTTAGAATCTTAATTCTTGTTACAACAAATAAAGATTGCCTATTACTATTAGAAAGGAAAAATCAACTATTTTACTAAACAATTTAAGGATAATATTGACATTTCATTTTTCCAATATATAGTCACCATTCCTAGGTCTTCATGAAGACTAATAGTAGACCTTTTGGGACATAAATAAATTGCTTGAAACAGATTCATGGAGGAAGTGTGCTTCTCTTTTGTTTCAATTATATTGTTTTTGTGACACTCTTTTAGGCTATGATTGGTAAAGAGGAAAAATGGGAAGAAGGAAGAAGGAAGAAGGAGTGGAAAGAAGAGGTAGAGCCGTAGAGGACGGAAAAATGAGATGGATGATGTTTTCCATCTTTTATTTGGTAAGTATGATGGAAAAATATAAAGAAAGAAGATGGTGTCTCTCTCATTGGTTTGGTAAAGTGAAAAAGTGGGAGGAAAAAAAGTGTAAAAAATATTGTTTTACTTTATACACTATATAATGATATTCTCTTGTTTGGTTAAATATAATGTAGTGCATAAAATGATTTTATTCTTTTAGAATGTTATAGAGTCCAAATCCTAAAAGAGAATTAAAATTAGAAAGTATGGTGGGTTATGTTTCTAGTCCTTCATAGTACATTTATAAATGTAAAAAATTTAGCAGAATCATTGGTTACATAAAGGAAACCATTTATTTGATTTGAACTGTGTTAGGATTTGTCCAAGAATTAAACAAGTGAAAAATTCAGCATTAGGTCAGCCTTGTGCACCTCGGCCTCCAACAACTCCAGAAGTTCCTCCCTCTAGGCCGCGCCGCAGCCTCCAGCAAGGCATCAAGTTTCCCCACTTCTGAGCCGTGGCACGCCCTGTTCCAAGCCTCAACATGAAGCACACCTGACACCAATTTTTCAGCACTTTGAGATGGTGCGTGGGACTTGGTTAAAATGCACAGGATTTCTTAGACTCTTAGAGAGGCATTGGTCTTTGGTTCTTAAGATCTAAGGGTTGAGATTGATCTCAAAGATTTGACAAGGTGGTCATTGCCCTATATAAAGGGTCATCTAGGAGCAATCACGAGAGAGTGTAAGGGTGAGATCAAGTGTGAGAGTGCAAAGATACAAAACACTGGAGAGACTCATTCAAGAAAGGTTAGTTGTTTAGAGAGAGAGTAGTATAGATTGGGGATTCAAGGGCTTTGTAATTGGAATTTTCTTGGGGAAAATTTTAGGGAAACACTTAGTCCTTATCACTTTCTTTTTCTCTTCTTTCGTTCTTCAAGAATAAGAGGGTTCTTGAAGAGGTGTTGCTATAATTGTAAGAACTTCATTGATTTAGTGCAGAGAGCTCGGAGAAGCTCACGGGGACGTAGGCACATTGCCAAACCTCGATAACAATTACTTGTGTTCTTTTTATGCTTTGATTCTTGTTGCTATTTGTACAAGTCATTCTGGACTTGGGTGTTTGGAAAGATCACAACCTGGGCATAGAGGGTGATTTTCCAACAAATTGTTGTATCAAGAGAATAGATTAATGTATAATAGCTCGGTTATAGAATCGAATGACGAGAGCAACAGATAATACCCTAATAGAAGGTGATGTTTCTTGAGTGAGCAATAAGCAAAGTTGTATATTTCACACAATGAAACCACTATAATAAAAAGAGAAAAAGTTTTGTATGTGTTGACACTTTTAATTATGTGGGGATGTTTTTTTATTGGGACATGTGATACCATTATCAAACTGATGATTGTTGGGAAACCACCCTCAATGATGCCCATGAGGTGATCTTCCAAACACCCAAGTCTAGACTGACTTGTAAAAACAGAATAGAAATCAAACTATTGAAGAAAGCATAAAAGACACAAGCAATTTGTTAAAAGAAAGCATAAAAGACTGACTTGTTGACATGAATGAATCTGTTGTGAATGAGTTTGCTGTGAATGAACGTGTTGTGAATGAGATCACTAGGTCATTTTGATGAAAGACTTGATTGGAACGGATACCAAGCTTAAGGGATCTAATAGAAACGATTTAAACTCCAAAAATATAATAAAGACACAAAACAAACTAAAATGATTAAAAATAAAATTTACTCGACTAAATAATGCACGATTCTTCTCCATTCATTCTATAAATTCCCACCCTATATTTTCTTCAAGTTGTACAAAGACCGTGGTTGAGATGTGAGAATTGTTGAGAGTCTTCTTCAATTGTCACTTTCTTGAGCCCACGACAGTAACTTATTTAACTCATTCTGTATTGTGAGAATTGGAAGAGTCAATAAACTCATTCTGCAATGTGCCTATGTCCCCGTGAGCTCCTCCGAGCTCTCTGCTTTATCTTGTTAGTGGAGTTCCTTACAATCAACAACACCCCTTCAAGAACTCACTGGTTCTTGAAGAACAAAAGAAGAAGAAGTAAAAGAAAGTGATAAGAACTAACCCTGGAATTTTCCCAAGAAAATTCCCTTTACAAGCCCTTGAATCCCCTTTCTATTCTACCCTCTCTTTCTAAATAACCAGCCTCTCTACAAAGAATCTCTCTTATTTTTAATGTCTTGGTACTCTTACAATTGATCTTTTGTATGTTACTTGTTATGTCTCACACACTTGTGTTTAGATTGAAGCTAGGTGACCCTTTATATAGTGCACCAACTTCTTGACCAATCTTGAGGGTCAATATCCACCCTTAGATCTTGAAGACCAATCAACCATAGCCTCTCATCAATCCTAAGTGATCTTGTGCATTTTGAACATGCCTCACGCACCCTTTGAAATGCTGAATCAAATGGATCAGGTGTGCCTTCAAGCCGCGGCTTAGAACAGGGTAAGCCGCGGCTGGGAGTGTGGGAGGCTTTGCTGTCATGCTGGAGGTCATGGCCTGGAGTGGCTGAGCCACGGTGTACAGGGCCAGGCAGAGGTGCGCACACCCTGGGCCACGGTGCACAACTGCTCCCTTTTCTTCTGGACTTCCTGGAGGCTGAGGCATGCACACCTTGAGTTGCGGCACCAAGATCTGATGCTGAACCATTTCAAACCTTGTTTAAACCTTAGACAAACACCAACAATCTCTACCTTTGTCTAAACATTTAAACTCGAACCCATTGTGCAGAGAACTCAGTATCCAAACTCATCTTGAGTCACTATATCAACCGAATCCAATCCTAAGAAGTCCAAAGCAATAATTGAACTTACTTAGAGGTAGAACTTTGGTACCTAAATCCGCAGGGTTTTCTTCCATGGCCACCTTGTCCATATGAATGCATCATTCTGTAACATTTTCCCGAATGAAATGGTACCAAAAATCCATATGCTTTGTCCTCTCATGGAACACCAGATTCTTGCACAAATGCAATGCACTTTGGCTATCCGAATACACCACCACCTGCTCCTTTAGTACCTTCAACTCTTCTAGCAACCTTTTGCACCATATAACCTCCTTGATGGCTTTCGTAGCCGCTATGTACTCAACCTCTGTTGTTGAGAGCGTTACCACTGGCTGCAATTGAGCCTTCCAACTTACACAACATCTGTTTAAGTTGAAGAAGTAGGAGGTAATCAATCTTCTTTTATCCCGGTCTGCTCCATAGTCCGAATCAGCATAACTCTCAAGACAGATGGACTTACCCCTCTTCTTATAAATCAGCCTCACATCTGGGCTTCCCTTCAAGTACCTCAGCAACCACTTCATCCCAAGCCAATGCTCCTTTCTGAGATTACTCATAAACCTACTGAGAACACTTATTGCATTAGCAATATTAGGTCTAGTGCTTATCATTATGAAAATTACAGATCCAACTGTACTAGAGTAAGGGACCTTTTTCATTTCCTTATTCTCCTCATTCGATCTTGGACATTGATCGCTGGAGAACTTGAAATGACCAGCAAGGGGAACCTTTACTAGTTTGCTATCTTCCATAGAGAACTTAGATATCATTTTCTCTATGTAGGAAGTTTGAGAGATCTTCAACTTGTTTCTCTCCCTTTCCCGGATTATACACATCCCAAGGATCTTCTGTGCATGGCCAAGATCCTTCATCTCAAACTCCTCACTGAGTTGAGCATTCAATTTTCTTATCCTCTCCATGTAGCTCCCAACCAACAACATATCATCAACATAGATGAGGATGATCACCACTTCCACCACCTTGTGCCCCTTGTAATACAAACACGAATCATAGTAGCTCCTCATGAAACCCAAGCTGGTTACAAAAGAATCAAACCTCTTATTCCATTATCGAGGTGATTGCTTCAGGCCATATAGAGATTTCTTCAGTTGGCACACCAAATGTCCCTGCCTTCTTTCCTCATAGCCTTCGGGTTGGCTCATGTAAATGGTCTCATCAAGCTCTCCATGTAAGAACGCTGTCTTCACATCCATTTGCTCTATTTTTCAATTGAATTGGACCACCATTGCTAGCACTATCCTTATCGTCTTGTATTTCACAACTGGTGAGAATATTTCGGTGAAATCTATGCCTTTTCTTTGTGCGAACCCCTTCGCCACCAGCATAGCTTTATACCAGACTTCATCCCCTAGAGTGTTCCCTTCTTTGATCTTGTAGATCTATTTACAATCCACAACTCTCTGTTTTTCTAGTTTGGGTACCAATTCCCAAGAGTTGTTCTTCCTCAAAGAATCAATTTCTTCCTCCATAACTAGCTTTCACTTTGACAAATCCTTACGTTCCATGGCATCCATGTAAGTTTCTGGTTCAACCTCTCCTTTTGTCCAAGGAGCTGCTACATGAGCATCCGCAAAACCATATCTCAAAGGTGGCCTAACCACCCTCCTTTCCTGATCCCTTGTGAGTTGGTAGTCATTTTGACTTGTTACATCATCCTCTTCCAGTTCAGCCTCCTCTTGAGTGTCCTAAGCTTGGCCTTCAACTATAAGCTCTACCTAGTCCGAACCCTCTTGCTATCCTTGCTCTGCCTGAACTGAAATCTTCTTGATGCTATGCTTCACAAATTCCGGACTGGTTTGCTCACTATCCCCTGCAGGGTTAGTTTTCTCTAAGTAGAGAAACAACAATTCATTAAAAATAACATCCATACTTATTATGAGTTTCATTCCTTTTTGTTCTATGGACCACAACCTGTATCCCTTAACCCCATCACCATACCCTAGAAACACACATTTTCTAGACCTTGGGCTAAGTTTATCATCCTTTTGATGTGCAAATGCAGCACATCCAAAAGTCTTAAGGTTGCTTAATTCATGGGGTTTTCCACTTCACATCTCCATGGGAGTCTTAAGGTCTAAAGCCCTAGAGGGTGATCTATTAACCAAATATACAGCTGTAGACACAGCTTTCCCCCAAAAATATTTTGGTAAACCAGACCCAATTAACATGCACCTAACCTTTTCCATAAGGGTTCTATTCATCGTCTCAGCAACTCCAATTTGCTGAGGGGTTTTCACAACCGTTCTATGTCTTAGAATGCCATTTAATTCACAGAATTTATCAAAATCCTTATTAAAAAAATTATAAGCCATTATCGGTTCTTAACACCTTAATTACCCTGCCCATTTGAGTCTCCAGCAACTTTTTCCACACCACAAATTTATTCAAAGCATCTAATTTATTCTTAAGCAAATAAACCCAAACCTTTATTGAATAATCATCAATTAAAGACATAAAGTAACGATTACCTCCCTGTGTTGGTGTCCTTGCTGGTCCCCAAAGATCCGAATGGATGTAGTTAAGAATCCCCTTAGACTTGTGCACTCCGGTGTTAAAACTGACCCAATGTTGCTTCCCAAGAATGCAACTCTCACAGAAATCAAGTTTATCTACCTTGTCACCATCAAGTAGACCATCCTTGCTAAGAACTTGCAGCCCTTTTTCGCTCATATATCCCAAGAGATTGTGCCAAAGTACTACCTTATCCATCTCAGCCATCAAGCTTGCTGCTTGATCCTTGATTTTTGTCTCTCCGATCATTTCATAGAGAATGTCTTTGATTGCTGCTTTGATCACTATCAAAGATCCCTTGGTTACCTTGATCTTTCCTCCCTCTGCTTTGTATGTGTACCCCATGGAATCCAGCTGCCCCAATGAGATCAAATTCCTCCTTAAATCTGGGAGATACCTCATATTCCACAGTAGCCTTGTGACTCAATCAAACATCCTCAATTGGATGTCTCTTATCCCCCTCACTTGGCAAGAAGTATCGTTCCTCGAGAAAACCCTTCCATCATTGATTTCCTTTAAATTCTTGAACAAATCCTTATGAGGGTTCATGTGATAAGTGCACCCAAAATCCAGGATCCATTTCTCGCTGCCTTGTCTCCTGCTCACATTTGAGCACACAAGAAGAACATCATCTAGTTGTTCTCCTTTGGCAACTGAAGCCTCTCAATTATTGGTATAATTTCTCCCTCTCTCATCCAACATCTTCTTCTTGTAATCTTTCTTGAAGTGACCCTATTTGTTGCAGTAGAAGCATCGCCTTCCTCCGTTTGGAATGCGATCTCCCATGGCTCTGCCCTCTACCATTTGATTTCTCCCAATAATTGCCATGGATGCTACTGCCATTCCGAGTTGTTGGCCTTCCTCTAACAAACAACCCTTCTCCACTTGATACTTCCCTCATATTTTCTTTGAAATCATGAGCCCTTATAACATTGATCACAATTTTCTTGGTTAGTGTATCTCTTCCATATTCAATAGCATTAATCAAACTATCAAAATAATCAGGAAGAGAATTTAATAATATAACAGCCAATTATTCATCTGGGAAAGTTATACTACAACTAGCCAAATCTTGAACTAGTTTGTTAAACACATCAAGATTATCTTGCAACTCTTTATTAGGATCCATTTTAAAAGCAAAGATTCATTTAAGAAGATAAATCTTATTAGGGAGAGTTTTGGTAAAAAAAACAACTCATCTAGTTTCTTCCATATGACAACTGGATCTTCCGAGTCTTTGCACTCCCTTGTGACACTATCCAAGATGTGAAGAAAGATGATGTTATACGCCATCTTCTTCATCTCAATTCGTTGGACTTCCATGATACTTGCTGGAAAAGTATCATCTTCTCCAATCACCAAGTCCACCTTCTGTTGCATAAGAACAACCTTGATCTTCCACTTCCAAAGGGCAAAGTCTCCCTTTCCATCAAACTTCTCAACAATGAAGTTTGAACCCATCTTGTGGAGAAAATCCCAGATTTATGCAGTACCCAAAATCACTTTCCAACTTCTTCTAAACCTCAAGAATATGATCGAAGATTGATTTCAATACCATTCTTGAATCACCCTAAAAAACACGATTAGATCTTCATCTTTGCTCCGTTCTTGAATCACCCAAGAAGTTTGTTATTTGATTCTTTAAGTCTTGTTCCGATACCTTTTGTTCCAGCTTTGATACCCGCTCACCAAAGCTTTGATACCACTGTTGGGAAACCACCCTCAATGATGCCCAAGAGGTGATCTTCCAAACACCCAAGTCTAGACTGACTTGTAAAAACAGAACAGAAATCAAACAATCAAAGAAAGCATAAAAGACACAAGCAATTTGTTGACGAGGTTCGAAAATGTGCCTACGTCCCCGTGAGCTCCTCCGAGCTCTCTGCACTATCTTGTTAATGGAGTTCTTTACAATCAACAACACCCTTTCAAGAACTCACTGGTTCTTGAAGAACAAAAGACGAAGAAGTAAAAGAAAGTGATAAGAACTAACATTGGAATTTTCCCAAAAAAATTCCCCTTACAAGCCCTTGAATCCCCTTTCTATTCTACTTTCTCTTTCTAAACAACCAGCCTCTCTACAAAGAATCTTTCTTGTGTTTAGTGTCTTTGCACTCTTACAATTGATCTCTTGTATGTCACTTGTTATGTCTCACACACTTGTGTTTAGATCTT
This sequence comes from Bretschneidera sinensis, assembly GCA_023935145.1. Classification (NCBI taxonomy): domain Eukaryota; kingdom Viridiplantae; phylum Streptophyta; class Magnoliopsida; order Brassicales; family Akaniaceae; genus Bretschneidera; species Bretschneidera sinensis. Next base: position 119,335,729 of record CM043699.1, read on the forward strand.
GAGGACCAATCAACCATAGCCCCTTATCAATCCTAAGTGATCCTGTGCATTTTGAACATGCCTCATGCACCCTTTGAAATGCTGAATCAAATGGATCAGGTGTGCCTTCAAGCCGCGGCCTAGAACAGGGCAAGTCGCGGCTTGGAGTGTGCGAGGCTTTGCTGTCATGCTGGAGGCCGCAGCCTAGAGTGGCTGAGCGGAGCGCACAGGGCCAGGCAGCGGCGCGCACACCCTGGGCCGCGGCGCACAAATGCTCACTTTTCTTCTGGACTTCCTGGAGGCTGAGGCGCGCACAACTTGAGCCGCGGCGCCAAGACTTAATACTGAACCATTTCAAACCTTGTTTAAACCTTAGACAAACATCAACAATGACATCATAACTAACTATTAGATTTAGCTTATGCTCTTCAGTAATATGTGGAAGCAAAAAAAAGAATCGGATGAAACTTTTCCAATATTTTAGTAATTGATACACATTTGATAGATAGTACGTTATAATGTTGTAAGACCAATTGATTTAGAAGAAAAACAAACTTAAAAAGATAAACATCGTTTTTCAACTATTTACACACATTTTGAACTATCAATATTTTCAAATTATGAATTATGACTTTTGCTAATTTTCATGCAAAAAAAAGATTTTTTATTTTTATTTTTAACTTGTTTGATGCAAAAAGTTTGTCATGAGAATTTTTTATATTTTTCATAAAATCATCATTTACAAATCTTAAAGTTAAAAGATTACATTTTTTTATGCTTAAAATGAACTTGTATAATTTTATATGTACAAATGATTAATCTTTTAATTATAAGATTCATATGTACCAAATACAATACACAAATTACAAGTGACAAATTTTTATTAAAAAATAAATCTTAAAAACAAAAAATTAATAAATGATACAGAGTACTATAATTTACAAGTCATAAAAAATCATTTTTATCAATTATCCAAACGACCCCCAAATAATTTAGGAGGTCAAGTTGCAAGTTCCCTGAAAGGAATTAAGCAGCTTACCATGACTAGCAATTTTGAATTAATTTGATTTTACATACAAATTGTGCCCAATATAAAAAAATAAAAAAAAGGCCCACTGTAGGAGCCCTTTCAATCTAAAAGTCCACCAAATCAACCAAATCATAAATCTCTCAATTTGGCCAAAAATCATAAATCCTTTTTAAACGCTTGGATTCGGTAACGGGAAGAATGAAAGCAGACCACTGAAGTTGTTTTTGTTGCGTTTCGTAGCAAGTAGCTGTTGCTGGAATCGTTCTTCTTTTACTTGGTTAGTTTGTGAAAGTTCTTGCTCAGTCTTCAAATCATGCTTGCATTTCACTCATTTACTTACATATGTATAAAAATCACTGTGACCTACTTCTTAGCTTCACTTTGAATTCATGTATACCATATGATGTTGTTGTTTTGTCAAACATCTTTCTCATTCTTGCTAATATCGTGCCACAAAACCTGAACTGAGCTTATATATGACCAAATTTGTTGGTGGGTATTTACGAGAGAGAGAGAGAGAGAAGCAGTACGCAGGCTTTCTACAGTTTCTTGTAATTGTCATTCATTTGGGTGGTTCTCTATTTTTTAATTAATTGTTGGCGAAAATCTTACTCATGAAGAGACAAGGGAGAATGCTGGTATTGTTTGTTAATTGTGATCACATGCAGCTTAATTGAGAGATAAAATGCTATAATGGGGAAACAAGGTTCCCAAGAATTCACTTATAAAAAAAAAACTTCCCAAGAAGTCCACGTCCTGAATTCCAGAATGATGACTTATCATTTGGGATGAAAGATTATCAGATTAGATGTTCGGAAACTTTACCCACCAGTGATCCTTTTATAGGGAGGAGAGTGTCAGGAGGTGAACATAGTTGGAACTCCAAAATTGTATTGCTTCGAGGGTTGAAAAATGCTTACGGGAAGTTCAGTTCTTATAAGGGAGATTTTGTTGGGAAAAGGCACACGTGGCTTCGTAAGCACGTGATGTCTATTGCTTTTATGTTTGGGGTGATGTGTTTCCTTTTCCTGCTTGATTCTCTTTTGGTGTTTATTTTTTATTCGAATAGATTAAGTTTATATAACTCAAGTGGGCTTAAGGTACGACTTTGCACATTTTGGATTGAGAGAACTACTTCTGTTTTGCACAATTTGTACAATTTGATTTGTTCCATTATTAGTATTGAACCATGATTCATAAACTGGAATCTAAATCAATTAAATTACATAATCTATTGGTTTGGAAGATGATCAGAATCACACTTACAATTAACTCGTCATGGGGTTTACCTAAGTCTACCCAGAGCACTGCATTCTATTCAACTTTTGCTAACCAAAATCATTTGCAAACTAGCTAATTGATTCTAATTATTGGGGGATGTTTCAGTTCAGTGCATTGTAATAGTCTTTTTTCTTCTTAACTGTCTTATCTGCATTTGGTCGTTATTCTCATCTGCTATTACATACACCATATATCCTCTTCATCATAAAGGGAAAAATTGGATGTTATTTTAAATATTCAAGATCTCAGCATTTGTATTTGAGCCTCCACATGTGTGCCTTTCTTTAACCTTTCATATTTGGTTTGCTCAGTATTGATCAAATGGGGAATATATTTGCTTAGTTATGTGGCTACGGATAGATTTTGCTAACAATTTACAGATTTCCATTAATTATAGATTAAACATTTTGGGGCTAATGCTACATCAACACTTACTGATCCTTATGTATTTACTGCATGCAAGCTAAAGGAGGATGGGATTTTCTACATTAATGAAGAAAAACCACCGGTGTAAATGTATGGCCGGCTTTTAAGTTTGGCTTCTAGTGCTCTTGCAGAGGTTTGCTTCAATTCAGTGCATAAATTTAGATTAAGTGTGTCAGGTTCGATGATCCTTTCTTTTCTCTGAAATGCAAAGCCTTCACTATGGTTCAAAATGAGTTAAAACAAGAGAAATCAAATTTCTGGGAGGAACCATATCCAAAGGCATCTATATGGAAACCTTGTGTAGATAGAAAACCATTAACAAGTGTAGGTAATTGACCCTTCTTTACTAATTGCCCATTCATAATAATAGCTAGTGGTCTTGAACACTCGAGGGACACCATTACGAGGAACACTATGTTCTTTTAAGAAGAATACTATGTGCCTTAAAAGAAGCATTATGTACATCGTGCATCCAAGACATACCTCGTTTGTCAGCCTCCAAACCGTTACCTTTGAGTGGTTCCTAGGACGTACGAGGGACATAGGTACTTCTATCATTAGGTACCATGGAATCCCTTGAGATGCAAGTCATGACACATGTAGCTCTTCAATTGGTCCACATGTCCTGCATTGGAGCTCTTAGGAAATATGAAACACTATAGGATATAAAATATCCTAACAAGAGCTTATCTAAATACTCATCAATAAAAGTAAATGCAATTGGCTTGATATATATACTTCCTAGTTTCTAAACATACTACTTGGTTAAGTGATTTTGGGCTTAAGAACTAATAAGCCAAAAAATGATTTCATTCTTGCACTAGAAAAAGTTATGTGAAAGAATCAATCTTCTATCGATGCATGGTGCATGTTGTGGCATGCCCCATCCGTGTGTTTTGTGATGAACTAATGACTGATATGCCAATCTTTATACTGGCCTATTTGTGTTGATAAGATCCCCTCATTTTCGGCTCTACATATTTTGTCATTTATTCATAAAGAAAAATGTTCTATTCTGTCATAGTGTAGTCTCAATGATACATTGTCTTGGGTGAGGATGAGATTGCAGGATACTTCTGCTAAATGAATTTCAACGTGTCATTTTCTTTCAGTCGTTTTCTCTAATGACCGTGAGAGTGAGAATTAGTGTTCTCTTTATATCTCTTGAACATTTTCATGCATCTAATTGCAAGCTCTAGGGCCATATTCCCTTGGAAGTAGGTAATTTAAGCAACCTGATTGGGTTAAGTCTTCTGACAATGATTTGATTGGACCTATTCAAAGAACAATTCGAAGATTTCAAAAGATCCAAATTTTGTCTCTATCTAACAACTTACAAGGATTCATCCCATATGATTTTGTCACTTTGAGATGTTATATAAGTTGGTATTATATGATAATAAGCGTTATGGGCCAATACCTACATGTTTATCTAATATGACTTCTTTAAGACATCTTTTTTTTTATTCCAATAAATTAACTTCTACTTTACCCTCAACTTTGTGGAGCCTTGCCTATATCTTGGAAGCAGACTTGTCCTCAAATTCCTTAAGTGGATTCTCCCGTTAGAAGTTTGAAATCTGAAACACCTAATCCAGTTTGATTTATCAAGTAATCAACTATCAGGTAATCTACCAAGCAACATTGGTGGTCTCAACAATCTTCAATATCTCTCATTAGCAAATAATGTTTAACATGGCCCTATTCCTTTTTCATTTGGAGACTTTGTAAGCTTAATAGTCTTGGATCTCTCTGACAACATCCATTGAGGAGTGATCCCAAAATCTTTGGAGGTACTTATCAGCCTTAAGCAGTTTAACATGTCTTCGAATAGGCTAGAAGGAGAAATTCCTACTGAATGATCTTTTAAAAACTTTTTAGCTTAACCATTTTTGTGGAATAAGGCTTTGTGTGGTTTAACTCGACAACAAGTTTCACCTTGCAAAAGCAACACCTTCCAATGATTCAAAATTGCTACAACATCATCACTTGTTTCAAAATATATCTTTCCGATAATTGCTTCAATAATACAGGCAATGACATTCGCTATCATCTTTATAAGATGTCGTCAACAGATGGCAAAGGAAAAAAGTTTTTTAATTGTCGCAGAATGGAGAGGAATTTTGTATCTAGAACTTCGTCAGATGGATTTAGTGAGAGCAATTTACTTGGTGCTGGGAGTTTTGGCTTGGAATACAAATGGTCACTTTCAGATGGAATTGGTGTTGCAATAAAAGTTTTTAATATTGAATTAGAGGGAGGATTTAGGACCTTTGATGGTGAATGTGAAGTAATGCACAATTTTCGCCACAGAATTCTCATCAATATCATTAGCAACTATTGTAATGTCACATGCAAGGCCTTGGTACTTGAGTTCATGCCTAATAGAAGCCTCGAGAAGTGATTGTATACTCACAACTATTTTCTAAATATCTTACAGAGGCTAGATATAATGATTGGTGTTGCTTTTGCTTTGGGACTCGAATATCTCCATCATGGGATTTTAACACCAGTGGTTCATTGTGATTTAAAGCCAAGAAGTGTTTTACTAGATGAAGATATGGTTACACATGTGGCTGATTTTGGCATTGCCAAACTCTTATGGCAAGGAAAATCTTTGAAACAAATTGTAACACTGGCTACCATTGGATATATGGCACCATGTGATGAAGATATGGCTGCAGATGTGGCTGCTTTTGGCATTGCCAAGCTCTTATGGCAAGAAAAGTCTTTGAAACAAACTGTAACACTCGCTACCATTGGGTTTATGGCACCCGGTGATGTTTCTTATTTTTAGTTTATGAAAATGATCAGTTTCTTTACACAATTTTGTGGCATTATCAAATATTTTAGTGATGATTTATAAACTAAATATTGTAGAGTATGGATTAGTGAGAATTGTTTCAACGAAAATTGATGTCTATAATTTTGGAATTTTACCGATGGAGACCTTTACAAGAAAGAAGCCCACATGTGAGATCTGAGCTTGAGAAATTGGGTGAAAGAGTCATTATCTCATGCAATAACTGAGGTTGTGAATGCCTATTTGCTGAGGAGATAGGAAACGAATTTCATAACCGAAATGAATTGTATATCATCTATTTGAGGATTGGTAAGACAAACATTAGTAAATGCTATACCATTGTAAACGCTATGCCTTAAGAAGAGTCTCCTTGACTTTCTGGCGAGAAAAATAAAAATAAACAAATTTCTCATTTGAATAGCCCTGATTTAAGACTCAGAAAATCTCTATTAGTAAATGCTATGCCATTGTACTGGATATCAGGGCTTAGAATAAGTTCCTTGAAAAGGTTCACCCTCTCATGTAATCCGATGCGTAATTGATGTAATATGGACATGCCTGAGGTTGTGGATCCGTTGATGTGTTTGGTGGGTGGCATAATCTTAAAACATTGAATCTTATGTGAGTATGCAAGTTTCTAAAGTTGAGCTGGTTCTTTTGGAGCTTTCTCGGGTATGGCTGATACTGAAATTAAAAAGCAGTTGGGATCATCACTGGGACATCCGTGGGTTAAAATACGAAAACTTTTGAGATCTTAAATTAAATGCATATGAATATATGGTTGGCTTTCTTCAATAGGTGTTTTACGCTTTTTGACTTGGGTATCCACTTAACATATACCATTTTCCTGGTTCATTTGCAGTATTGAAGCATACATTTAATGTAATGTTGTTTCTTTGCAGATGAGTGTTTTGGTGTGGTTTTTATGGTTTACTGCCATTAGGATTGCAGTCAGTAACAAAGCTGTTGCCGTGGCTTTTTTATTGAACGCTACTCTAGTACTACTTAAGTTTCTTTACAGCAATGTAGGAAAAGATCCTAACTTATCCAAAAAAAAAAGTATGGAAAGATCCTAGGTCGATCATATATGAAATTATATTATGAAATGTTTTCTCTAGTTTCTTTTGGTTGGTACTTTTATTCTCATCAATATCCTGTGGTTGTGACTGAATCGATCATCTTTGATTTATCACGCTCAGAAATTGATTCTTTTATTAATTTTGTTTGTGTTTGGTATGAGGATTGCTTCATGAACCGCTGTTTCTTTCTGTGTGCTTTTCTGCCTTGTGTTAAAATATTTATATTAATTTTTGGGGAGGAAAATTGCTGAGTTCAGTCTTTATATTCACTATGAAATATTTTGTTAATCAATTAATTTTAACTTAAAGAGGAGAGAGATGAAGATAAACACCAAGTAATTATTCTCTATCTGACTTCATCATTCCTTTGGCTTGGCTTTGATTAGCATAAGTGTGATGGGTACAGACTATTAAAATCAGCAATGCCTCCTTGACGTCGGGTAGAATAGTGATTATTCTGCAGGTTAGTTTCGACAGATATTTCACAGGGAAAACACACAAGAAAAACCCTAAAAACACAGAGAAACATCTCTGATGTTTAATTTAAAATTATGCAAATACTAATAATAATGATTACTAAACCCTAAAACCTTATTTATAAGGTCAAGCTAAAATAGGAAAATTAAATTAAGATCGAATTTAAAGTAATTGCAAATAAAATAAAAAGTTTCCTAAAAACTGAAACTGTCAAATCGATGGCCTAAACGTCGTTTTTTGGCTTAAAAACAAACGACAACACTCAAGGTAAAACCTGAGTTTTGTTCGGAAGCCCGTTTCTAATCAGACTAAGGTTTTTGGGACCCAATTAGAGCCCGTGGTCCACTAAACGATGTAAACCGGTCTAAGTAGCCCACTTATTATATTTGCGCTGATCTGCCAACTCAAGGTATCTCAGTGCCAATAATGTGTTTTCTGACAACTCAACATCATCTGATTCGGATCCTCATGCATCACTCCTACTGGCTACTCAAATAATCTTTTTAAATTTTCGTTTATTAATTTTAATGGATTTGAGCAATATGTCTAGTTATTCTTTAATAATGCAACATCTCATATTGTATTTTATTATTTTCTCACCTTTCTTGGCATACATCCCTTTTTTTTCGTGGAGACAACCCATTCAATGTTTTAACCATCTAAGCATCTTGGCAGAAAATTGGTCAAAGTCCAGCTCATGTGCAACTGGGTTGGTGTTTCTTGCCGTGCACACCGTGGAAGAGTCAGAGTTCAATCTTTCTATTTAAAAAAAATGCATTCGGTTGGTTTCTAAGAAATTGAGTGAGATGAGTCTCATCAAGAAAATTATAACTCGTTTACAATTGCATTATTTTTTAGAATTGATAATGACAATAATAGAACTAGTTGTAAATAATGTCAAAAGTCATTATTGCTGATAACTTCATTCACAATGATGTTTAATAATCATTTTCATTTGTCATTCTCATTCACAAAAGATCGTTGAAACAAATTGATAAGTAGCTTTTGGTAGCATATGTAATAAAATGAAATAGGCTTTTGGCTGATACAAATTCTAACCTTGATGACACGTAAAAGCTCTATGCATATGATTAATTGTTTATTTTTAATTATCAAGTGAAACATTAATTAAGGGGTTCATTATGATCTTTAATTTTTAATTAACGAGTTTGGAAAATATTGAGCAGAGTTTGTTCATAGACCGAATTTTCTATGCTAAATAAATACAGATTTTCACCAAAGTGGAGTGGGTGATTAGTTAATTCATTGTCTATTCAGTTATTTAGGTGAATCTACATTTGTATAGTGAGAAATTGCTTGAAAGTTGTGTAATTTTTTGAGGCCTTGACTTGAAGTTGTGCCAAAATGTGGATCTTACCAAGAGACTAAACAAGAGAAAATTTTATTTTTAATCTTTTTAGTTTGCCCGTGTCTTTATTGAATTTGGAGTTTAAAACGTTCTTATTGAGTCCTTTAAGTTTGATACTCATTCCAATTAGGTGTTTCACCCAAATGATTTTGTTTCATTAACTAGTGATTCAAATGTGTATGTTATGTGAGTGAAAGTTTCCAAATCAAGAGTTATTGAACTTTATTTGGAACATAAGGTTGTGGTTGATGTAATGAAAGACCAGTTCGAGATTGATGAAGATGTGAGAATAACAAATGATATGATTAGACTATTCGAATGTGATGAAATTGTTTTTTATTATGTTGTTGAACTTGACATGAATGAATATGTTGTGAATGAGTTTGCTGTGAATGAACGTGTTGTGAATGAGATCACTAGGTCATTTTGATGAAAGACTTGATTGGAACGGATACCAAGCTTAAAGGATCTAATAGAAACGATTTAAACTCCAAAAATATAATAAAGACACAAAACAAACTAAAATGATTAAAAATAAAATTTACTCGACTAAATAATGCACGATTCTTCTCCATTCATTCTATAAATTCCCACCCCATATTTTCTTCAAGTTGTACAAAGACTGTGGTTGAGATGTGAGAATTGTTGAGAGTCTTCTTCAATTATCACTTTCTTGAGCCCACGACAATAACCTATTTAACTCATTCTGTATTGTGAGAATTGAAAGAGTCAATAAACTCATAGCACACCAATTATGACTTTCTTTTTATCAGTCTTAATTGCATGTCAGATTAGGTTTACATCAATATTAATTTTCAATAACTCTATAATAATAACTCTCTCACAGATAAGGCTTGTGATAACATATGTACTCAAATGGCTGAGGCTTTGGCTGATACAGTCCACCGAGGAAATTTTAATCTTGATAGTGCTTAATCATTTATTTTTAGTTGTAAAGTGAAATGTTAGTTAAGGGTTTTATTATGATTTTTAATTTGGATAATTTATAATTAATGGGTTTGGTTAATATTGAGTTCAGTTTGTTCGTACATCAAATTTTTTTATACCAAATAAATATAGATTTTCAGCAAAATGGAGTGAATAATTAATTAATTCATTGTTTATTCAGGTCAATCTACATTTATATAGTGTGAAATTTTCGAGAAACTAGTTTACCTAGACTTCTTTATTCTAATTTATGTATAGACATTGACGTTGCACATAAGACATTGTCCACTTCTTAAGATATACCTTGTTCGTTGTAATAAACATGTAGCGTTAGCTTTCAAGATAAATGTCTACTAATTGTGATTTGTGGATGATTGAAACAAATTAGAAAATTATTAATGTACAGCAATGTATGGAAAGATCCTAGTTCGATCATATATGAAATTATATTATGAAATGTTTTCTCTAGTATCTTTTGGTTGGTACTTTCATTCTCATCAATATCCTGTGGTTGTGACTGAATCGATTATCTTTGATTTATCACGCTCAAAAATTGATTCTTTTATTAATTTTGTTTGTGTTTGGTATGAGGATTGCTTCATTAACCACTGTTTCTTTCTTTGTGCTTTTCTACTTTATGTTAAAATATTTGTATTATTTTTTGGGAAGGAAAATTGCTGAGTTCAATCTTTATATTCGCTGTGAAATATTGTGTTAATAAATTAATTTTAACTTAAAGAGGAGAGAGATGAAAATAAACACCAAGTAATTATTCTCTATCGGACTTCATCATTCCTTGGGCTTGGCTTTGATTAGCATAAGTGTGATGGGTACAGACTATTAAAATCAGCAATGCCTCCTACTGGCTACTCAAATAATCTTTTTTTAAATTTTTATTTATTAATTTTAAAGGATTTGAGCTATATGTCTAGTTATTCTTTAATAATGAAACATCCCATATTATGTTTTATTATATTCTCACCTCTCTTGGCATACATCCTTTTTTTTCATGGAGACAACCTATTCAATATTTTAACCATCAAAGCATCTTGGCAGCAAATTGGTCAAAGTCCATCTCAATGTGCAACTGGGTTGGTGTTTCTTGCCGTGCACACCGTGGAAGAGTCAGCTTTCAATCTTTTTATTTAAAAAAAAAATGAATTTGAAGTTAATTAGCTCCTTCCTTTGGGTCGGTCTCTAGTAAATTGAGTGAGATGAGTCTCATCAAAAAAATTCTAACTTGTTAACAACGCTTATGCATTATTTTTTAGAATTGATAATGACAATAATAGAATTAGTTGGAAATAATGTAAAACTCATTATTGCTGATAACTTTATTCACAATGATGTTTAAAAATCATTTTCATTTGTCATTCTCATTCACAAAAGGACGTTGAAACAAATTGATTAGTAGCTTTTGGTAGCATATGTACTAAAATGGGATTGGCTTTTGGCTAATACAAATTTTAATTTTGATGGCAAGTAAAAGCTCTATACATATGATTAATCGTTTATTTTTAATTGTCAAGTGAAACATCAATTAAGAGTTTCATTATGATATTTAATTTGTAATTAACAAGTTTGGCAAATATTGAGTAGAGTTTGTTCATAGACCGAAATTTTCTATACTAAATAAATACAGATTGTCACCAAAGTGGAGTGGGTGATTAGTTAATTCGTTGTCTATTCAGTGATTTAGGTGAATCTACATTTGTATAGTGAGAAATTGCTTGAAAGTTGTGTAATTTTTTGAGACCTTGACTTGAAGTTGTGCCAAAATGTGGATCTTACCAAGAGACTAAAGAAGAGAAAATTTTACTTTTAATCCTTTTAGTTTGCCTTGTGTCTTTATTGAATCTGAAGTTTAAAATGTTTATTGAGTCATTTAAGTTTGGTACTCATTCCAGTTAGGTCTTTCACCCAAATGATTTTGTTTCATTAACTAGTGATTCAAATGTGTATGCTATGTGAAGTGAAAGTTTCCAAATCAAGAGTTATTGAACTTTATTTGGAACATAAGGTTGTGGTTGATGTAATGAAAGACCAGTTAGAGATTGATGAAGATGTGAGAATAACAAATGATATGATTAGACTATTCGAATTTGATGAAATTGTTTTTGATTATGTTGTTGAACTTGACATGAATGAATATGTTGTGAATGAATCTATTGTGAATGAGTTTGCTGTGAATAAATGTGTTTTGAATGAGATTACTAGGTCATTTTGATGAAAGACTTGATTGGAACGGATATTGACCTTAAAAAATCTAATAGAAATGATTTAAATTCCAAAAATATAATAAAGACACAAAACAAACTAAAAAAATTAAAAATAAAATTTACTTGACTAAATAATGCACGATTCTTCTCCATTCATTCTATAAATTCCCACCACCTATTTTCTTCAAGTTGTACAATGACCGTGGTTGAGACGTGAGAACCTATTTAACTCATTCTGTATTGTGAGAATTGGAAGAGTCAATAAACTCAGAGCACACCAATTATGACTTTCTTTTTATTAGTCTTAATTGCATGTAAGATTAGGTTTACATCAATATTAATTTTCAGTAACCCTATAATAATAACTCTCTCACAGATAAGGCTTGTGATAACTTATGTACTCAAATTGCTGAGACTTTGGCTGATACAGTCCACCGAGGAAATTCTAATATTGATAGCGCTTAATCATTTATTTTTAGTTGTAAAGTGAAATGTTAGTTAAGGGTTTTATTATGATTTTTAATTTGGATAATTTATAATTAATGAGTTTGGTTAATATTGAGTTCAGTTTGTTCGTACATCAAATTTTTTTATGCTAAATAAATATAGATTTTCACCAAAATGGAGTGAATAATTAGTTAATTCATTGTTTATTCAGATGAATCTACATTTATATAGTGTGAAATTTTCGAGAAACTAGTTTATCTACACTTCTTTATTCTAATTTATGTATAGACATTGACGTTGCACATTAGACATTGCCCACTTCTTAAGATATACCTTGTTCGTTGTAATAAAACATAGTGCTAGCTTTCAAGATAAATGTCTACTAATTGTGATTTGTGGATGATTGAAAAAAATTAGAAAATTATTAATGTACAGCAATGTATGGAAAGATCCTAGGTCGATCATATATGAAATTATATTATGAAATGTTTTCTCTTGTTTCTTTTGGTTGGTACTTTCATTCCCATCAATATCCTGTGGTTGTGACTGAATCGATCATCTTTGATTTATCACGCTCAGAAATTGATTTTTTTATTAATTTTGTTTGTGTTTGGCATGAGGATTACTTCATGAGCCACTGTTTCTTTCTTTGTGCTTTTCTACCTTATGTTAAAATATTTGTATTAATTTTTGGGAAGGAAAATTGCTGAGTTCAATCTTTATATTCGCTATGAAATATTGTGTTAATCAATTAATTTTAACTTAAAGAGGAGAGAGATGAGAATAAACACCAAGTAATTATTCTCTATCTGACTTCATCATTCCTTGGGCTTGGCTTTGATTAGCATAAGTGTGATGGGTACAGACTATTAAAATCAGCAATGCCTCCAACTGGCTACTCAAATAATCTTGTTAAATTTTTGTTTATTAATTTTAAAGGATTTGAGCTATATGTCTAGTTATTCTTTAATAATGCAACATCCCACATTGTGTTTTATTATATTCCCACCTATCTTGGCATGCAGCCTTTTTTTTATGGAGACAACCTATTCAATGTTTTAACCATCAAAGCATCTTGGCAGAAAATTGGTCAAGGTCCATCTCAATGTGCAAATGAGTTGGTGTTTCTTGCCGTGCACACCGTGGAAGAGTCAGCTTTCAATCTCTTTATTTTAAAAAAATGAATTTGAAGTTAATTAGCTCTTTCCTTTCGGTCAGTCTCTAGGAAATTGAGTGAGAAGAGTCTCATCAAAAAAATTCTAATTTGTTTACAGCACTTATGCATTATTTTTTAGAATTGATAATGACAATAATAGAATTAGTTGGAAATAATGTACAACTCATTATTGCTGATAACTTCATTCACAATGAGGTTTAAAAATCATTTTCATTCGTCATTCTCATTCACAAAAGGACGTTGAAACAAATTGATCAGTAGCTTTTGGTAGCATATGTACTAAAATGGAATTGGCTTTTGGCTGATACAAATTCTAACTTTGATGGCAAGTAAAAGCTCTATGCATATGATTAATCGTTTATTTTTAATTGTCAAGTGAAACATTAATTAAGGGTTTCATTATGATCTTTAATTTGTAATTAACGAGTTTGGAAAATATTGAGCAGAGTTTGTTCATAGACCGAAATTTTCTATGCTAAATTGTTAGGAAACCACCTTGGATGATACCCAGAAGGTGATCTTCCAAACACCCATGTCTAGAGTGACTTGTATAAAGAAAAAGACAGCAACCAATCAAAGCAAGAAAGAAAAGAACACAAGAAATTTGTTGACGAGGTTCGACAATGTGCCTACGTTCCCGTGAGCTCCTCCGAGCTCTCTGCACTATCTTATCAATGGAGTTTTTTACAATCAGCAACACCCTTCCAAGAACTCACAGATTCGTGAAGAACAAAAGAAGAAGAAGAAGAAGAAAGTGATAAGAACTAACCTTGGAATTTTCCCAAGAAAATTCCCCTTACATGCCCTTGAATCCCTTTCTGTTCTACTCTCTCTTTCTAAACAATCAGCCTCTCTACAGAATCTCTCTGAGTTTAGTGTCTTTGCACTCTTACAATTGATCTCACTTTTGATCACAAGTTATCACAAGTTCTCTTATGTTGAGATTGAATCTAGGTGACCCTATATATAGTGCACCAACTTCTTGACCAATCTTGAGTGTCATTCTCCACTCTTAGATCTTGATGACCAATCAACCATGGCCCTTGATCAATCCTTAGTGATCCTATGCGTTTTGAACATGTCTCACAAACCATTTAAAAGGCTGAAATATGTGTGCATCAGTGCCTGCTGGCGCCGCGGCCAGAACAGGACAGGCTGCGGCCTGAGCCAGGGCACACATTCTTCATCCTCTGGGCGCGCGCTTAGGGGAGGCTGAGCCTCGGGCCACACCTCCTCCTTGCTGGGAGCCGTTGCCTGGGAAGCTGTGCCGTGGCGCACACTGGTGCATTGATGCTGATTTTTCCTCCTTCCTTGCAACCGTTTAATTCTAAGACAAATACCAACAATCTCTACCTTTGTCTAAGGGATTAAACTCGAACCCATGTGCAGCGAAGTCACTATCCAAACTCATCTTGAGTCATCATATCAACCGACTCCAATCCTAAGTAGTCCAAGGTGATGATTGAACTTACTTAGAGGTAGAACTTTAGTACCTAAATCTGCAGAGTTTTCTTCGTGGCTACCTTGTCCACATGGATGCATCCTTTCGTAACATTTTCCCGAATGAAATGGTACTGAACATTCATGTACTTTGTCCTCTCATGGAACAACGGATTCTTGCACAAATACAATGCACTTTGGATATCCGAATATACCACAACCTGCTCTTTTAGGACCTTCCACTCGTCTAACAACCCTTTGTACCACATAGCCTCCTTGATGGCTTCCTTTGCCGCTATGTACTCTGCCCCGGTTGTTAAGAGTGCTACCACTGGCTACCACTCGAGCCTTCAAGTACCTCAGCAACCACTTCATCCCAAACCAAAGCTCCTTTCCGGGATTACTCATAAATCTGCTGAGAGCACTAATTTCCCGAGAAACCTTCAACCTGTTTCTCTCCCTTTCCTGGATTATTCTCATCCCAAAGATCTTTTGTGCAAGGCTAAGATCATTCCTCTCGAACTCCTCCCTGAGTTGAGATGTCAACCTTTCCATCCTCTCCCTACTGTTCTCAACCAACAGCATCTCATCTGCATAGATGAGGATACTCACCACTTCCTCCACCTTGTGTCCAGGTGAGAAGGTTTTTGTGAAATCTATGCCTTGCCTTTTCATGAACCCTTTCGCCACCAGCCTAGCCTTATCCTGGACTTCATCCCTGGAGTGTTCCCTTCTTTGATCTTGTAAGTGCACTTACAATCCACAACTCTGTTTTCCTTGAATGTGCACCAATACCCAAGAGTTGTTCTTCCTCAAAGAATTCGTTCTCTTCCTCCATAGCTAGCTGCACTTTGACGAATCCTTACACTCCATGGCATCCATGTAAGTTTCTGATTCAACCATCCCTCTTCTGTCCAAGGAGTAGCTACATTAGCATCCGCAAAACTATATCTCAAAGGTGGTCTAACCACCCTCCTTTTCAGTCCCTTGTGAGTTGGTAGTTATTCTAACTTGTTGCATCATCCCCTTCTAGTTTAGCCTCCTTGAGTTTCTTGAGCTTGACCTTCATCAATGGGCTCTACTTGGTCCGAACCCTCTTGCCTTCCTTGCTCTACCTAAACTGAATTCTCTTCGATGTAATGCTCCACAAATTCGGGACTGGTTGCTCACTAGCCCTGCAAGGTCAGTTTTCTCTAAGTAGGGAAATAACAATTCATTAAAAATAACATCCCTACTTATTTTTAGTTTCATTCCTTTTGGTTCTAAGGACCACAACCTATACCCCTTAACCCCATCACCATACCCTAGAAATACACATTTTCTAGACCTTGGGTTAAGTTTATCATCCTTTTGATGTGCATATGCAGCACATCCAAAAGTCCTAAGGTTGTTCAACTTAGGGGGTTTTCCACTCCACATCTCCATGGAGTCTTAAGGTCTAAAGCCCTAAAGGGTGATCTATTAACCAAGTATGCAGCTGTAGACACAGGTCACACAGCTTCTCCCCAAAAATATTTGGTAAACTGAACCCAATTTAACATGCACCTAACTTTTTCCATAAGGGTTCTATTCATCCTCTCAGCAACTCTATCTCGTTTGCTAAGGGGTTTTCACAACCATTCTATGTCTTAGAATGCATTTAATTCACGAATTTATCAAAATCCTTATTAAAAAATTCTAAGCCATTATCAGTTCTTAACACCTTAACTACCCTGCCCATTTGAGTCTCCAGCAAATTTTTTCACACCACAAATTTATTCAAAGCATCCGATTTATTTTAAGCAAATAAACCCAAACATTTCTTGAATAATCATTAATTAAAGACAAAAAGTAACGATTACCTCCCTGTGTTGGTCGTTTTGTGTCTTTGTTGGTCCCCAAAGATTCGCATGGATGTAGTCAAGAATCCTTTTAGACTTGTGCACTCCGGTGTTGAAGCTGACCCGATGTTGCTTCCCAAGAATGCAACTCTCACAGAAATCCAGTTTCTCTACTTTGTCTCCACCAAGTAGACCATCCTTGCTGAGAACTTGTAGCCCCCTTTCGCTCATATATCCCAAGGGATTGTGCCAAAGTGCTGCCTTATCCATCTCAGCCATCAAGCTTGCTGCTTGATCCTTGATTTCTGTCTCACCGATCATCTCATAAAGTCCATCTTTGATTACCGCTTTGATCACTATCAAAGAACCCTTGGTTACCTTGATCTTTCCTCCCTCAGCTTTGTATGTATATCCCATGGAATCCAGCTACCCCAATGAGATCAAATTTCTCCTCAAATTTGGAGATACCTTACATTTCGCAGCAGCCTTGTGACTCCATCAAACATCCTCAACTAGATGTCTCATATCCCCCTCACCTTGGCAAGAATTTTCATTCCCTAAGAAAGCTCTTCAATTATTGATCTCCTTGAAATTTTTGAACCATTCCTTGTGAAGGCACATGTGATAAGTGCACCTGGAATCTAGAATCCACTTCTCGCTGCCTTGCCTCCTGCTCACATTTGAGCACACAACAAGAACATCATCTTGTTGTTCTTCTTTAGCAACCGAAGCCTCTTCATTGTTGGGATGGCTTCTCCCTCTCTCATCCCACTACCTTTTCTTGCAATCTTTCTTGAAGTTACCCTCCTTGTTGCAGTAGAAGCATTGCCTTCCTCCAAACTTCGGTTTGGAATGCGATCTCCCATGGCTTTGCCCTCTATCCTTTGATTTCTCCTGGTAGTTGCCATGGTTGCTACTGCCATTCCGAGTTGCTGGCCTTCATCTTACGAACAGCCCTTCCTTACTTGATGCCTCCCTACTCTTGGCTTTGAAATCATGAGCCCTTATAGCATTGACCACAGTTTCTTTGGTTACTGTATTTCTTCCATATTCAATTGCATTAATTAAACTATCAAAACAATTAGGAAGAGAATTTAATAACATAACAGCCAATTTTTCATCCAGGAATTTAATACTACAACTAGCCAAATCTTAAACTAGTTTATTAAAGACATCAAGATTATCCTGTAACTTTTTATTAGGATCCATTTTAAAAGCAAAGATTCTTTTAAGAAGATAAATCTTGTTAGGGAGAGTTTTGGTAAGAAACAACTCATCTAGTTTCTTCCATATGACAGCAGGATCTTCCGAGTCTCAGCACTCCCTTGTGACACTATCCGACATGTGTAGGAAGATGGTGTTGTATGCCATCTTCTTCATCTCAATCCGCTGGTCCTCCGTGATACTTGCTGGAAAAGCATTATCTTCTCCAATAACCAAGTCCACCTTCTGTTGCATAAGAACAACCTTGATCTTCTGCTTCCACAGGGAAAAATCTCCCTTTCCATCAAACTTCTCAACAACGAAATTTGAACCCATCTTGCGGAGATGATCCCGTATTTGTGCAGCACCCACAAATGCTTTCCAACATCTTCTAAACCTCAAGAACACGATCAAAGATTGATCTCAACACCGTTCTTGAATCAACCTCAAGAACACGATCTGATCTTGAGCTTTACTCCGTTCTTGAATCACCCAAGAAGTTTGTTCTTTGATTCTTGGAGTCTTGCTCCGATACCTTCTGTTCTTGTTCTGATACCTGGCTGTGCAAGCTCTGATACCACTATTGGGAAACCACCTTAGATGATGTCCAGGAGGTGATCTTCCAAACACCCAAGTCTAGAGTGACTTGTATAAAGAAAAAGACTGAAACATGTGTGCATCAGTGTGACTGGCGCCGTGCCCAGAACAGGGCAGGCCGCGGCCTGAGCCAGGGCACACATTCTTCATCCTCTGGGCATCGCAGACTAGAGGAGGTTGAGCTGCGGTGCACACCTCCTCCAAGCCTCCTCCTTGCTGGGCGACGCGGCCTGGGAAGGCTGTGCCGCGGTGCACACTGGTGCATTGATGCTGATTTTTCCTCCTTCCTTGCAACCATTTAATGCTAAGACAAAGACCAACATAAATAAATACATATTTTCACCAAAGTGGAGTGGGTGATTAGTTAATTCACTGTTTATTAAGTGATTTAGGTGAATCTACATTTGTATAGTGAGAAATTGCTTGAAAGATGTGTAATTTTTTGAGACCTTGACTTGAAGTTGTGCCAAAATGTGGATCTTACCAAGAGATTAAACAAGCGAAAATTTTATTTTTAATCCTTTTAGTTTGCCCCGTGTCCTTAATGAATCTGGAGTTTAAAATGTTCTTATTGAGTCCTTTAAGTTTGGTACTCATTCCAATTAGGTCTTTCACCCAAATGATTTTGTTTCATTAACTAGTGATTCAAATGTGTATGCTATGTGAGTGAAAGTTTCCAAATCAAGAGTTATTAAAATTTATTTAGAACCTAAGGTTGTGGTTGATGTAATGAAAGACCAGTTCGAGATTGATGAGGATGTGAAGATAACAAATGATATGATTAGATTATTGAAATTTGATGAAATTGTTTTTAATTATGTTGTTGAGCATGACATGAATGAATCTGTTGTGGATGAGATTACTTAGATCAATTATCACTTTCTTGAGCCCACAACAGTAACCTATTTAACTCATTCGTCAGTGTGAGAATTGGAAGAGTCAATAAGCTCAGAGCACGCCAATTATGACTTTCCTTTTATCAGTCTTAATTGCATGTTAGATTAGGTTTACATCAATATTAATTTTCGACAACCCTATAATAATAACTTTACCATAGATAAGGATTGTGATAACTTAGTTACTCAAATAGCTGAGGCTCTGGCTGATACAGTCCACTGAGGAAATTCTAATCTTGATAGTACCTTAATCATTTATTTTTAGTTGTAAAGTGAAATGTTAGTTAAGGGTTTTGTTACAATTTTTAATTTGGATAATTTATAATTAATGGGTTTGGCAAATATTGAGTTGAGTTTGTTCGTAGACAAAATTTTTTTATGCTAATTAAATATAGATTTTCACCAAAGTGGAGTGAGTAATTAGTTAATTCATTGTTTATTCAATGATTTAGATGAATCTACATTTGTATAGTGTTAAATTGCCGGGAAACTGGTTTAGTTACACTTCTTTATCCTAATTTATGTATAGACATTGACATTGCACATAAGGCACTGTCCACTTTTTTAAGATATACCCTGTTCATAGACCGAAATTTTCTATGCTAAATAAATATAGATTTTCACCAAAGTGGAGTGGGTGATTAATTAATTCATTATAGTGAGAAATTGCTAGGAAGTTGTGTTGTTAGAGGAGACCTTGACCTGAAGTCGTGCCAAAATGTGGATCCTACCAAGAGACTAAATAACGTACCATTCTTCTTCATTCATTCTATACATTCTCACCCTTTATCTCTTTCAAGTTGTACAAAATGTGGATCCTACCAAGAGACTAAATATTGAGCTGAGTTTGTTGCTAAACAAATATGGATATTCATTGTCCATTCAGTGATTTATATGATTCTACATTTGTATTGTGAGAAATTGTTGGGAAGCTGGCTTGGCTTTACTTCTTTGTCCTAATTTCTTTATAGACATTGACATTTCACATATGGCTTTGTTAACTTGATATAGCTTGCTTGTTTTAATAGACACGTAGCACTAGCCTTCAAGAAAAATGTCTTCTAATTATGGTTTGTGGATGATTGGAATAAATTAGAAAAAATATGTACAATGTTAGATACCAACATGAGAGTTGTGTTCTTAACGAAGACTTTGACTTGAAGTTGTGCCAAAATGTGGATCCTACCAGGAGACTAAATAATGTACAATTCTTATTATAAATTCTCACCACTATCTCCTCACGGAGGCAAACCTCTCATCTTTGCATTGCTTTGTTTGCTTTGACATAGATATCCCATTTTAATGGAGAAAGTATTCTTCTCTTTCTTTCCAACTATTTTGTTGTTGCTACACTGTTTTAAGGCTGATTTAGCTGTTAGTGTAACCAGTTTCACCATTGATGAATTAGCCCTTCTTGCATTCAAAGCCCATATCAATGATTTTAACCCTCAAAACACCTTGAAATACAATTGGTCCACCTCTGCCTCAATATGCCAGTGGGTTGGTGTCTCTTGTGATACTCTTCATGGAAGAGTCACAACTTTGGATCTACCTAATATGGATCTTGGAGGCACCATCCCTCCTCACCTTGGTAATCTCTCTTTTTTAATTTCTTTTAACTTGAGCCAAAACAATTTCCATGGTCATCTGCCCAAACAATTGGGGCAATTGCATCGCTTGAAGTTTATCGATTTGAATGACAATAACTTGAGTGGTGAAATCCCATCATGGTTTGGGTACTTTCCAAAGCTTCAACACTTGCGTCTTCGTAATAATAGTTTCACGGATACCATACCTTTGGTTATCTACAATATGTCCTCTTTGCAACATGTTGATCTATCGTATAATAGCTTATTTGGCACTCTTCCAGATTATATGTGTAATTTTCTACCAAAACTTGAATTGCTTTTTTTTAGTGCAAATGAGTTATACGGCCAACTTCCTTCAAGTTTTGGTAAATGCAGCCAGCTTCAAAGTTTGAATTTGTCTTTCAATAAATTCATGGGACAGATACCAAGAAATATTGGAAACTTGACAATGCTCAAGACATTATCTCTTTATTCTAACAACTTAGAAGGTATGGATTTGCTTTATAGTGACATATATTTGCATGTCTTTTCTCTTTCGTTCACAAATTCCCTGCACATCCAAACCAGAAAAGGAATTGATCATTTTCCTTTCATTTTTTCTATGAATTTTTTTTATTATAGAAAATTCATAAAGAAAGTGATTTTTTCATGGAGACTACTTTCTTCCTTGTTTTAGTGTTGTTTGTACATTGTTTTCATGATTAACGATACACTGGTTTGCCTTGTGGAAATATTAAAAAAGTGCAATGACGAAAATTCTATCAAGTAAATGAAAATGACAGGACTAGTTGTAAATAATGCCTTGATTGGAATTGATTGGAAACTTTATGCACAAATCACAATAAAGTTTTTCTATCATTTTCATGTTAAATAAATATCCCATGTTAAATAAATACAGATTGTCACATACTAATTGGCTTAATTAGAATTGTGGAAAACTGAAGCATATTCATTTAGCGATAAGTTAATTTATTGGCTATTCAATGATTTAGGTTACTCTGCATTTGCATAGTGAAAAATTGCTGGAAAACTGATCCTCACGACAACATACTGATTTATGGTTTAATAGCTTATTTGGTACTTTATTTGATGATGATGATGTCTTGCTTAATAAAAATTTCTCAATATTGTTTTTGTCTTTTTCATTTTTTTCTGGTACATCCAAATAAGAAAAGAATTTCTTTTTTTCTTTCTAATATCTAAAATTTTTTATCCAATCAATCTTCTTGACTTGAAATTAGCAATTAACATAATAATTACAATAATAATAATATTTATTATAATAATGATAATAATATTATAATCTTATTTATAATGAATTAAAAATTTATATTTTAAAAAAAATCTCAAATAATGAATTGTCAAGATTTGTATAAATTATTTAATTACTAACAAACAGGATATGATAGTGATGTAACAAGGAACAAAGACAAAAATTTCACAAAAGCCATAAAATTGTATGACGGAGGAGAGGAGCTGGTAATTTCTGGCAAAGAATAAAATTTAATTATTGGTCTTAATACTTTCATTGCCCAAAGTCAATTAATTCCTCCAGTACTAATCATGAAACAATGCATGTTTAATTAGTTGTAGAGAATAAAATCTTTCTTAATCAATTCCGCTGTTTAAAAGTAATGTGTTCTCTATTCCTCTCTTTCAGTTACAGTAACAAAGCATTTATGTAATGATGCAAATAATTAATTATACAGCTCTTTCAAAATATTTACTCTAATCTTGCTATATATTCTTGCAGGTGAAATACCACGTGAGATTGGAAGCTTACTTAATCTTCAGTATTTATCTTTTTCTCGAAACAATTTATCAGGTATGCTACCATCTACGATCTTCAATATCTCAACTATGAACATACATGCAATTTGTTCTACTCAAACTAACATGTTAGTATAACAAATATAAATGCATTGGTATATAAGAAATTTGAATTTTGAGTAATTAAAATTACTAAAGATGAAATTAAGATACATGTAGAGAAACCAAAATATATTTTGTGCTATTATAATTGAAATTAGTAAAATTTAAAGGAACTTACGGTGGAAGTTTATATTCTTTTACAACGAATAATGCCTCTTATTCTATTAGATCTAAGATTTTTTACAAAATTTACATCAATTGTTTGATCGTTTCAATTAAGTGTTTAGATTTTATCCTCTTAAAAATTATTGTAATTGAAAATTTAAGTTTAAAGAATTGTCAAGATTTGTATAAATTTTTAAATTACTAACAAACTGGATATGCTAGTGATGTAACAAGGAACAAAGACAAAAATTTCACAAAAGCCATAAAATTGTATGACGGAGGAGAGGAGCTGGTAATTTCTGGCAAAGAATAAAATTTAATTATTGGTCTTAATACTTTCATTGCCCAAAGTCAATTAATTCCTCCAGTACTAATCATGAAACAATACATGTTTAATTAGTTGTAGAGAATAAAATCTTTCTTAATCAATTCCGCTGTTTAAAAGTAATGTGTTCTCTATTCCTCTGTTTCAGTTACAGTAACGAAGCATTTATGTAATGATGCAAATAATTAATTATACAGCTCTTTTAAAATATTTACTCTAATCTTACTATATATTTTTGCAGGTGAAATACCACGTGAGATTGGAAGCTTACTTAATCTTCAGTATTTATATCTTTACCGAAGCAATTTATCTGGTATGCTACCATCTACGATCTTCAATATCTCAACCATGAACATACATGCAATTTGTTCTACTCAAACTAACATGTTAGTATAACAAATATAAATGCATTGGTATATAAGAAATTTGAATTTTGAGTAGTTAAAATTATTAAAGTTGAAATTAAGAAACATGTAGAGAAAACCAAAATATATTTTGTGTTGTTATAATTTAAATTATTAAAATTTAGAGGAACTTACAGTGGAAGTTTATATTCTTTTACAATGAATAATTACTCTTATTCTATTAGATCTAAGATTTTTTTTTACAAAATTTACTTCAATCGTTTGATCGTTTCAATTAAGTCTTTAGATTTTATCCTCTTAAAAATAATTGTAATTGAAAATTTATGTTTAAAGAATTGTCAAGATTTGTATAAATTTTTAAATTACTAACAAACTGGATATGCTAGTGATGTAACAAGGAACAAAGACAAAAATTTGACAAAAGCGATAAAATTGTATGATGGAGGAGAGGAGCTGGTAATTTCTGGCAAAGAATAAAATTTAATTATTCGTCTTAATACTTTCATTGCCCAAAGTCAATTAATTCCTCCAGTACTAATCATGAAACAATACATGTTTAATTAGTTGTAGAGAATAAAATCTTTCTTAATCAATTCCGCTGTTTAAAAGTAATGTGTTCTCTATTCCTCTGTTTCAGTTACAGTAACAAAGCATTTATGTAATGATGCAAATAATTAATTATACAGCTCTTTTGAAATATTTACTCCAATCTTGCTATATATTTTTGTAGGTGAAATACCACGTGAGGTTGGAAACTTACTTAATCTAAAGGTTTTAGCTATTGTTCAAAACAATTTATCAGGTCTGTTACTGTCTACGATCTTCAATATCTCAACCATGAACATACATGCAATTTGTTCTACTCAAACTAACATATTAGTATAACAAATATAAATGCCTTGGTGTATAAGAAATTTGAATTTTGAGTAATTAAAATTATTAAAGATGAAATTAAGATACATGTAGAGAAACCAAAATATATTTTGTGCTATTATAATTGAAATTAGTAAAATTTAAAGGAACTTACGGTGGAAGTTTATATTCTTTTACAACGAATAATGCCTCTTATTCTATTAGATCTAAGATTTATTACAAAATTTACATCAATCGTTTGATCGTTTCAATTAAGTGTTTAGATTTTATCCTCTTAAAAATTATTGTAATTGAAAATTTAAGTTTAAAGAATTGTCAAGATTTGTATAAATTTTTAAATTACTAACAAACTGGATATGCTAGTGATGTAACAAGGAACAAAGACAAAAATTTCACAAAAGCCATAAAATTGTATGACGGAGGAGAGGAGCTGGTAATTCTGGCAAAGAATAAAATTTAATTATTGGTCTTAATACTTTCATTGCCCGAAGTCAATTAATTCCTCCAGTACTAATCATGAAACAATGCATGTTTAATTAGTTGTAGAGAATAAAATCTTTCTTAATCAATTCCGCTGTTTAAAAGTAATGTGTTCTCTATTCCTCTGTTTCAGTTACAATAACAAAGCATTTATGTAAGGATGCAAATAATTAATTATACAGCTCTTTTAAAATATTTATTCTAATCTTACTATATATTTTT
The DNA here is from genome assembly GCA_023935145.1 of Bretschneidera sinensis. NCBI lineage: Eukaryota > Viridiplantae > Streptophyta > Magnoliopsida > Brassicales > Akaniaceae > Bretschneidera > Bretschneidera sinensis. The sequence continues at coordinate 119,360,811 of CM043699.1, forward strand.
GCAGGTGAAATACCACGTGAGATTGGAAGCTTACTTAATCTTCAGTATTTATATCTTGTTCAAAACAATTTATCAGGTCTGTTACTGTCTACTATCTTCAATATCTCAACCATGAACATACATGCAATTTGTTCTACTCAAACTAACATGTTAGTATAACAAATATAAATGCATTGGTATATAAGAAATTTGAATTTTGAGTAGTAAAAATTATTAAAGTTGAAATTAAAAAACATGTAGAGAAAACCAAAATATATTTTGTTTGTTATAATTTAAATTATTAAAATTTAGAGGAACTTACAGTGGAAGTTTATATTCTTTTACAATGAATAATTAATCTTATTCTATTAGATCTAAGATTTTTTTTTACAAAATTTACATCTCGTTTCAATTAAGTCTTTAGATTTTATCCTCTTAAAAATAATTAGAATTGAAAATTTAAGTTTAAAGAATTGTCAAGATTTGTATAAATTTTTAAATTACTAACAAACTGGATAAGCTAGTGATGTAACAAGGAACAAAGATAATAATTTGACAAAAGCGATAAAATTGTATGATGGAGGACAGGAGCTGGTAATTTCTGGCAAAGAATAAAATTTAGTTATTGGTCTTAATACTTTCATTGCTCCTAGTCAATTAATTCCTCCAGTACTAATCATGAAACAATACATGTTTAATTCGTTGTAGAGAATAAAATCTTTCTTAATCAATTCCGCTGTTTAAAAGTAATGTGTTCTCTATTCCTCTGTTTCAGTTACAATAACAAAGCATTTATGTAATGATGCAAATAATTAATTATACAGCTCTTTTGAAATATTTACTCCAATCTTGCTATATATTTTTGTAGGTGAAATACCACGTGAGGTTGGAAACTTACTTAATCTAAAGGTTTTAGCTATTGTTCAAAACAATTTATCAGGTCTGTTACTGTCTACGATCTTCAATATCTCAACCATGAACATAAATGCAATTTGTTCTACTCAAACTAACATGTTAGTATAACAAATATAAATGCCTTGGTGTATAAGAAATTTGAATTTTGAGTAATTAAAATTATTAAAGATGAAATTAAGATACATGTAGAGAAACCAAAATATATTTTGTGCTATTATAATTGAAATTAGTAAAATTTAAAGGAACTTACGGTGGAAGTTTATATTCTTTTACAACGAATAATGCCTCTTATTCTATTAGATCTAAGATTTTTTACAAAATTTACATCAATCGTTTGATCGTTTCAATTAAGTGTTTAGATTTTATCCTCTTAAAAATTATTGTAATTGAAAATTTAAGTTTAAAGAATTGTCAAGATTTGTATAAATTTTTAAATTACTAACAAACTGGATATGCTAGTGATGTAACAAGGAACAAAGACAAAAATTTCACAAAAGCCATAAAATTGTATGACGGAGGAGAGGAGCTGGTAATTCTGGCAAAGAATAAAATTTAATTATTGGTCTTAATACTTTCATTGCCCGAAGTCAATTAATTCCTCCAGTACTAATCATGAAACAATACATGTTTAATTAGTTGTAGAGAATAAAATCTTTCTTAATCAATTCCGCTGTTTAAAAGTAATGTGTTCTAAATTCCTCTCTTTCAGTTACAGTAACAAAGCATTTATGTAATGATGCAAATAATTAATTATACAGCTCTTTTAAAATATTTACTCTAATCTTACTATATATTTTTGCAGGTGAAATACCACGTGAGATTGGAAGTTTACTTAATCTTCAGTATTTATATCTTTACCAAAACAATTTATCAGGTATGCTACCATCTATGATCTTCAATATCTCAACCATGAACATACATGCAATTTGTTCTACTCAAACTAACATGTTAGTATAACAAATATAAATGCATTGGTATATAAGAAATTTGAATTTTGAGTAGTTAAAATTATTAAAGTTGAAATTAAGAAACATGAAGAGAAAACCAAAATATATTTTGTGTTGTTATAATTTAAATTAGTAAAATTTAAAAGAACTTACGGTGGAAGTTTATATTCTTTAACAACGAATAATGCCTCTTACTCTATTAGATCTAAGATTTTTTACAAAATTTAATCAATCGTTTGATCGTTTCAATTAAGTGTTTAGATTTTATCCTCTTAAAAATTATTGTAATTGAAAATTTAAGTTTAAAGAATTGTCAAGATTTGTATAAATTTTTAAATTACTAACAAACTGGACATGCTAGTGATGTAACAAGGAACAAAGACAAAAATTTGACAAAAGCGATAAAATTGTATGACGGAGGAGAGGAGCTGGTAATTTCTGGCAAAGAATAAAATTTAATTATTGGTCTTAATATTTTCATTGCCCAAAGTCAATTAATTCCTCCGGTACTAATCATGAAACAATACATGTTTAATTAGTTGTAGAGAATAAAATCTTTCTTAATCAATTCCGCTGTTTAAAAGTAATGTGTTCTCTATTCCTCTCTTTCAGTTACAGTAACAAAGCATTTATGTAATGATGCAAATAATTAATTATACAGCTCTTTTAAAATATTTACTCCAATCTTGCTATATATTCTTGCAGGTGAAATACTACGTGAGATTGGAAACTTACTTAATCTAAAGGTTTTAGTTCTTGCTCAAAACAATTTATCAGGTCTGTTACTGTCTACGATCTTCAATATCTCAACCATGAACATACATGCAGTTTGTTCTACTCAAACTAACGTGTTAGTATAACAAATATAAATGCCTTGGTGTATAAGAAATTTGAATTTTGAGTAATTAAAATTATTAAAGATGAAATTAAGAAACATGTAGAGAAAACCAAAATATATTTTGTGTTGTTATAATTTAAATTATTAAAATTTAGAGGAACTTACAGTGGAAGTTTATATTCTTTTACAACGAATAATTACTCTTATTCTATTAGATCTAAGATTTTTTACAAAATTTACATCAATCGTTTGATCGTTTCAATTAAATGTTTAGATTTTATCCTCTTAAAAATTATTGTAATCGAAAATTTAAGTTTAAAGAATTGTCAAGATTTGTACAAATTTTTAAATTACTAACAAACTGGATATGCTAGTGATGTAACAAGGAGCAAAGACAAAAATTTCACAAAAGCCATAAAATTGTATGACGGAGGAGAGGAGCTGGTAATTTCTGGCAAAGAATAAAATTTAATTATTGGTCTTAATACTTTCATTGCCCAAAGTCAATTAATTCCTCCAGTACTAATCATGAAACAATACATGTTTAATTAGTTGTAGAGAATAAAATCTTTCTTAATCAATTCCGCTGTTTAAAAGTAATGTGTTCTCTATTCCTCTCTTTCAGTTACAGTAACGAAGCATTTATGTAATGATGCAAATAATTAATTATACAGTTCTTTTAAAATATTTACTCTAATCTTGCTATATATTCTTGCAGGTGAAATACCACGTGAGGTAGGAAACTTACTTAATCTTCAGTATTTAAATCTTTCCAAAAACAATTTATCAGGTCTGTTACCGTCTACGATCTTCAATATCTCAACCATGAACATACATGCAATTTGTTCTACTCAAACTAACATGTTAGTATAACAAATATAAATGCCTTGGTGTATAAGAAATTTGAATTTTGAGTAATTAAAATGATTAAAGATGAAATTAAGATACATGTAGAGAAAACCAAAATATATTTTGTGCTATTATAATTGAAATTAGTAAAATTTAAAGGAACTTACGGTGGAAGTTTATATTCTTTTACAACGAATAATGCCTTTTATTCTATTAGATCTAAGATTTTTTTACAAAATTTACATCAATCGTTTGATCGTTACAATTAAGTGTTTAGATTTATCCTCTTAAAAATAATTGGAATTGAAAATTTATGTTTAAAGAATTGTCAAGATTTGTATAAATTTTTAAATTACTAACAAACTGGATATGCTAGTGATGTAACAAGGAACAAAGATAAAAATTTGACAAAAGCGATAAAATTGTATGACGGAGGAGAGGAGCTGGTAATTTCTGGCAAAGAATAAAATTTAATTATTGGTCTTAATACTTTCATTGCTCCTAGTCAATTAATTCCTCACTAATCATGAAACAATGCATGTTTAATTAGTTGTAGAGAATAAAATCTTTCTTAATCAATTCCGCTGTTTAAAAATAATGTGTTCTCTATTCCTCTCTTTCAGTTACAGTAACAATGCATTTATGTAATGATGCAAATAATTAATTATACAGCTCTTTTAAAATATTTACTTTAATCTTGCTATATATTCTTGCAGGTGAAATACCACGTGAGGTTGGAAACTTACTTAATCTTCAGTATTTAAATCTTTCCAAAAACAATTTATCAGGTATGTTACCGTCTACGATCTTCAATATCTCAACCATGAACAAACATGCAATTTGTTCTACTCAAACTAACATGTTAGTATAACAAATATAAATTCCTTGGTGTATAAGAAATTTGAATTTTGAGTAATTAAAATAATTAAAGATGAAATTAAGAAACATGTAGAGAAAACCAAAATATATTTTGTGTTGTTATAATTTAAATTATTAAAATTTAGAGGAACTTACAGTGGAAGTTTATATTCTTTTACAATGAATAATTACTCTTATTCTATTAGATCTAAGATTTTTTTTTACAAAATTTACATCTCGTTTCAATTAAGTCTTTAGATTTTATCCTCTTAAAAATAATTGGAATTGAAAATTTAAGTTTAAAGAATTGTAAAGATTTGTATAAATTTTTAAATAACTAACAAACTCGATAAGCTAGTGATGTAACAAGGAACAAAGATAAAAATTTGACAAAAGCAATAAAATTGTATGACGGAGGAGAGGAGCTGGTAATTTCTGGCAAAGAATAAAATTTAATTATTGGTCTTAATACTTTCAGTGCTCCTAGTCAATTAATTCCTCCAGTACTAATCATGAAACAATGCATGTTTAATTAGTTGTAGAGAATAAAATCTTTCTTAATCAATTCCGCTGTTTAAAAGTAATGTGTTCTCTATTCCTCTGTTTCACTTACAGTAACAAAGCATTTATGTAATGATGTAAATAATTAATTATACAGCTCTTTTGAAATATTTACTCCAATCTTGCTACATATTTTTGTAGGTGAAATACCACGTGAGGTTGGAAACTTACTTAATCTAAAGGTTTTAGGTCTTGTTCAAAACAATTTATCAGGTCTGTTACTGTCTACGATCTTCAATATCTCAACCATGAACATACATGCAATTTGTTCTATACAAACTAACATGTTAGTATAACAAATATAAATGCCTTGGTGTATAAGAAATTTGAATTTTGAGTAATTAAAATTATTAAAGATGAAATTAAGATACATGTAGAGAAAACCAAAATATATTTTGTGCTATTATAATTGAAATTAGTAAAATTTAAAGGAACTTACGGTGGAAGTTTATATTCTTTTACAACGAATAATTACTCTTATTCTATTAGATCTAAGATTTTTTTTTACAAAATTTACATCAATCGTTTGATCGTTTCAATTAAGTGTTTAGATTTTATCCTCTTAAAAATTATTGTAATTGAAAATTTAAGTTTAAAGAATTGTCAAGATTTGTATAAATTTTTAAATTACTAACAAACTGGAAATGCTAGTGATGTAACAAGGAACAAAGATAAAAATTTCACAAAAGCCATAAAATTGTATGACGGAGGAGAGGAGCTGGTAATTTCTGGCAAAGAATAAAATTTAATTATTGGTCTTAATACTTTCATTGCCCAAAGTCAATTAATTCCTCCAGTACTAATCATGAAACAATACATGTTTAATTAGTTGTAGAGAATAAAATCTTTCTTAATCAATTCCGCTGTTTAAAAGTAATCTGTTCTCTATTCCTCTGTTTCAGTTACAGTAACAAAGCATTTATGTAATGATGCAAATAATTAATTATACAGTTCTTTTGAAATATTTACTTCAATCTTGCTATATATTTTTGTAGGTGAAATACCACATGAGGTTGGAAACTTACTTAATCTAAAGGTTTTAGCTCCTATTCAAAACAATTTATCAGGTTTGTTACTGTCCACGATCTTCAATATCTGAACCATGAACATACATGCAATTTGTTATACTCAAACTAACATATTAGTATAACAAATATAAATGCCTTGGTGTATAAGAAATTTGAATTTTGAGTAATTAAAATTATTAAAAATGAAATTAAGAAACATGTAGAGAAAACCAAAATATATTTTGTGTTGTTATAATTTAAATTATTAAAATTTAGAGGAACTTACAGTGGAAGTTTATATTCTTTTACAATGAATAATTACTGTTATTCTATTAGATATAAGATTTTTTTTACAAAATTTACATCAATCGTTTGATCGTTTCAATTAAGTCTTTAGATTTTATCCTCTTAAAAATAATTGGTTTTTGAAAATTTAAGTTTAAAGAATTGTCAAGATTTTTATAAATTTTTAAATTACTAACAAACTGGATAAGCTAGTGATGTAACAAGGAACAAAGATAAAAATTTCACAAAAGCGATAAAATTGTATGACGGAGGAGAGGAGCTGGTAATTTCTGGCAAAGAATAAAATTTAATTATTGGTCTTAATACTTTCATTGCTCCTAGTCAATTAATTCCTCCAGTACTAATCATGAAACAATACATGTTTAATTAGTTGTAGAGAATAAAATCTTTCTTAATCAATTCCGCTGTTTAAAAGTAACGTGTTCTCAATTCTTCTCTTTCAGTTATAGTAACAAAGCATTTATTTAATGATGCAAATAATTAATTATACAGCTCTTTTGAAATATTTACTCCAATCTTGCTATATATTCTTGTAGGTGAAATACCACGTGAGATTGGAAGCTTACTTAATCTTCAGTATTTATATCTTTACCAAAACAATTTATCAGGTATGCTACCATCTACGATCTTCAAAATCTCAACTACTTGCAGTTTGTTCTACTCAAACTAACATGTTAGTATAACAAATATAAATGCATTGGTATATAAGAAATTTGAATTTTGAGTAGTTAAAATTATTAAAGTTGAAATTAAGAAACATGTAGAGAAAACCAAAATATATTTTGTGTTGTTATAATTTAAATTATTAAAATTTAGAGGAACTTACAGTGGAAGTTTATATTCTTTTACAACGAATAATTACTCTTATTCTATTAGATCTAAGATTTTTTTTTTACAAAATTTACATCAATCGTTTGATCGTTTCAATTAAGTGTTTAGATTTTATCCTCTTAAAAATTATAGTAATTGAAAATTTAAGTTTAAAGATTTGTCAAGATTTGTATAAAATTTTAAATTACTAACAAACTGGAAATGCTAGTGATGTAACAAGGAACAAAGATAAAAATTTCACAAAAGCCATAAAATTGTATGACGGAGGAGAGGAGCTGGTAATTTCTGGCAAAGAATAAAATTTAATTATTGGTCTTAATACTTTCATTGCCCATAGTCAATTAATTCCTCCGGTACTAATCATGAAACAATACATGTTTAATTAGTTGTAGAGAATAAAATCTTTCTCAATCAGTTCCGCTGTTTAAAAGTAATGTGTTCTCTATTCCTCTGTTTCAGTTACAGTAACAAAACATTTATGTAATGATGCAAATAATTAATTATACAGCTCTTTTGAAATATTTACTCCAATCTTGCTATATATTCTTGTAGGTGAAATACCACGTGAGGTTGAAAACTTACTTAATCTAAAGGTTTTAGCTCTTCATCAAAACAATTTATCAGGTCTGTTACTGTCTACGATCTTCAATATCTCAACCATAAACATACATGCAATTTGTTCTACTCAAACTAACATGTTAGTATAACAAATATAAATGCCTTGGTGTATAAGAAATTTGAATTTTGAGTAATTAAAATTATTAAAGATGAAATTAAGAAACATGTATAGAAAACCAAAATATATTTTGTGTTGTTATAATTTAAATTATTAAAATTTAGAGGAACTTACAGTGGAAGTTTATATTCTTTTACAACGAATAATTACTCTTATTCTATTAGATCTAAGATTTTTTTTTACAAAATTTACATCAATCGTTTGATCGTTTCAATTAAGTGTTTAGATTTTATCCTCTTAAAAATTATTGTAATTGAAAATTTAAGTTTAAAGATTTGTCAAGATTTGTATAAATTTTTAAATTACTAACAAACTGGAAATGCTAGTGATGTAACAAGGAACAAAGATAAAAATTTCACAAAAGCCATAAAATTGTATGACGGAGGAGAGGAGCTGGTAATTTCTGGCAAAGAATAAAATTTAATTATTGGTCTTAATACTTTCATTGCCCAAAGTCAATTAATTCCTCCCGTACTAATCATGAAACAATACATGTTTAATTAGTTGTAGAGAATAAAATCTTTCTTAATCAATTCCGCTGTTTAAAAGTAATGTGTTCTCTATTCCTCTGTTTCAGTTACAGTAACAAAGCATTTATGTAATGATGCAAATAATTAATTATATAGCTCTTTTGAAATGTTTACTTCAATCTTACTATATATTTTTGTAGGTGAAATACCACGTGAGATTGGAAGCTTACTTAATCTACAGGTTTTAGCTATTGCTCAAAACAATTTATCAGGTCTGTTACTGTCTACGATCTTCAATATCTCAACCATGAACATACATGCAATTTGTTCTACTCAAACTAACATGTTAGTATAACAAATATAAATGCCTTGGTGTATAAGAAATTTGAATTTTGAGTAATTAAAATTATTAAAGATGAAATTAAGAAACATGTAGAGAAAACCAAAATATATTTTGTGTTGTTATAATTTAAATTATTAAAATTTAGAGGAACTTACAGTGGAAGTTTATATTCTTTTACAACGAATAATTACTCTTATTCTATTAGATCTAAGATTTTTTTTTACAAAATTTACATCAATCGTTTGATCGTTTCAATTAAGTGTTTAGATTTTATCCTCTTAAAAATTATTGTAATTGAAAATTTAAGTTTAAAGAATTGTCAAGATTTGTATAAAATTTTAAATTACTAACAAACTGGAAATGCTAGTGATGTAACAAGGAACAAAGACAAAAATTTCACAAAAGCCATAAAATTGTATTACGGAGGAGAGGAGCTGGTAATTTCTGGCAAAGAATAAAATTTAATTATTGGTCTTAATACTTTCATTGCCCATAGTCAATTAATTCCTCCGGTACTAATCATGAAACAATATATGTTTAATTAGTTGTAGAGAATAAAATCTTTCTCAATCAATTCCGCTGTTTAAAAGTAATGTGTTCTCTATTCCTCTGTTTCAGTTACAGTAACAAAACATTTATGTAATGATGCAAATAATTAATTATACAGCTCTTTTGAAATATTTACTCCAATCTTGCTATATATTCTTGTAGGTGAAATACCACGTGAGGTTGGAAACTTACTTAATCTAAAGGTTTTAGCTCTTCATCGAAACAATTTATCAGGTCTGTTACTGTCTACGATCTTCAATATCTCAACCATGAACATACATGCAATTTGTTCTACTCAAACTAACATGTTAGTATAACAAATATAAATGCCTTGGTGTATAAGAAATTTGAATTTTGAGTAATTAAAATGATTAAAGATGAAATTAAGATACATGTAGAGAAAACCAAAATATATTTTGTGCTATTATAATTGAAATTAGTAAAATTTAGAGGAACTTACGGTGCTATTATATTCTTTTACAATGAATAATTACTCTTATTCTATTAGATCTAAGATTTTTTTTTTACAAAATTTACATCAATCGTTTGATCGTTTCAATTAAGTCTTTAGATTTTATCCTCTTAAAAATAATTGGAATTGAAAATTTAAGTTTAAAGAATTGTCAAGATTTTTATAAATTTTTAAATTACTAACAAACTGGAAATGCTAGTGATGTAACAAGGAACAAAGATAAAAATTTCACAAAAGCAATAAAATTGTATGACAGAGGAGAGGAGCTGGTAATTTCTGGCAAAGAATAAAATTTAATTATTGGTCTTAATACTTTCATTGCCAGAAGTCAATTAATTCCTCCAGTACTAATCATGAAACAATACATGTTTAATTAGTTGTAGAGAATAAAATCTTTCTTAATCAATTCCGCTGTTTAAAAGTAATGTGTTCTCTATTCCTCTGTTTCAGTTACAGTAACGAAGCATTTATGTAATGATGCAAATAATTAATTATACAGCTCTTTTAAAATATTTACTCTAATCTTGCTATATATTCTTGCAGGTGGAATACCACGTGAGATTGGAAGCTTACTTAATCTTCAATATTTATATCTTTACCGAAACAATTTATCAGGTATGCTACCATCTACGATCTTCAATATCTCAACCATGAACGTACTTGTAGTATATTTTTTTTTGTAATTACTACATAAAGCTATAACAGTTAGCCTTTACTATTTTTTCATTAAAATTAAAGATTTTTAGATAACAACAGTTCATGTCAAAGCTAATGTTTTAAGTGATTGATTTAATTCTTCTCTATATCTAAATGAATATTTAGCAATAGATGTTAAAATATGAATTTCATTTCAATTAAAGTATTCAAATAGTGATGCAAATAATTAATTATTCAACTCTTTTGAAATATTTACTCCAATCTTGCTATATATTCCTTCCGGTGAAATACTACATGTGATTGGAAACTTACTTAATATTCGGACTTTATGTCTTGATCAAAACAAATTATCAGGTATGTTACCATCTAGGATCTTCAATATCTCAACCATGAACGTACTTATGGTATTTTTTTTTAAATTACTACATAAAACTATAACAGTTAGCCTTTACTATTTTTTTCATTAAAATTAAAGATTTCTAGATGACAACAATGTCTACAACTTGTCTAAGAGTATGTTTCATTGATTGATTTAGTTCATCTCTATATCTGAATTAATATTTAGCAATGGATGTTGAAATATGAATTTCATTTCAATTGATGCATTTATATAATGATGCTAATAATTAATTATACATCTCTTTTGAAATATTTACTCCAATCTTGCTATATATTTTTGCAAGTGAAATACCACGTGAGATTGGAAACTTACTTAAACTTCAGAATTTATATCTTGGTCAAAACAAATTATTAGGTATGTTACCATCTACGATCTTCAATATCTCAACCATGAACATACTTGAAGTCTCTGGCAACTTCTTGTCATGCCATCTTCCATCATGCATAGGCCTTAGGGTCCCAAACCTTTAGGATCTTTACCTATGGGGAAATAATCTAGTGGAATAATCCCAAACTCCATCTCCAATGCATTTAATCTCAGAATCCTAGAGTTGGACTCAAATTCATTTTCAGGCCTGATTCCCAATGCAATTGACAATCTAAGACTCCTCTAATTACTTGACCTTGATAATAACAATTTGACCACTGAAGCTTCTACTCAAGAATTTTGCTTCCTTTCCTTTTTGAGAAATTGCAAACATTTGAAAGTTATATTGATAATATATAATCCGTTGAACTGCATCCTTTTAACATCCACCGGTAATCTCTCTAACTCTTTTGAATCATTTCTTGCACATAATTGCAAAATGAAGGGCCACATCCCCATAGAAATCAGCAACCTAAGCAACTTGATAGAGTTAGATCTTGGTGGAAAGGAATTAAGTGGGTCAATTCCAATAACAATTGGAAGGTTACAGAGTCTTCAAAGCTTGAATCTTGCTGAAAACAACTTACAAGTCCATATCCCACTTGATTTGTGTCGTTTAGTAAGGCTGTATGCACTAATACTATATTCAAATTGAAAATTTTCCTTCACTTTCAGCTAATTAATTTTCTTGAACAAATTCAACTCACTGTTTCTTAATAATTAATTGACAGGAGAAATTCCTTCTTCATTTTGCAATTTGATTTCCCTTCAAGTTCTTGACTTGTCTAACAACGACTTGGAAGGGATAATTCCAATGTGTCTCAGGAACTTCAGCATTATTCTCTCTGTCATCGATCTGCACATGAATCGATTTCGTGGTAACATTTCCTTCACATTCATGGAGGGAACTAACTTGAGAAGCCTTAAACTTAATGGAAATCTATTGGAAGGGCCATTGCCACAATCTTTGGTCAACTGTAGCAAACTAGAAGTTCTTGATGTAGGCAACAACAAAATTAATGATACATTTCCCTATTGGTTGGGAACTCTTTCAGAGCTGCAAGTTCTTGTCTTGCGATCAAACAAATTCTATGGTCCCATAAGCATTCCGAAAAATATGTATCCCTTCTCAAAGTTGCGAATCATAGACTTGTCTCACAATGAGTTCACTGGTCTTTTGCCAACAAGACTGTTTGAAAATCTGAAAGCTATGAGTAGTGTGGATAAGAAAAAAGTAGGTCCGGAGTATATGGGAGGAGACAGTTATCAAGATTCTGTGGTTATTACTATTAAAGGTTTGGAGATTGAATTTTTGAGAATTCTAACCATTTTTACAATCATTGATTTCTCAAACAACCGTTTCAATGGACAGGTTCCTAAAGTAGTTGGAAACCTTCACTCCCTTTTAGGGCTCAACTTCTCTCACAATTGCCTATCAGGTCATATTCCATCATCATTAAAAGATTTGAGAGCCCTTGAATCCTTAGACCTATCTTCAAACAAGCTTGTTGGAATGATTTCTGCAGAATTGACGAGTCTGACATTCCTTGTAGTGTTAAACCTTTCATACAACCAGCTTATGGGCTCCATACCATGTGGCAGACAATTCAATACATTTGAAAACAATTCCTACATTGGGAACTTGGGATTATGTGGAGACCCTTTGTCAAGGAAATGCAGCAATGATATGGCATCACAACCACCACCATCATCCCAAGAAAAAGAATCTGCAGGAGGATTTTATTGGGAAATTGCAATGATGGGTTATAGTAGTGGACTTGTGATTGGATTATCTTTGGGACATATTGTATTCTCAACAGGGAAACCACAATGGTTTTTAAGGATGTTTAAAGGAGAAAGACATAGAAAGGCAAGAAGACCAAATCACAGACTTAGAGGAAGAAGAAATTAATTAAGCAGCTGCAAGCAAAATTCTTTTATCTTTTTGACAGTTATGAGATTACGAGCTTCTGAGGGCTCCAGAGCACCATAGTGAATCATCTGTTTGTTGTATTTTGTTTCTTAACTTCTGTCTTTTCTTTTGAAAGGGTAAATTCTTCTCTTATTGAAGTTTATGCTACCCTTCCTTTATGTTCGATGTTAGTGTATAATAATCTAAGTTGATGCATTTTAATTAAGGCTGTTATCTATTTTGTTTCCAATGAATTTGCAATTAGTTCTTTTGCAGTTTGTTTGTTTCCATGTTCCGAGCATAATCTTTCATTTAATCTTTTGAAGCTTCCATATATATCAATTATATTCTTATGTTCACGGTCTTCATTTTCCTTTCAATTGATCCTAAAAGAAAACTAGGATGGATCTCTAAGGAAAATAAAGGTGATCCTCCTCTCTACTCCATGCTTTGAATTTTGCATATGTTATTTGCCATAAACTTTTCTTTTGGTGAAAATACAGTTCTTGTCTTAATCTAAATGTCACACCCCCAACCGAGCACAAGTCGAGGACACGACAATGGCTACTCACCTATAGAGTTTCCCTTACAAGTGAGTAAAGTCTTACTAAACATAATCAAAAGTGAATCTTCATGAGTTCAAATTCTTAAAAGACTTAGGTTACATACTTAAAAACAAGTCCCCAAAAATACAGATGATATAAAACATGAATTTGGCAAGTCTTAAAACTTACTCCTAAAAACCCTACATACGAAAATCTCAATCTCATAATCTAAAAAAGAAAACAAGGGGTGAGCTTCACAGCTTAGTAAGTAATCAAAATCATTCTAATTCGACAATCTGTCTAAGAGTATGTTTCAGGTGATTGATTTAGTTCTCCTCTATATATGAATGAATATTTAGCAATAGATATTGAAAAATGAATTTCATTTCAATTGAAGCATTTATGTAATGATGCAAATAATTAATTATACAGCTCTTCTGAAATATTTACTCCAATCTTGCTATATATTCTTGCAGATGAAATACCAAATGAGGTTGGAAACTTACTTAATTAATATTCAAATTTTATATCTTGACCAAAACAAATTATCATGTCTGTTACCATCTACGATCTTCAATATCTCAACCATGAACGTACTTGTAGTATTTTTTTTTTTTTTTGTAATTACTACATAAAACTATAATATTTAGCCTCTACTATTTTTTTCATTAAAATTAAAGATTTTAAGATAACAACAATGTCTACAACATATCTAAGAGTATGTTTCAAGTGATTGATTTAGTTCCCCTCTATATCTTAATGAATATTTAGCAATGGATGTTGAAATTTGAATTTCATTCCAATTGAAGCATTTATATAATGATGGAAATAATTAATTATACATCTCTTTTGAAATATTTACTCAAATCTTGCTATATATTCTTACAGGTGAAATACCTTGTGAGATTGAAAACTTACTTGATCTGCAAATTTTAAGTCTTGGTTACAACAAATTATCAGGTCTGTTACCATCTATGATCTTTAATATCGCAACCATGAGCGTACTTTAAGTCTCTATGGTAACTTCTTGTCGGACCATCTTCCATCAAGCATAGGTCTTAGAGTCCTAAACCTTGAGGAGCTTTACCTCTGGGAAAATAATCTCAATGGAATAATCCCAAACTTCATCTCCAGCGCCTTTATGCTCATACTCCTATTGATGGGATCAAATTCATTTTCAGGCCTTATTCTCAATGCACTTGCCAATCCAATGCTCCTCAAATGGATCACCTTTCGTGACAACGATTTGACCGCCACTAAATCTTCTACTCATGAATGAAGATTTCTTTCCTCTTTTAGAAATTACAAAAATTTGATACTTCTAGAGATAACAAATAATCTATTGAGTCGCATCCTTCCAATATCCATTGGTAATCCCATCAAAATTTTTATAGCATCTTATTACAAAATGAAAGGTCATATCCCCATGGAAATTGGTAACCTAAAAAGCTTGATACAGTTAAATCTTGATGAAAATGAGTTGAGTGGGTCAATTCCAATAACAATTGGAGAATTACAAAATCTCTAAGGCTTGTTTCTTCATAAAAGCAAATTACAAAGATTTATCCCATTTGATCTGTGCCATTTAAAAAGATTGGATGCACTATCATTGTATTATGATTATATTTATGGACCCATACCCACATGCTTATCTAGTATGACTTTTCTAAGATATCTTTACTTGCCCTCCAAAAAATTCAATTCCAATGTACCTTTAACGTTGTGGAGCCTTTCCTATCTCCTGGAACTAAATTTGTCCTCCAATTCTTTAAGTAGGTTTCTTCCATCAGGTGTTGGAAATTTGAAACATCACCCATATTGGTTTATCAAGGAATCAGCTATCGGGTAATCTACCAAGCAACATTGAGCATTTGAAAGATTTAACTTATCTCTCTGTTAACCCATATTTGATTTTAATAATGACAATGCACTACTCTAATTGCACTAATAATTTTATCTAAGTGTTTAAGCGGAAAAAACATCCAGCATAGAAACAAAGATGTAAGAACTCAACTCGATTCAGACATCAAGACAAGACAGAAGATCTAGAATAAGCATTAAGGTAATTGAAATAAATGTAAATCTTTTATTTTCAATTAAAAAACATGTGATATCAGTTTCCTGGTGCCTGCATAACCAATTGTCACTGAATTTACTCTCTTTTTGCAAGATATATTGATTTAATCATGCTAACAATTTGTGCGTACCAACAATTGTCACTGAAACTATAAAGAGAATTTTTCTATATCCAATTTGTGCATACCAACAATAGTCCAACTGCCAGGATCTTCAGTCATGCTAAAAATTATATGAATTTATACACTTACAACTACATAACTAGTTTGTTGAGCAGATTTTACTCGCAATTATTTTTGCAATGATCATTAGTTAAGCTAACACCATAAATTAAGCAGTAACATAACCTCCTTATCCAGCAAGGGTTCTTACAGAGCACAGTGCATTAACTTGGTCAGTAGATTTATGTCCTTGTACTTCCACCAAGCAATAGCATGCCTTTCACAATGAAATTGATACAAAACTTTGAAAATGATAGCACGAGTCTATTACAGAGCACAGTGTAATATCACAAAAATTAAGCATGTATCAAAGATCCAAGTTGATTTTCCCATTAGAAAGAGCTTATATTGTAAGCAAATAAGACATTGCAGAATATAATGAAAGCATAATAATCAATATGAAATCATATTAGAAACTATCATGTTAAATAGAGCTAAAATCAAATAAATAGAGCCATATAGTCATTTAATTTAGTAATACATAACGGAAAATAGAAGAAAAAAATTACCTAGGAGGGTGCTTGGCCGTCAACAGCAGAACTGGTCTGTGAGAGAAAGAGAAAAGAAATGGAAAGGAGAGAGAGGCTTACTTGTAACGGTGGCGTTCTTGCAGTGGAAACTCAGCGTAGAGAAGAGAGAGAGGTTGGATCGAGGGAGCATGGAGCAAGGAGAGGACACAATAGTGAGTAATTTTGGGCCCGAGCGCGCGTATCACCGACTGTTTTAACTCCTATTTCGGCGCTTCAAAGTGCCATTATATGCGAATCTTATTGCTAATTTCGGCGCTTCTAAGCACCGTAATATACCAGCACTTGAAAACGCCGGAATATGATAAAAACCCATTTCATATTCCGGTGCACCGGAATATGAAATGGGTTTTTGCATATTGCGGCGCTTGTAAGTGCTGCAATATGCTCGAACCCATCATATTGCGGCGCTTCCATGAGCAGGAATATGAAATGGGTTTCGAACATATACCGGCGCTTAAAAGCGCCGCAATATGCAGAAACCCATTTCATATTCCGATGCTTGAAAGCGCCGAAATATGAAATAGGTTTTGATCATATTTCGTTGCTTTTAAGTTCCGGTATATTGCAACGCTTAAAAGTGTCAAAATAGGCAATCAGATTCACATATAACGGTGCTTCAAAGCATCGATATATGTTCTTTGAATATTGCGAAGCTTTAAGGAAGCACCAGAAATAAAGCATCAGCGGATGATATATTGTGGTGCGTGTATGAAGCGCCGAAAATAAAGTGTCAGCATGTGTCATTAATCCTGTAGTGCAAAGAAAACAAAATGACTTACAAATGAGTGAAATATAAAAAAACTTAAAAATTTTAAATGTTAGAAAGACAAAAAATATTATTATTATTTTTTAACTTTTCACCATTTCTACTCTTGCGGGGAAGGAGTTACAAACTTTTTTTTTTATTTTTTATCTTTTCAATCGTCACTCGATCAGATGTATTGATATTTCTTTAATATATTGCTTGTACGACCTTTTGCATTTAATCTTTTGCGCATGCTAGCATTTGTAACGCTTCCGGTAATAGTCTTGATCACAATTTATCTAAAATTCTAGAGCCTATACTAAAAGCTTGTTCCGATCTATGGTAGACACTAGAACGGATCACATGCTATTATGCTAAGAATAAGGTAATAATATTCATTTTTCTTCCACCATCCTAAAACATCAAATTTATCACCATCTAATTCTTATTAACTCATCATTCTAGTGGGATCAAATTGTATGTAATTTTTTATTTTTTTAAATGCTATGGATCATGCCTCGTGCCATATTGTGGGTTTCAAAAGTTAGGTCCAACACGACCCTATCCACTTGGACCGTGCCAAGGTACACTACGCGGCAATTTGAGCCGATTTCCACCCCTACTGCAGAACTGGAAATCAAAGTGGATGAAATTTGGTCATCATAGTTTGTATATTACAGATATTTTCACTGTGTATAGCAAACTGGTACAAAAGCATAAATCCAAATTGTGTTCTATAAAGCATGCCCCTAATGGCCAACGTGGAATCAGTATGAACTGAGGTATCCATGACTTATCAAGCATTCTGGGTCCGTGTCATATCAAAGTGATTGAACAACTGATTATAGAAAGCATGAAAAATCAACAGTACGAACATAATAATCCATAGATGGTTTTGTTATATGGGTAAGACAATTCATCTATAGATAGCAATGGCAAGATAATTGGAGTTTGTAAAAGAGAGTTGGGTGAATCAATTAGTGTAAAACTTGAACGATTCGAGATTTGTCAATCACATGAATAATAAACAAAAAGAAAATAATAAAACACGATATACTCAGATTCACCCCAGAATAGGACTATGTCCTATCAGAAGTTTCACTATAATCAACCACTCAAATCTCTTGTTACAATGTGCCCTCAGTACATAGATATTATTTATAAGTAACACGCTTTAATTAGGTTTCCATCCTGCTGCAAAACCACGGCTATTCATGGGCTCAAACCCAAACCGTCAAGCAAAAAATCAAGACCTAAAACGTAAATAAGGCTTGAAATTCTAGGGGGCGCTGCCCCTTACCCCGCCCGCTCACTGGAGAGTGGGACCCCTTGGTCATCAGGGGTCCCATAAACCTAAACTCGTGAAGTATGTACTAACTCTAACAAAACTTAAGTTAATAGGAGAAAGGATCTTGCATTGTTATTTGTATTTTTCAGTTTTTTTATTATTTATTACGGTGATCACAACTAAAGATCAAAATCGGGATATTACTCACTTTTTGTGAGAGATGCAACAGTTGAGTTAAAATGTTGAGTAGATATTTTAGTCATGTTTTTGGGTACGTTGAGAGGGGAGGGAACGAGGTCTTCATATGGAGGACCCGGAGGTGATCACTAGGCTAAATAAACGGGGTAAGATATTTTAGTCTTGAACGAGTACTATTATTCTTGTATTCTAACAGAATCTGCAACTTAAATCCTTTTTCAGGTCTGAATGTGAGCTTAAGTATCAAACAGTTTACCACACTCGTTTGTCGGATCCCGAGGCAAACCGTCTTGGATGAATTGAACCATAATGACTTTGCTTACTTAAATATATGGTTACCGTGTGGATGGAAAATTTTGTGTGTATATTTTACAGTTGGGTAATAACGATTCGGATATATATCTCAAAGGCATAATATAATAAAATATAATAGACTATATAGAATACAAGAATGCATGGCGCATAGCTAAATGTTTATTAATGCTGGAAATACGGCTAATGGAAGGCCTTCTAACTAGATCCAAAAAATCCAAAGTTATAGCATTGGAATTCTCTCAAAATAAATCGAATGTCCAAATGAGAGAACAACCACCTAAAAATTGACAATGGACAGTCTACAATTAGAAAGAAAAAAAAAACGACAAATTTTGAAGAGGTTTTTTTTTTATTTTTTTTTTTTTTTTGTAATGGTGTTATTTGCCATTGTTAGATCACAAAGTTGCTAGAATGAATAAGAATTTCCAGTAGCTAATTCTGATTTTTAATACTCTCCAGTTTTATTGATCTTCCAGTTCTGAAGAGCGAGAGTGCGCACGAATTCTAGAAACTAAATAAAATGGTGGAGTCATCTAGGAGAAGAAGAAAGAGGAAGGGAAAGGTGAGGTGGAGCATCAGCAAACTGTATTCTTTTTCATGCTTGAGGTCGTGCACTTCTGATCCTGCTGTTGAGGATTGGCATAGGTTTTTGAAGGTAACTTTCACAAAAATTCCACAAAAAATATATAAGGCTATGTTTGGATTGGGTTTTCAGAAACCTTTTTCAGTTTTCAAAACTCAAAAACACTTTTCAAACCCCAAGTAATATGTTTGGCCAGCACTTTTGAAAAACAATTTTCTAAAATTCAGTTTTCAAACGCTGATTTTATTCATTTTTGTTTTTGAAGCCCTAAAACACTTTTCACTTTCCTAATTCACGAGTTCACTTTCTGCTCACTTTCCGAATTCTCTTCCTCCATCACAAGTTCAACTTTATCAGCTTGAAGACTCAAGATTGCTGTCTGCGCTACATCACGAGTTCATTGAAAAAATCTCAGCAGGGTCAAGATTGTTGTTTGCGCTCATCTTTATCAGCCTGTTTTTGCTCTCTCTTCTCCTCTGTTTCGTTCTTCGTTCTTCCTCTTCTCCACACACAGATCGCGTCTCCTTATCCATTTCTCTCTCACGGCCGTCATCCTTCGTCTTCTTCTCTACTACGACCTGCCGTCGTCACTCCCCCAAATCACAACTTCTTCCTCACTTTCTTCCCTCTCTCTCACCGCCGTCACTCCTTTGTCCTCCTCTCTGGTACGACCCGACGCCGTCACTTGCCCCAGATCGCGACTTCTCTGGTAAGTTTTATTTTCATTCAATCTCTTCTTTCATCTTAGCTTTATACAGTTTCTTCCTTAAATTATGCATCCATCCCAAATTGATTTGCTATTTTTCCATCTAAATTTTTTCCTAAATCGAAAATTTTTTAGGCTTGGCTTATATCTGGTAAAAGGGAGTTTTTTGTTCTCATGACTGTTTTCTTTTTCTCTGCAAGATCTACAGTTATGTGGGTATCTTCTTCTTTCTTCTATTCGATATGTGGGTATCATCCTCTTTGTGATTTCTTCTATAAATAAGTAATTCTCATGATTTTGCAAGTTTGGACTCAAGGGATTTGAAGATAACTTTCACAAATTTGGTTGATTGCATTCCAGGTTTGCTAGTCGTTTCTTCATTTTGTTGATAGGTTCATTGAGTTTTTTTATGTTCTGTGATTGTTCCAGCTTGTGCATTGCTACTAATTATACTCTTTCTATATGGTTGTCTCATTCTTTTTTTTTTTTAAAGGGATGATCAATTTACTGCTAGATGATATGGCTGCGCCTTTAATAAGTTCAATTTACTTTGTTAATATTTCTATGCATAAGAAGTTTAAGGGATGATTTGCCTGCACAGGGACTGCAGCTCCAGCCCCTGCCCAAGGACTGCAGCTCCAGCCCCTGCATAGGGGCTGGTGCAGCAATACTTTCTTTAAAGTGAATTCTTTTGCTGTTTGATTAGTGATATGGTGCACTTATTTATATGTGTCACCCTTTTATTCTCCTATGATATTTATTCTCTCCCTCTTATAAGATTTTTCTTTTTCTATTTTGCTGCCACTTGTTTTTTCTTCTCCCATGAAAATGCATGATATGCTTGTCCTTTGCATAAAACTAAAAATAGAAAAAATGGAAGCATTATGCCTGCACGCTCTAAGATGTGTAAACCTTGTCAAAAGGCATATGAGATAGAAAATTTATGTGCAATCTATTGTTAATCTTTAACTTCTACATTTTAGAAACAATGCATAATGGTGTATTTGGAAATTCCATGAAACTATAACCTTTATTTTTCTCTTTCATGTGTAATGATATAGTATAGTGGTTCCTAACTACGTTGTCTTGGTGGTTGCTTGAATTGTAGTTGCAAATTCTATCACTCAACCTAATGATAATTTCAATAAGATCACATTTTTGTCGAACAGACATTTAAGACGAGTAGTTATCTTTATAGGTTATCAATCCAGATTTTTAGATTCTAGTTTAGTTACTTGTTGTTCTCTTCTCTCTATGGCAAAGGGGACAGTTATGGTTTTACTTTTCATGTGTTTTTAACTAATTGATATATCGTCCTAGTGATTTTCTAAAAAATTTCTGCTGTTTAACTATGAATCTATTCATTATTTTGGGTTCTCTAGCTATTGAGTTTACTTGCCAATACTTTATGGTCTACTTCTATTGAAAGATGTTAAACTGTTGACTTGTTCCAAAGACAAAATCTTAGTCTAAAACCTAACAATTAAAGTAGAAAATTGATGCAGATTTTAAAAAGAAAGACAATTAATGAAACATTCATTTATGTTATATAATAATCCAAGTAGCGTAATTGGTTGGTGTTTGTCTGATAACAGCGAATATTGGAAATTCTTAGGCAAATTGGTTAATTTAGGATGTTGGGGTTTGTCTGATAAGTTTCTCCCTCTTGGACACCTGTTTTGTTATGAAATGTAGTTCTTTTACAGGTTATGTAATGAATGGTTTAGTGGATATTTTCGAGCTATGTGAGTATGATCTTGGTTAACAGATAAATCTGTTTCTGGTGACAGCTCTGTTTTAAGCAGATAGTATCAGTTTTCTTCTTGTACCTTTCAAACATATTTCAGCTGAGGCACTATCTTTGCTAATCTTTCAATTATGTTCATCAGGACTGTCTGAGCAAGGGTGTTAACAGAATAACAGGGGTGTTTGATGCTTTAGTTTTGGGTGAATTTGTTTCCTATACTAGCTAGTGGTTTTCTGAAGTTTCTGCAGATTGTTTGTGTTGCATGGTTAAAGAATATTATAGAATGTCAAATCATTATATTGTGGTGTGATTTGGTTAAGATTCTATAATGATTTTCTTTTCTTATTACACTACTTGGATTATTCACCAAAATTGGTTGGTGAAGGGTTTCAATGATTATGATATTGTTTTAGTAGAAGTTCTTATTTATTTATTTTGCAATGGAATACTTACATCATGATTTTGTCTGCCTTTGTCTTCTTTCTTTCGTTCTTCTACCATTATTTCAAGGTTTCCTTGTTGCTCTACCAATATACTTCCTTTCTTGCTTAATAAATTTGTATATGTAAAAAAAAGTATTGCTATGATGCTATCTATGTGTTATTCACTTTATCCAAGAATTGTCACAAGATTAATGCCTAATGTAAGACTTGTTTTATTTCAGCATTTTAATTATTGAAGTACTTGTTCTATGGTTAAAACATGATAGTCTTACTACTATATTATGTGAAGAATCATGTTAGTAAATGCCTATCCACCCAGTAAGTACTTGGGTATTTGAAATTTAGCCATGCATTCTTAGTTTATGTTTGTTGTATCTCCTGCTTCAACTCAGTCTGCCCCAAGTCAACCCACTGCTTCAAAAATTGTTACAAGATGGATGGCAGATGTAAAACTTATGCTTATTCAGTTCATTTCTTTAAAATCATGAAGACTTGTTTTTGGTTTTAGCTTCTCTAATATATGTTGTGAATTTCTTGTGTACAAGGGATCAAGTCAGTATGTGTCCATCCCATCAGTCAGAGAGAACACTACAAAAACTGTTGGGAATTTGTCTAAGAATTAAAAGTTCAATGTGAAGCTTCAGTAGCATGGTGTGCGCCACGGCAGATACCTTGGGCGCCACAGCCTCCAGCAAGTGGAGGAAGTCCTCCTCCAAGTGTGCGCCATGGCCTTCAGCAGGTGGCTAGTTCTTCCCCTGTTGTGGGTCGCGGCCTGCCTTGTTCTGAGTCGCGGCGCAAGGCACATCTGATACACTTATTTCAGCACTCTTCAGCTGATGTGTGGGACTTGATTAAAACGCACAGGTTCACTTAGACTCTTAGAGAGCCATGAGTCTTTAGTTCTTGAGATCTAAGGGTTGAGATTGATCTCAAAGATTGGTTGAGGTAGTTATTGCTCTATATAAAGGGTCATCTAGGAGCAATAACAACAAGACAACATAACATATGCAAGTGTAAGAGTGCAAAGATACAAAACACAAGAAGAGAGACTTATTCAACAGAGGCTAGTTGTTTAAAGAGATAGGTTCTCAAACCTTTAGAGGTGTTTCTAATGAGAGAGAGTATTCAAGATTAGGGGTTCAAGGGCTTTGTAAGTGGAATTTTCTTGGGAAAAATTCCAGGGAAACACTTAGTTCTTATCTCTTTCTTTTCTCTTCTCTCATTCTTTAAGAACACATGGTTCTTGAAGGGGTGTTGCTGTAATTGTAAGAACTTCATTGATTTAGTGTAAAGGGCTTGGAGGAGCTCACGGGGACATAGGCAAATTGCCGAACCTCGATAACAATTGCTTGTGTTTTCTCTTTCATGGTTTGATTCTTGTTTAGTACAAATCATTCAGGATTTGGGGTTTGGAAAGATCACAACCTGGGATTCTTGTGGTGATCATCAACAGTGTTATCAAAGCAAGATTTCAAGATTAAAAGGTGTTTTTCCAACAGTGGTATTAGAGCTAGAACAACTGATATTAGAGCCAAGGCTCCAAGAATCAAAGGAAACTTCTTGGGTGATTCAAGAACGGTGTCGGGATCAAGATTTGATCAGGTTCTTGAAGTTTAGAAGTTAGAAAGCAACTGTGAGTGTTGCATAAATCTTGGGATTTTTCTGTAAGATGGGTTTAAACTTCATTGTTGAGAAGTTTGATGGAAAGGGAGACTTTGCCCTTTGAAAGCGAAAAATCAAAGCAGTTCTTATACAACAAAAGGTGGACTTGGCGATTGGAGAAGACGACGATTTTCCAGCAAGTATCACGGAGCACCAGTAGAATGAGATGAAGAAAATGGCATATAACACCATCTTTCTACATGTGTCAGATAGTGTGACAAGGGAATGTGGAGATTCGAAAGATCCAGCTGTCATTTGGAAGAAACTAGATGAGTTGTTTCTTACCAAAACTCTCCCTAATAAAATCTATCTTCTAAAACGTATCTTTGCTTTTAAAATGGATCCTAATAAAGAGTTGCAAGATAATCTTGATGTGTTTAATAAACTAGTTCAAGATTTGGCTAGTTGTAGTATAAAATTCCCGTATGAACAATTGGCTGTTATATTGTTGAATTCTCTTCCTGATTGTTTTGAAATTTTGATTAATGCTATTGAATATGGAAGAGATACACTAACCAAAGAAATTGTGATTAATGCTATAAGGGCTCATGATTTCAAAGCCAAGATGAGGGAAGCATCAAGTGGAAAAGGTCTGTTCATTAGAGGAAGGCCTGCAACTTGGAATGGTAGCAGCAACTATGGCAACTACCGGGACAAACTAAAGGGTAGAGGATAGAGTCATGGAAGATCGCATTCTAAACTGAAGTTTGGAGGAAAGTAATGCTACTACTGCAATAAGGAGGGCCATTTCAAGAGAGATTTCAAGAAGATGATGAGGGATGAGAAAAGAAGAGGCCATACCAAGAATAGAGAGGCTTCGGTTGCCAAGGGAGAACAGCAAAATGATGATGTTCTGTTGTGTGTTCAAATGTGAGCAGAAGGCAAGGCAATGAGAGATGGATCTTGGATTTTGGGTGCACTTATCATATGTGTCTTCACTGGGATTGGTTCAAAAATTTCAAGGAAACCAATGAAGGAAAGGTTTTCTTAGGGAATGATACTTCTTGCCAAGTGAGGGGCATGGGAGACATCCAATTGAGGATGTTTGATGGAGTTACAAAGCTGCTGCAGAATGTGAGATATCTTCTAGAATTGAGAAGAAATTTGATCTCGTTGGGGCAGTTAGATTCCATGGGGTACACATACAAAGCAGAGGGAGGAAAGATCAAGGTAACCAATGGATCTTTGATAGCGATCAAAGCAGCAATAAAGAATGGTCTCTATGAGATGATTGGAGAGATGGACATCAAGGATCAAGCAGCAAGCTTGATGGCTGAGATTGATAAGGCGGTTCTTTGACACAACCGCTTGGGACATATGAGCGAAAAGAGCTTACAAGTTCTCAGCAAAGATGGATTACTTGACGGTGACAAGGTAAAAAAACTTGATTTTTGCGAGAGTTACATTCTTGGGAAGCAACATCGTGTTAGCTTCAACACCAAAATTCACAAATCAAAGGGGATTCTTAACTACATTCATGTCAATCTTTGGGGGCCAGCAAGAACACCAACACAAGGAGGTAATCTTTACTTTTTTTCTTTAATTGATGATTATTCTAGAAAGGTTTGGGTTTATTTGCTTAAAAATAAATCAGATGCTTTGAATAAATTTGTGGTGTGGAAAAAGCTAGGAGAAACTCAAACGGGTAAGATAGTTAAAGTTTTGAGAACCGATAATGGCTTAGAATTTTTTAATAAGGAATTTGACAAATTCTTTGAGTTAAATGGAATTCTACGACATAGAACGGTTGTGAAAACCCCTCAGCAAAATAGAATTGCTGAGAGGATGAATAGAACCCTTTTGGATAAGGTTAGGTGCATGATTATAAGCTCCGGTTTACCCAAATGTTTTTGGGAGGAAGCTGTGTCTACTGTTGCATATTTGGTTAATAGATCACCCTCTAGGGCTATGGACCTTAAGACTCCCGAGGAGATGTGAAGTGGAAAAACCCCTGAGTTAAGCAACCTTAGGACTTTTGGGTGTGCTGCATTTGCACATCAAAAGGATGATAAATTTAGCCCAAGATCTAGAAAATGTGTGTTTCTAGGATATAGTGAAAGGATTAAGGGGTATTGGTTGTGGTCCTTAGAACCAAAAGGAACTAAACTCATAATAAATAGCGATATCATTTTTAATGAGCTGTTATTTCCCTATTTGGAGAAAACTAACCTTGCAGGGGAAAGTGAGCAAACCAGTCTGGTTTATATGGAGCATAGCATCAAAGAAAATTCAGTTCAGGTAGAGCAAGGAAGGCAAGAGGGTTCGGACCAGGTAGAGCCCATTGATGAAGGCCAAGCTCAAGATACTCAAGAAGAGTTTGAACTAGAAGAAGATGTTGAACTAGAAGAAGATGATGTAGCAAATCAGAATGATTATCATCTCACAAGAGATCGGGAAAGGAGGAAGATCAAACCATATGGTTTTGCGGATGCTAATGTAGTAGCTCCTTACTCAGAAGGAGAGAGTGAACCAGAAACTTACATTAATGCCATGGAATGTAAGGATTCATCAAGATGGAAGCTAGCTATGGAGGAGGAAATGCATTCTTTGAGGAAGAAGAACTCTTTGGAATTGGTACCCAAACCAAGAAAATAGAGAGTTGTGGATTGTAAGTGGATTTACAAGATCAAAGAAGGGAACACTCCAGGGGATAAATTCCAGTATAAGGCTAGGCTAATGGCGAAGAGGTTCACATAAAGAGAAGGTATAGATTTCACAGAAATTTTCTCACTGGTTGTGAAATACAAGGTGGAGGAAATTGTGATAATCCTCATCTATGTTGATGATATGCTGTTGGTTGGTAACAGTAGGGAGAGGATAGAAAGGTTGAAGTCTCAACTTAATTCGAAGTTTGAGATGAAGGATCTTGGTCATGCATAGAAGATCCTTGGGATGAGTATAATTCAGGAAAAAGAGAGAAACAGGTTGAAGGTTTCTCAGGTTTCTTACATAGAAAAGATGATATCTAAGTTCTCTATGGAAGATAGTAAACCAGTATAGATTCCCCTTGCTGGTCATTTCAAGTTCTCCAGCGATCAATGTCCGAGATCGGATGAGGAGAAGAAGGAATTGGAAAAGGTCCCTTACTTTAGTGCAGTTGGATCAGTCATGTTTATGATGGTAAGCACTAGACCCGACATTTCTCATGCAATGAGTGTTCTCAGCAGGTTTATGAGTAATCCAGGAAAGGAACATTGGCTTGGGATGAAGTGGTTGCTGAGTTATTTGAAGGGAAGCTCAGATGTGGGGCTTGTCTATGAGAAAAGGGGTAGGTCCATCTGTCTAGAAGGTTATGCGGATTCGGACAATGGAGTAGATCAGGATAAGAGAAGATTGATTACCTCATATTTCTTTAATTTAAACAGATGTTGTATAAGTTGGAAGGCTCTGTTGCAGCCGGTGGTAGCACTCTCAACAATCAAGGTAGAGTACATAGCAGCAACGGAAGCGATTAAAGAGGCTATGTGGTGCAAAGGGTTGTTGGAAGAGTTGAAAGTCCTAAAAGAGCAGGTGGTGGTGTATTCAGATAGCCAAAGTGTGTTACATTTGTGTAAAAATCTGGTGTTTCATGAGAGGACGAAGCATATGGATGTTCAATATCATTTCATTAGGGAAAATGTTATGGAAGGATGCATTCATGTGGACAAAGTGGCCATGGAAGAAAATCCTGCAGATTTAGGCACTAAAGTTCTACCTCTAAGTAAGTTCAATCATTGCCTTGGAATTCTTAGGATTGGAGTCGGATGATGTTGGTGACTCATGTTGAGTTTGGATCCTGAGTTCTCTACACAATAGGTTCGGGTTTAATTGCTTGGACAATGGTAGAGTTTGTTGAGAATTTGTCTAAGAATTAAAGGTTCAATGTGAAGCTTCAGCAGCATGGTGTGCGTCGCGGCCTCCAGCAAGTGGAGGAAGTCCTCCTCCAGGTGTGCGCCACGGCCCAAGCCTTGGGCGCTGCGGCCTCCAGCAGGTGGCTAGGTCTTCCCCTGTTGTGCGCCGTAGCCTGCCCTGTTCTGAGCCGCGGCACAAAGCACACCTGATACACCTATTTCAGGACTCTTCAGCTGATGCGTGGGACTTGATTAAAATGTACAGGTTCACTTAGACTCTTAGAGAGCCATGAGTCTTTGGTTCTTGAGATCTAAGGGTTGAGATTGATCTCAAAGATTGGTTGAGGTAGTTATTGCTCTATATAAAGGGTCATCTAGGAGCAATAACAACAAGACAACATAACACATGCAAGTATAAGAGTGCAAAGACACAAAATATAATAAGAGAGACTCATTCAAGAGAGGCTGGTTGTTTAGAGAGATAGGCTCTCAAACCTTTAGAGGTGTTTCTAGTGAGAGAAAGTATTCAAGATTAGGGGTTCAAGGGCTTTGTAAATGGAATTTTCTTAGGGAAAATTCTTCCAGGGAAACACTTAGTTCTTATCTCTTCCTTTTCTCTTCTCTCATTCTTCAAGAACACATGGTTCTTGAAAGGGTGTTGTTGTAATTGTAAGAACTCCATTGATTTAGTGCAGAGGGCTCGGAGGAGCTCACGGTTATGTAGGCAAATTGCCGAACCTCGATAACAATTGCTTGTGTTTTCTCTTTTATGGTTTTATTCTTGTTTAGTACAAATCATTCGGGATTTGGGGGTTTGGAAAGATCACAACCTAGGATTCTTTTGGTAATCATCAATAGTGGTATCAAAGCAAGATTTCAAGATTAAAAGGTGATTTTCCAACAAAAACCAATCTAACAGATAATGCAAGTCCATCAAGGAGGTGAAGTAGAAAGCCAATAGACAACTTTGAAGAAAATGTCATGTTCATATCTGTTTTTGTAGATCTAAAAGTGCTAATATATTCATATCTACTCTTTTTATTTTAGTAAACCTGTTGAGTCAAAGATATTTAATAGTTTCATGTTGTTTTTTGTGCTTAATAATCTTGGATATAATTTACATCCCTCAAATGTGTTATATGAGTTTGATTAGGTATATCTCTTTTTATAGGTGTTTAAACAATTTCAGGTGGTTTTTTTATGCCTAGTCTTGAATATGATTTAAATCCCTCAAGTGTTTAATGAGGTTGATGATACAAAGTCTCTTTTTTGTTGAATGTTCTAATGAAACAGATTATTGAAGTCTAGTAATGGAGTGAAATGTTATTGAGCCTCTTTATGTCCAACCTTTTTTGTGCTTATATTTGCGAATTATAGATTTTAAATGTTATTAAGCCTCAATTTACAGATGCAAGCTTGCATTTGAGCTAAGTTTGCATTTATAAACTGAGTTTGGAACTGGAAATTGCAGGATCGAAATGGACACAAGCTTGCATTTGCATTCATACCAAAAAAGAGTTGAAACAAGGTTGCATTGCATTCGTACAAAAAATACAAGAACAGAGTTGAAACACAACCAGAAATGAACAAAGAGTAGAGTTGAAACAATGTTACATTGCATTCATACAAGAACAAATTTTCGATGTCAAAATCCTACAAACTGTTATGCTAAACCAATATCAATCAAACAGCACCTACAAGCATACCAATCCACCACCACATCAATTCACCAACACAATTTTACCGAAACCCAGGTACATTCACAACAACCCCACCAAAAGATAGACCAAAAAAGCACATAAAAAAACCAAACAGATATTTGATCAATTTACCAAAGTTGTATTTGATCAATGAATATTGTATCTTAAAGTTGTCATCAACTAACTTATTTTTAAGAAGAAAAGTATGTCATCTTTTAGATATTGAACAAACTTGAATATTATATTTGATGGGTTGGTTGTTCATATTTTATCCAATCATGAGAGTTATATTGTATTTTTTGCTTTTATTTTTTACAATTTATTTAACAAACAAACATGACATGACCAAGGGGAAGAGTGTTATCATGTTTAATCCATAATATATAAAAAAATACTAACATTTTAAAAATAAAATAATATTAATTATTTCCAAGTATTTGGTGTGTGCTAAAAAATGTATTTAGTAAATATGAGAAATAAAATTAATTTTAGATTTTAAAATTTAAATTGAAAACTGAAAACAATTACAGGAAGGTGTAGTCCAAATAGTTTTCTATTTTTAAAATAGTTTTCAAAATACAATTATCCAAAAAAAATTTCACTGTTTTCTGTTTTGGAAACAGTTTTCGAGTTACAGTTATCCAAACATGTTTTCTTCATAAAACATCATAAAACTGTCTACAGTTTTCATTTTCGAAAACAGTTTTCGAATACTGAAAACTGAAAACTGTTACCCAAATATGCCCTATGTTATTGTTTCTTTATCTCTTTTTGTTCTTAATACTCTCTATATTGAGTATATATAATGCTTTCAATTATGAAACATATTAAACCAGCTTCACTGAAACTTTAATTAAAGGGTTTCAATACATCATTCAGAAAATAATGAGAATAAGAAATTTTCATTCTAACAAATCTACATGGTATCAGAGCTACCTTTGAACCTTTAGAAAACTCTCTTTCCGATGACCAAACACAGCAGTATCTCTCTTACCATTACAGGTCATAAGATGAATGGGAACAACTACCTCTAGTGGTTGCAGTCCGTCAAGATGTACATCTGCAGAAAGGGAAAAGATGAGTATCTTATTGGAGAAATCATTCCTCCATGGGCAAGAGATCCGAAATTCAAAAAATGGAAGACCGAAAATAATATGGTCATGTCTTGGTCAGTAAATTCAATGACTAACGAAATCGGCGAGAATTTCTTGCTATATAACACGGCTCATGAAATCTGGGACGCAGCAAAAGAGTTCTACTTGAGCAAAGAAAATACTTATGAGATTTTAGAAATTGAAACCACTCTTCATGATCTCCGTCACCCAATACTACAACCTCCTCTCCCGCTACTAGCAACAATTGGATATGTTCGAAGAAAATCAATGGAGCTGCATCGATGATGCAAAAAAATTCAGAGAAATCGTCGAAAAGAAAATAATATTCAAACTTTTGCTGGGACTCAACAAGAATTTAGATGAGGTTCAAGGACAGGTACTAGGAACTAAATCTTTGCCAAGCATTCGAGAAGTTTTTTCCCGAGGTCCACTGAGAAGAGAGCAGAAAGAAAATAATGATGGAGGAATCGCCTACTATTCCGATCATCGAAAACTTCGCTCTAGCTGGTCGAGGAATCCAACACCCCAACAATAACAATCGACAAAGAAAGGGGAGACCGTGGTGCAATCACTACCGAAAACCATGTCATACCCATGAGACTTGCTGGAAAATACACGGCAAACCTGCTGATTGGAAGCCCTTGAGATCAGCTCACGACAAAGAAAGCCGAGGAAACCACGCTGCTGTTGATGAAGGACCTGCACCCACCGAATCCAATCCATTTAGCAAAGAACAACTTGAGATCTTGGAAAAGATGTTCTCACAACAAAATCCTGCCCACAATACCATCGGAACAAGTTCTTTAGCACACAAAGGTAATTACTTAAGTGCGCTTACTGTAAATTCAGAAAAAATAGGTCCATGTATTGTTGATTCGAGGCGTCCGATCATATGACGGGAGATGCAACTCTCTTCCATAATTACAGCCCAAGCCGAAACAATGTTATAGTAAAAATTACTGATGGTTCTCTCTCTAAAGTTGTCGGAACAGGTTCTATTATCATTTCAAATGACCTAACACTAAAATCAGTTCTTCATGTTTCTAATTTGGACTGTAATCTTTTGTCAGTAAGAAAACTCACTCAAGAACACAACTATGTTACTAAATTTTCTCAGATTCGTGTGAATTTCATATTTTGGATTCGAGGAGGACGATTGGCAGTGCTAAGGTGTGCTCAGGACTTTATCTTCTCAAAGTTGGTGAATCTCCTAGCAGACAAACTCATAATGCAGTATGTGTTGAGTCCAATAGTCAGTCCAATAAAAGTTATGTTTCTTTTGAGAATTCCAATAAGGATAGTGTAATTCTACTATGGCACTATCGTTTAGGCCATCCTAATTTTATATACCTCCAAAAACTGTTTCCATCTTTATTCATGAATAAAAATCTGAAATCTTTTTAATGCAAAGTGTGTCAAATTTCAAAGTATGTTCTCACTCTTATCACATTCAACCTTACAAGGCATCTCATCCTTTTTCAATGATTCATAGTGATGTGTGGGAGCCATCTAGAATAAAAAATGTCACTGGCACTAGGTGGTTCATTTCATTTGTAGACGATCACTCTAGGATCACATGGTTATTTCTAATGAAAGAAAAATCAGAAGTTAACATTTTCAGGAAATTCAACACTATGGTCCAGACACAATTCAAAACAAAAATACAAGTATTGAAAACCAATAATGCAAAGGAATATTTTGAGACCATTCTGGGTGATTATCTTGCAATTCAAGGCATTGTCCATCAGAGTTCGTGTGTCGACACACCCAAACAACATGGGTTTGCAGAAAGAAAAAATAGACACCTCCTTGAAGCTGCTCGATCACTTATGTTCACCACACATGTTCCTAAATTTTTCTAGGGTGAGGCAGTCTTAACAGCTGCTTATCTAATAAACAAGATACCTTCTCGAGTCTTGAATTTCCAAACAACTTACTAAGTCCTCCTTCACTCATTCCCTAACACTAACACTCATGCCCTATCCACTCTCCCTAAGAGAGTCTTTGGTTGTTCTGTGTTTGTCCATATACATGCACAACATCGGAGTAAACTTGATCCTAAAGCACTCAAATGTATTTTTGATGGATACTCTTCAAATCAAAAAGGGTATAAATGTTACTCTCTGGTCACACAAAAATTCTACAACTCCATGGATGTCACAATCTTCTAGCAACAACCTTATTACCCCAAAACTGATATTATGGGGGAGAACTTCACTTAAGAATAGCAGCTTTGGGATATTAGTGCCTTAGATTCATCTTGTGTTGATAATCCATCTCCAACCGAGTCATAATGACCAACTCAAACAAATCAGAGTCAGAGTCCAATCCCTATCATCTAATTTGAACTCGAGTCTTAAACAGAACTCCAAACACCTCAGTGTCCCATTCCCACACAACATGCGACAATGAGTGAGTTACGTGTCTACTCTAGGAGAAACAAGACTCAAGAAGGGAAAGAACCACAACCATCTGAACAAGGCCATGAATACAACCCGATTCTGGAACCACAAAATTCACCAGGTAACAATAGTCCCAGTCTTGCTCCTAGTGATCTTCTTAATAACGACATTGATAGGCACATTGCTTTGAGAAAAAGTATAAGTTCTCGTACTAATCATCCCATTTATAATTTTTTTTTCTCTTATTGTAACGACCAATCCCGAATTGGCCATCCCCGAAATGGTGTCATCACATTTTGATAATCCTAGCACGACACCTATATGCAACAATAAAAATAACTAACGCCAAAAGAAACTTTACATTAATCCGATCATTAACATTCTATACAATGTAAAATGCATAAATATTTATAAATAAATTTTTCTTTTCATTTTCTCATAGGTCAGAGGATGATGACACGTACGTGGCTTACACAAAATGATTCCTTCTGAGCCTCAATTCATAAAACTATTTGTCAAGCCTACCACCTGAAATCATTGTACAATGAGGAGTGAGCTTCACAAGCTCAGTGAATTAAATTTACTAAAAGTACTAATTTGTATAAACAGTCTTTTAATATTTAAATCAATCTATATCTCATATACTTGATAGTCACACTCTACTATTACTACACATGTCATCATATCCATTCTCTATCAATCTTTTCATCTTATTTATTGGATCACCTTAAGACCACCAACAATCTCAAAATTAACTTGTAATAAGGTTCACATCATAAAGTCTATCATATAGATTGTTCTTATTACCATAACTGTTTCTCTCTGTCAGACTCATCCATCTATAACTATATTCACAATAATACACTATACCTCAGTATTTCAATAATCTTATCACCATAACTATCTCTTTCAGTGAGACTCAACCATCATTAACTTTATTCACAATAATACACCACATCTCAGCATTTCAATAATCTTATCACCATAAATGTCTCTTTCTGTGAGACTCAACCATCATTAATTTTATTCACAATAATACACCACATCTCAGCATTTCAATAATCTTATCACCATAAATGTCTCTTTCTGTGAGACTCAACCATCTATAATTAAAATCACAATCTATACATCACACATCAGTATTTCAATAGTGCAAGCAATAATTAAAACAGATGCAATGTATGAATGATTATGATGGGAACATCTTCCCACCTGTCGACAGGTTATTATTATCTTAGACCGGCCCCTTCCCGGTTCTTTACAGCTTATCCCGGCTGTCACGGTGTCCCTTTTATTTCCAGCATATATCGGCTGTCACGGTTGTTCCATTAGACCGACCATTCCCAGTTCTTTCGGTTATATTATTAAATGCATATGCACATGAAGAACGATATAAAATATGCTTCTAAACAGTAATATAAAAACAACATAAAATCAAAACACTTAAATTAACTATCCTGATTATTCTCAAATTTATATAATAAAAATTTCACTAAATTTCTCTCATCCCAAATTACTTCAAATCATTCATCAAAGTTTGTCAAGATCCATTAAAATTCATCTCCTCAAATTTTGTATCAAAACATCAACCAAAACTCGTCAAGAATTTAATTATTACCATCATTATTAAATTAACCCATTCTTCTAATAATATTCCTTCTCACATAATAATTTTTCTATATGTCTAATATTCATATCATATCTATCAACCAAATCTTTATCTAACACCAAAATATAAGCTAATAATTTATTTTAATATTATTACTAGATATTTGATTTTTATTTAGACTACTTAAAGCAAATTCAACTCACCCCGTAGCACTTAAAACTACCCGTGGATCACCTTCTTACCTTTCACATTCTTCTCAGAAATTTCCCCCGTTCTAGATAGTTGACACCTGACATAATATTTGTATTAAATTTCTAATTATTTCTTCAATTCATCATAAACCACTCCCTTTGAAAATTCCCACTTTGAACTTCGGTAATTTCATATATGCTAAAAATTCAAAAATAAATACTTCGCTATTACCTTCTGTTACTGACAGCTTCTCATGATTCTCTATGAAATTCTGCAGAAAATCACTTTAAAATTTTGCTCTTTCAGCCTTTCTTTGAGTCCCCAAGTGTTTAGAGAAAACGAATGAGTTTGTAAGAAACTCTGCTGTATGCATATTTATAAGCTTGCTCCTTAAAACTGTCAGCAGCCTTTGAAATCTTTGCAGTTCCATTAAATGCAAGTATTATTTATGTACATTTTTTCCTCTCTTAGGCTGCCACGAATTTGCTAAATGGGAGACATATAGCCTCCCAAAATTTACTTGGCAGCAGGTGCTGCCACCTACTGCCGCACTTTTTGACTTCTTCTTCTTTTCCTTTTTTTTTCAAAAGAATTATTTTATTCAATACTAAATCTTTCGTGTAACTATATTATTTAAACTTCATGTTATATTTATTAAATTACTAATTTACCCTTACTTAACAAATACAGGTATTACAAATCTACCCACCTTACAAAATTTTCATCCCAAAAATTTCCTTATATAAGTTTAGAAACAAAAGTGAATAATACTTCTTCATAATTGTCTCATGCTTCCACATAATCTCTTCAACATTCTTATTCCGCCACAGAACTTAAACATTATTTTATTATACAAGACTTGTTCTTTTTGTCTAAAATCCTTGTACTGGTATAAAAACCCAAACTAATTTCATCATGTACACACTTTCTTAAAAGTGAAACATGAAATACGTTATGCCTCTGCTTCCACTCTGTAGGCAAACCCAGGCTATTCACAACTAGTCCAACTTTCTCAACCACCTTACAGGGCCCCACAAATCTCAAATTTAGCTTTCCCTTCCTGTTTAAATCTCAATACACCTTTTCATTGAGATATTTTTCAATAAACCCAATCACCTACTTGAAACTTAAGAGATCTCCTTTTATTATTAGCATGGCTATTCGGACTACTCTGTGCTGCTTTACAATTCTCTCTAACCAATTTGATCCTTTCAGCTGCTAACTCAATGATTGATGAACCAGATATATTTCTCTTTCATTTCTTCCTAGCATATAGGAGTTATACACCTCCTATCATATAATATCTCAATCGGTGCCATCCCAATACTATTTTGATGTTTATTATTATAAGCAACTTCAATCGACGGCATGTAAGCATTCCAAACTTACTGAGAACTCATCACATTTGCTCTAAGCATATCTTCTAGTACTCTAAAAATTCTTTCTGTTTGAGCATGAAAAAATATATTAAATTGCAACTGTGTACCCGTGGCTTTTTGAAATCCTCTCCAAAAACAAAGAAGTAAATCTAGCATCTCTATTTGACACTATGCTTAATGGTGCTCCATACCACCTCACAATTTCAGCTACATCCTTTTTCAATCATGACCACCAGAAATTTCGTTTCAAGCCTCTATACATCTTATTGTTATTTGGTTACATCGAATCTACATCATCATATACCTTCTCAATATCTTCTTTCTCAACTCTGTATTGTTGGGAACACAAATCCATGTTTCAAGACCAGAATACCATCATTTTAAATTTTTGAACTCATATTACCTTATATTAAGCACTTTCTGCTTAATTTTCTCTATCTTTTCATTTCTACTTTGCATCTCTAAAGTATTTTACTATGGATGACTGTACAACCATATTCGTTCACCATGATCCTCTATCACTGATATTCAACTTCATTCTTATCTCTCTAAATCTATCATTACTTTTACATCAGGACTCTCAATAGCAGTTAAACTTCTTGTAGACTTTCTACTCAATGCATCAGTTATCACCTTCACCTTTTTCCTGGATGATAAGGAATTGTACAATCATAGTCACAAATCAACTCCATCCACCATATTTACCTCAAATTCAACTCTCTCCGGGCAGGTAAATACATTGAATTCTTATAACCACTACAAGATAAATTGTCAGCGTCAGCGCTTTTTTTTGCATATTCCGGCGCTTAAAAGTGCGGCAATATGAATTTCTGGCGCTTTTTGCAAGCGCAAGATCAAGCACCGGAAAGTGTAGTGACAAAACGCAAATACCGGCGCTTTGAAGAAGCGCCGCAATAAGCAAATTATTTCAGCGCTTATATAGCGGCACTTCAAAGCGCCGATATATAGCGGCACTTTAGAAGTGCTGGTATATACGGCACTTTAGAAGCGCCGATATGTAGCGGCACTTTAAAAGCGCCGGTATGTAAAGTGTCGGTATATAGTGGCACTTTTAAAAGCGCCGGTATATAAGTGCCGCCAAATATACAGTTTCTCCCCAGCACACGTTTATTTCTGTTTTTACATATCTTTGACTTAAATATCAACATTCCATATGCAAATGTTCTTAGATATATAAAATGCATCATCCATAAAGATTCTTTCAGTCAACATAAACGTCTTATTTATACAAAAAAAAACAATCATAGTTCATATATAAAATTCATACAAAAACAAGGTAATGGAAATGTAGATAGTATGAAAAATTATTTTAACATAACGAAATCAATCATGAGGTCCTCTATTAACCAAATGCTGTAGTAAAGACTTCAGCTCATCCATTTGGGATTGCATATTATTTATTTGATCATCGTGTCTCACCGTTATTTGTTGAATTTGTTGCGCATGCTGTTGATTGTTTTCTTCTATTTGTGCTCTCAAACTATTTATCTCTTCAGCATATACCCCATGGTGTCCCATATCATTCCTTATTTGAGTTGAATGTCCAAACACAGCAGAGGGTGTAACTCCAAAACCCTGACCTCGGACACGACCGGAACTCTCTTCACCCATAAGTTCGGTGAAGACTTCATTTTGTATTGCTAAATTATTTCTAGCATCAGAGGATCCTGAAGCTGCAACAAGTTCAGCAACACGAGCTTCAGCTGTCACCTACAATTAAGAAACAATAAAAATTAAACTCCCAAAATATTTAGTAGCTAATAACAGTGCAATATACATAAAACAAAATGTGTTTATCATATTTTATAGAAAAACGGGCAGCATTTCCCCTATTTTTTCATAAAACCTCCTGCAAAATAAAAGCGAATATACAATCCAAGCAATGTACCTAATTTAGACAAAATGTGCAAAGCAACAAAGTATCATCTATGCTTGTCGGTGGTCATCACCATACAAAATCATCCCACTTTTATCAGCACAATTCAAAAAATGTA
This sequence comes from Bretschneidera sinensis, assembly GCA_023935145.1. NCBI lineage: Eukaryota > Viridiplantae > Streptophyta > Magnoliopsida > Brassicales > Akaniaceae > Bretschneidera > Bretschneidera sinensis. The sequence goes on from CM043699.1 coordinate 119,399,108, forward strand.
ACTAGGTCACCACCATACATTCAGCTTCCTTTGTTTAGTACATTAGAATCATCTTACGATACATAAAATTCGTTTAGTGCTAATCTAGGTTAGAAAAAAATGAACAGCATGATCAAGTTCCATACCTCACCTGCTGCCAATCAAACACACTTACTGATCTAAGATTCAGATCTATATCTAATCAGTAATTAAAGAAAGAACTATTGATCATTAAGGCTATGTAGAAAACGGATCATATTTCAAACACAGCTCTAATATATATGTCAAGATTACATTGCCCAACAGATTATTCCTAAAAGGCACAAGAACCAGATAAGTGTATTCAAAAGGCACCAAGCGAGTACTACATGTGTACACAACAAAAGAACCATTTACAAAAACAAGAGAAAGCGCCAATGAAGTCTATGAAGTCATCCTCATTTAAAAAATAATAATAACATCAAACTTTTGGGTCAAATATTTTATCACCCTTCCTTGATGAAAGCTATATATTTCTTAACTTAATTGAAGGCTCTCTTCTTTCTTTCATTCCACATCAAGTGAAAATAGGAAGGAATTAAAAAAAATTAGGCTTTCTCCCTATTTTTAAAGACGTTCAACTTACCATAAATTGTCGTGATGCATCATCAATAAAAGTTCCATCCTTGCGTTTATGAGTTTCAGCAAAAATCTCTATGCGTCCGGGCTCATTCCCATGTGTCATCTCCTACCATGTATGGAAAAAGATCGAATTGTGACAGTGACATGTTAAATGAAAGATTGGATTAATAAAGCAAATTAACTCACATATTCATCCCGTCGTCTAGCAAAACTCTTTGAACCAGACATGTGAGGACATTGTTGTCTTTCACGTGCCGCTGTCCCTATAGTCGAATATTTCTACACCAATAATAAACCAATTGAATAATCAATCATTAATAGAAAAATAGAAACATTGAGAATCCAAATGACCATTATTGTCTTAAAACAACCTCACTCTGGTCAGAAAACCAGTAGTTCACCAGTTGCTTCCACTGGTCTTGATCTACGCCTTTTGGAACATCATTGCTCAAAACTTGTTGTTTCGTTTTGTTCCTCACGTAGTCCTTTTTCAGCACATATCGGTAGTCCCTCCATTTTTTCCCTATCATCCTCAACAAAATGTTGTCTATCGCCTCAATCATAGGGTAATGGAACTTCCTCTACCACACAGAAAGGAAATCGATGTCAAATAAACACAAATAAACAAAAACAGAAAGAGAGATTGGAGGCAATCAATGGTTATTAAGTTGTTACTTACCCAAATCAATATAACAAGATCCTTCTTGTAGCTAGAAGGGACCTTCTTCCAATCCGTGTAATTAAGCGGACAAAGGTTCCCTCTCTTCGCTACCTTCCCCAACCAGCTACTTAACATTTGGCCACCTTTCTTAATAGGTTGATGACGTGCATTGAAGTGGACCACAATTTTTTCTCCACGTTCAAGAGACCACACTTGTGAGGTTCTCAAGACACGTGTCTGCTTCCTCACCCTCCCTTCAGAATCTATACATTGAAGACATAAATTATATAATTAGTATAACAATGTGGTATCAAACTAGTTATAGATAGAATGTATTGTACTACAGAAATTACCAATTATCTCGTATTGTTCACTATCATTGTGCTCACTTCCCGATGTTATTGGATCGGTATCAGAATCAAGTTGCGTGTCATCATCATCGTCAAGGTGATAGTCATGCTCATCGTGAATATCTTCTTAAGAGTGTGAAGACTCAGCTGTATACTAGTTTGGCATGTTATCTCTAACCGATGGAGGAAGATTTTTTGACCTATACATCTTGCAATCTGTAGAGATAAAAACATTAAAATGATTATATCTCACACTATCAAAAATACTATGAAAGTTAACAATAATTAGAAGAACCACACCTGAAATATAGGAATGGTCAAGGAGTCGCAGCAAATGCAGCAATCAATTACTTCTGAGTACCTGAGAAGTTATGAACAAATAAATTATTCAAATTGGATTTAAAGAACAAACAATAATCAATGATACAACCAAAACAGACATTTACGACAGTCTAAAGTAACATTTCACAAACTGTACGCAAAAAAATTCAGGACTCTTGTTACGTGTGATAGAAAGCAGCAGTAACCGGATATATTACAATAAAACCTTACAAAACTCGTTGACACACATGTCCATCACATAAATACACATCCAAATATAATTACATGGAAATGCACATAAGATTAGTTGGTATCTTCGTCAATGTCCATCCTAGCCCAAGTTAAGATACAATCTAATTGATCGTCTACCACTACATTAGAAGGCATGCACTGATTGTAAGTGTCATCATCCTCTTCCTGCCTTTTTTCCTCCATTTCGTATAGGTCCCTTGGCTTCGTGATCACAACATGATACCATTCCTTCATTGTTGGGTCTTGCACATAAAACACTTGCTTCGCTTGAGATGAAAGTACGAACGGGTCATCCTTCAATAAATGACCAGTGTGTATTAACCTATTCAAGTTCACAAGAATGCAACCACTTGCATCTTTCTTTAAACCCCTGGGTGAATTAATATCCACCCAATCACAACGGAACAACACAATCTTAAACGTCCCATAGTAATCCAGCTCGATGATATCGTTGAGCACACCATAATACATTTTATCATCCGCTTCAACCATCACTCCCAAATTTTGAGATCGTCTACACCTCTCACGTTCCTTTGTGTGGAATTTAAAGTCGTTGATGTTGAATCCATTGAATCTCCTAATAACATTATTGGGACCTCGAGCAAAGGCAATTAGTTCATCTAAATAATTGTTATCCACCATCCATGGCACCTAAACAATTTCTAACAATTAATATGAGACAACATGTTTTATTTATAACACTTATAGAAATCGAAGACTCTTGTTATTATGCCTAACCTGCCTCATAAGCCATGAGGGAAATTTCTCAACCAACCACTTTTGTTCGAGACTTTGTATTGGTCGATTGAAACGGTTGGTTAGCCTTTGAGTAGCCAAAAATGAGCTGCAATAATTGATGTTTTTATGTAACTGTTAGCCATCACAGTGCTAACAACAAGTAATAAAAACTCAGTTTAAACGCATAATATCATATTAAGTTCATTTATCGATACTAACCTACGAAGGTCAGAAAGTTTATCATTATGGAGCAATACATAACGATGCGCTTGAGCCAATGACATGTCATCGAGCTCAACACTCACAATCTTTCCCATTATCCGTCCACCAGAGGAAAACATGTATTCATCCGGAAAATTTATAGTATCATTGTTCCTTTGGGGACGGTTGAATCTTGTCTCTACACCTTTGAAGTATTGGGAGCAATATGTTAGACACTCTTCCCCATTGTACCCTTCAGCAATTGACCCCTCGGGTCGACTTCTATTACATACGTAAGCTTTCAAGCGCACTAAATACCTTGCGAAGCCAAAAATTATAAAGATTAATTAAGTATCCAATATATAACCAAAAAAAAAAAACAAAGTGCACAAAATATCTTTGAACATCTAACCTCTCAACATGATATATCCACCTGTAGTGTACGGGACCCCCAAGTCTAGCCTCGGAGGCTAAGTGAATGATAAGATGAACCATAATGGTAAAGAAACCCGGGGGGAAAATTTTCTCCAAATAGCAGAGTGTCAAAGCAACACGCGACTCCAATAAGTCAAGCTCATGGGGATCAAGGGCTTTAGAGCATAAAGCTTTGAAAAATGATGATAACTCAGACACAACTGCTAGAACATGTCTAGGCAAAGATGCTCTTAAGGCAATCGGAAGTATTTCTTGCATCAATATGTGACCGTCATGACTCTTTAAGTTTAACAGCTTACAATCCTTTAGGTTAACACATCTCGAGATGTTTGATGCATACCCATCAGGAACTTTAAGATTTGCCAAAACTGTCAAGAAATTTTGCTTCTCCTTTGTGGACATAGTGTAGCATGCTGGAGGCGAGTGATCTTTTCCATTAGGAAGAACAACTAAATGGAGGTCTTTCCTAATACCAATTTCCTCGAGATCGCGGCGTGCTTTCTTATTATCTTTAGTCTTACCATCTATATTCAATATTTTTCCAATTAAATTATCACATACATTCTTCCTATATGCATCACATCTAAATTATGACGTAATAGATTGTCTTTCCAATATAGTAACTCAAAAAAAATGCTTCTTTTTTTTCCACACCGTATCTACAACTCCCTCATCCATGGGAATATCCTCATTATCAACATTATCAAGAAATTCGTCCACACCCTCAAAAAGATTATCACCTTCATCCACTAAGACTTGCCCCGTAGAGACACCAACATCATCTCTTGTCCTCTTCTTAGAAAGCTTCGAGGTTTTACCATAGCTATAGTTTCCACCCTCTAGTTATCTTAAAACATCGTGCCCAGACGGTGGAACAGGAGCAGATCCCAACTCTATGGTGCCATCAAACTGATCCTTTTGAAAACGAAACTCACGGTTTTCTGCTAACCATCGACGATGACCCATATAGCAAAACTTTCCCCCGTGCTTTAACCATACAGAATGTGTAGATTCCCCACAACATGGACAAGCAACCCGACCCTTGGTGCTCCAACTAGATAAGTTTGTATAGGCTGGAAAATCATTAACGGTCCAAAGAAGAGAAGCACGAAGCTTAAAGCTTTGATTGGTGGACGCATCAAACGCATCAACACCATCCCATAATTGTTTCAACTCTTCAATTAGAGGCTGCAAAAAGATATCAATATTATTACCGGGGCTTCTCTCACCAGGAATCACCATTGAAAGGATGAAGGATGTTTGCTTCATGCAAAGCCACGGTGGCAAGTTGTATGGAACCAAAAGAATGGGCCATGTGCTATAGGTTGAACTCATTGTTCGAAAGGGATTGAACCCGTCACTAGCTAAGCCAAGCCTAACACTCCGAGGATTAGCTGCAAAATCGAGATACAATCTATCCAATTCAGTCCAGGCTAATCCATCCGCAAGATGTCTTAAAATCCTATCCTTTGTCCGATCTTTGTCATGCCATCTCATCAACGAAGCCGTTTTAGATGACATATATAACCTCTTCAATCTCGGTATTAGCGAAAAATAACGCAATACCTTAGCTGGCTTTTTCTTTTTCGATTGACCATCCATCTCATTCAATGGATCCTTATCATCAACTATGTTTTTGACCCACCGTGCCACGCCACACGCATGACAAAATTCATCATTCAAATGCTCGCCCCAATACAGTGTGCAGTCATTACGACAAACATGAATCTTCTCATACCCAAGACCCAATCCTTTGATAATCTTCATGGCTTCATAATAATTTGATGGCAATGGTGCACACATCGGAAATGCCATGTTGATAAACTCAAGCAACATAGTCAGAGATTTGCCAGACCACCCATTCAAACATTTGAGGTGTAGTAAATATAACATGAAACTTAACTTTGTGAAATTCTGACAACCCGGATAAAGTTCAGTATCGTAATCTTTCATCAAGTTGCGATACTGAGTTGTCTTATCAATAGCAGAACGAACTGGATGTTCGACGTCTGAAGGATCACCACAATTATTAAACTCAACCGCACAATGAGCCTGTTGTTCTTCACCATGCTCATTTAAATATCCCACTTCGATTCCTAAACTTAACAGTTCATTGTTTGAGTTTTCACAAGTAACCTGGAAGGCACCTCGGAGCAAATCCAACACGTCATCTCGTCCCATGAAGCCACCTGGAACACTAGTAGGTAGTGAACTAGTGTGAGGGTGGTCTATACGAGAGACTTTTTCCCCATGAAAAAACCACTCGGTGTAACCGGGACTAAACCCATTATACAATAGATGCTCCTGAACAATTTCTGGTTCGAATGAATAACAATTACCACATCTCCTATATGGACAAACAATACTACCACGAGCACAAGCCTTCTGACACGCAAATCTAATGAAGTTTGCAACACCATCCATATAGGCTTTACTCAACCTCGGTTTATCTATCCAACTTTTATCCATTTTTAGATGACGTTAATAGACTTTCCTAAAACAATGTTAATCAAGTTAGTATTGTAATATTTTTGGCAAAACAATGCATAATGTGTGCACTCATATTTAAAAGAGCCCAACTGTAACTAGTTTAGTTGACAACTTTTCAACAAATTATTTAAGACAGCCTACCCTCCTCCCACAATATTCCCTCCAGCTCCTCCTTGACTCGGTCCCTGGAAGTGAAGATTGAAGGGCGAAGCACGAACTTTCTCAGTCTGATGTCAACTTCCCATTAATGTAGTGACTGAATATTGGCGTGAGAGTTATGCTAGCTATGTGCTTGTCTAATATCTCACTTGAGAAAATTTACAATTGATGAGTTAAGATACTGCTGTATGCTCAGCCCAAGTAAACAAATGAATTAATAGTACATTTTTTCTCTGGTTAATTGGCCTTTAAATTTGGACTTGATATCTAAGTCCATTTAGCAATTGATATGCTGGGATTTAAGCTCAACTCAGGATACTGAATAAAGTGGTTTTCGAGCTGAATTTATGACTGCTTCTTATTTTTCCTTTTCCCTTTTGATGTTCTGGTCATCTTCTCTAGACTTACCCTGAATTACTGACATTATAACAGCTTACAATATGAATTCGTATAACAGCTTACAAAAAATGTTTTGGATAACAAATGATGAGGGAGATTGATTTTCACATAATCCACAGCTATACAGGAACATTTTTTTAAAATAAATCAAAGACCCATTTACAAAACTTAGAAATCCAACAAAAGAAATACATTTACATGTGTATAAATAGGGAGTTAAGAGAGTTACAGAAGAGTTTACCAAAAAATTGAGGAGAAACAGTGGTGGCTGATGCTGGAGTCTTCCTTCACGCCAACAATGAGAAAAATATAACTAAAATTTCTAAGAGAGAGAGAGGGAAGTGAGAGAGGGAAACCGAGAGAGAGTAGAGGGAAAAATTTTGGGGAGAGATATCGGTTTCTGGAAGATTTTTGGAAGATTTTTGGGAGGAAGGCGCGGGCGAAGGCAAAAGGAAAAATTTTGGGGGAAAAAATTCTGGGCGATATAATATATAGTAGAAATTACCAGCGCCGGAATATGCAGCTGGACAAATACCGGCGCTTTAAAGCGCCGAAATGTGAAATGGGTTTCGAGCATATACCGAAGCGCCGGTATATGCACGAAACCCATTTCACATTCCGGCGCTTTAAAGCGCCGGTATTTGTCCTTCGTATATTGCAGCGCTTCCTTGAATCGCCACAAAACAAGTGCCGAAAACAGTTAAATTGCGGTGTTTTTGGAAAGCGCCGAGATTGAAGCACCAACGTACATTAATTCTGTTGTAGTGAACTTATGAATATTTTACAAGTGGCCCCATACAGATAATGTCTCCAATATTTAGAGTAAACACTATAACAGCCAACTCTAAGTCATGAGTAGGGTAATTTCCATAATGAATCTCCAATTGCCTAGAAGTATAGGCCACAGCTTTCCTATGTTACACATATCCTAACCTATGATGTGAAGCATTACTATACACCACAAATCCTTCATCACCATAAGAAGACACCAATACTAGAGCTGTAGTCAATTTCTCCATTGGTAATTGAAAATTTTCTCATGCTTCCCATACCATACAAATCTCACCTCCTTCTTGGTCAGTCTATAATAATAGAAAAGTTCTGAAAGAATCTTCTATAATAACCAACTAATTTCAAGAAGATTCTAATCTCAGTCACATTAGTTCGTCTTTCCAAACTTAATATCGCTTGTACCTTTTGTGGATCAATTGTTATACCATTTCCCGTTCTTTCATGTTCCAAGAAAATTATTTCATACAGCCAACACTCACACTTAGAAAGCTTCGAGGTTTTACCATAGCTATAGTTTCCACCCTCTAGTTATCTTAAAACATCGTGCCCAGACGGTGGAACAGGAGCAGATCCCAACTCTATGGTGCCATCAAACTGATCCTTTTGAAAACGAAACTCACGGTTTTCTGCTAACCATCGACGATGACCCATATAGCAAAACTTTCCCCCGTGCTTTAACCATACAGAATGTGTAGATTCCCCACAACATGGACAAGCAACCCGACCCTTGGTGCTCCAACTAGATAAGTTTGTATAGGCTGGAAAATCATTAACGGTCCAAAGAAGAGAAGCACGAAGCTTAAAGCTTTGATTGGTGGACGCATCAAACGCATCAACACCATCCCATAATTGTTTCAACTCTTCAATTAGAGGCTGCAAAAAGATATCAATATTATTACCGGGGCTTCTCTCACCAGGAATCACCATTGAAAGGATGAATGATGTTTGCTTCATGCAAAGCCACGGTGGCAAGTTGTATGGAACCAAAAGAATGGGCCATGTGCTATAGGTTGAACTCATTGTTCGAAAGGGATTGAACCCGTCACTAGCTAAGCCAAGCCTAACACTCCGAGGATTAGCTGCAAAATCGAGATACAATCTATCCAATTCAGTCCAGGCTAATCCATCCGCAAGATGTCTTAAAATCCTATCCTTTGTCCGATCTTTGTCATGCCATCTCATCAACGAAGCCGTTTTAGATGACATATATAACCTCTTCAATCTCGGTATTAGCGAAAAATAACGCAATACCTTAGCTGGCTTTTTCTTTTTCGATTGACCATCCATCTCATTCAATGGATCCTTATCATCAACTATGTTTTTGACCCACCGTGCCACGCCACACGCATGACAAAATTCATCATTCAAATGCTCGCCCCAATACAGTGTGCAGTCATTACGACAAACATGAATCTTCTCATACCCAAGACCCAATCCTTTGATAATCTTCATGGCTTCATAATAATTTGATGGCAATGGTGCACACATCGGAAATGCCATGTTGATAAACTCAAGCAACATAGTCAGAGATTTGCCAGACCACCCATTCAAACATTTGAGGTGTAGTAAATATAACATGAAACTTAACTTTGTGAAATTCTGACAACCCGGATAAAGTTCAGTATCGTAATCTTTCATCAAGTTGCGATACTGAGTTGTCTTATCAATAGCAGAACGAACTGGATGTTCGACGTCTGAAGGATCACCACAATTATTAAACTCAACCGCACAATGAGCCTGTTGTTCTTCACCATGCTCATTTAAATATCCCACTTCGATTCCTAAACTTAACAGTTCATTGTTTGAGTTTTCACAAGTAACCTGGAAGGCACCTCGGAGCAAATCCAACACGTCATCTCGTCCCATGAAGCCACCTGGAACACTAGTAGGTAGTGAACTAGTGTGAGGGTGGTCTATACGAGAGACTTTTTCCCCATGAAAAAACCACTCGGTGTAACCGGGGACTAAACCCATTATACAATAGATGCTCCTGAACAATTTCTGGTTCGAATGAATAACAATTACCACATCTCCTATATGGACAAACAATACTACCACGAGCACAAGCCTTCTGACACGCAAATCTAATGAAGTTTGCAACACCATCCATATAGGCTTTACTCAACCTCGGTTTATCTATCCAACTTTTATCCATTTTTAGATGACGCTAATAGACTTTCCTAAAACAATGTTAATCAAGTTAGTATTGTAATATTTTTGGCAAAACAATGCATAATGTGTGCACTCATATTTAAAAGAGCCCAACTGTAACTAGTTTAGTTGACAACTTTTCAACAAATTATTTAAGACAGCCTACCCTCCTCCCACAATATTCCCTCCAGCTCCTCCTTGACTCGGTCCCTGGAAGTGAAGATTGAAGGGCGAAGCACGAACTTTCTCAGTCTGATGTCAACTTCCCATTAATGTAGTGACTGAATATTGGCGTGAGAGTTATGCTAGCTATGTGCTTGTCTAATATCTCACTTGAGAAAATTTACAATTGATGAGTTAAGATACTGCTGTATGCTCAGCCCAAGTAAACAAATGAATTAATAGTACATTTTTTCTCTGGTTAATTGGCCTTTAAATTTGGACTTGATATCTAAGTCCATTTAGCAATTGATATGCTGGGATTTAAGCTCAACTCAGGATACTGAATAAAGTGGTTTTCGAGCTGAATTTATGACTGCTTCTTATTTTTCCTTTTCCCTTTTGATGTTCTGGTCATCTTCTCTAGACTTACCCTGAATTACTGACATTATAACAGCTTACAATATGAATTCGTATAACAGCTTACAAAAAATGTTTTGGATAACAAATGATGAGGGAGATTGATTTTCACATAATCCACAGCTATACAGGAACATTTTTTTAAAATAAATCAAAGACCCATTTACAAAACTTAGAAATCCAACAAAAGAAATACATTTACATGTGTATAAATAGGGAGTTAAGAGAGTTACAGAAGAGTTTACCAAAAAATTGAGGAGAAACAGTGGTGGCTGATGCTGGAGTCTTCCTTCACGCCAACAATGAGAAAAATATAACTAAAATTTCTAAGAGAGAGAGAGGGAAGTGAGAGAGGGAAACCGAGAGAGAGTAGAGGGAAAAATTTTGGGGAGAGATATCGGTTTCTGGAAGATTTTTGGAAGATTTTTGGGAGGAAGGCGCGGGCGAAGGCAAAAGGAAAAATTTTGGGGGAAAAAATTCTGGGCGATATAATATATAGTAGAAATTACCAGCGCCGGAATATGCAGCTGGACAAATACCGGCGCTTTAAAGCGCCGAAATGTGAAATGGGTTTCGAGCATATACCGAAGCGCCGGTATATGCACGAAACCCATTTCACATTCCGGCGCTTTAAAGCGCCGGTATTTGTCCTTCGTATATTGCAGCGCTTCCTTGAATCGCCACAAAACAAGTGCCGAAAACAGTTAAATTGCGGTGTTTTTGGAAAGCGCCGAGATTGAAGCACCAACGTACATTAATTCTGTTGTAGTGAACTTATGAATATTTTACAAGTGGCCCCATACAGATAATGTCTCCAATATTTAGAGTAAACACTATAACAGCCAACTCTAAGTCATGAGTAGGGTAATTTCCATAATGAATCTCCAATTGCCTAGAAGTATAGGCCACAGCTTTCCTATGTTACACATATCCTAACCTATGATGTGAAGCATTACTATACACCACAAATCCTTCATCACCAGAAGAAGACACCAATACTAGAGCTGTAGTCAATTTCTCCATTGGTAATTGAAAATTTTCTCATGCTTCCCATACCATACAAATCTCACCTCCTTCTTGGTCAGTCTATAATAATAGAAAAGTTCTGAAAGAATCTTCTATAATAACCAACTAATTTCAAGAAGATTCTAATCTCAGTCACATTAGTTCGTCTTTCCAAACTTAATATCGCTTGTACCTTTTGTGGATCAATTGTTATACCATTTCCCGTTCTTTCATGTTCCAAGAAAATTATTTCATACAGCCAACACTCACACTTAGAAAGCTTCGAGGTTTTACCATAGCTATAGTTTCCACCCTCTAGTTATCTTAAAACATCGTGCCCAGACGGTGGAACAGGAGCAGATCCCAACTCTATGGTGCCATCAAACTGATCCTTTTGAAAACGAAACTCACGGTTTTCTGCTAACCATCGACGATGACCCATATAGCAAAACTTTCCCCCGTGCTTTAACCATACAGAATGTGTAGATTCCCCACAACATGGACAAGCAACCCGACCCTTGGTGCTCCAACTAGATAAGTTTGTATAGGCTGGAAAATCATTAACGGTCCAAAGAAGAGAAGCACGAAGCTTAAAGCTTTGATTGGTGGACGCATCAAACGCATCAACACCATCCCATAATTGTTTCAACTCTTCAATTAGAGGCTGCAAAAAGATATCAATATTATTACCGGGGCTTCTCTCACCAGGAATCACCATTGAAAGGATGAATGATGTTTGCTTCATGCAAAGCCACGGTGGCAAGTTGTATGGAACCAAAAGAATGGGCCATGTGCTATAGGTTGAACTCATTGTTCGAAAGGGATTGAACCCGTCACTAGCTAAGCCAAGCCTAACACTCCGAGGATTAGCTGCAAAATCGAGATACAATCTATCCAATTCAGTCCAGGCTAATCCATCCGCAAGATGTCTTAAAATCCTATCCTTTGTCCGATCTTTGTCATGCCATCTCATCAACGAAGCCGTTTTAGATGACATATATAACCTCTTCAATCTCGGTATTAGCGAAAAATAACGCAATACCTTAGCTGGCTTTTTCTTTTTCGATTGACCATCCATCTCATTCAATGGATCCTTATCATCAACTATGTTTTTGACCCACCGTGCCACGCCACACGCATGACAAAATTCATCATTCAAATGCTCGCCCCAATACAGTGTGCAGTCATTACGACAAACATGAATCTTCTCATACCCAAGACCCAATCCTTTGATAATCTTCATGGCTTCATAATAATTTGATGGCAATGGTGCACACATCGGAAATGCCATGTTGATAAACTCAAGCAACATAGTCAGAGATTTGCCAGACCACCCATTCAAACATTTGAGGTGTAGTAAATATAACATGAAACTTAACTTTGTGAAATTCTGACAACCCGGATAAAGTTCAGTATCGTAATCTTTCATCAAGTTGCGATACTGAGTTGTCTTATCAATAGCAGAACGAACTGGATGTTCGACGTCTGAAGGATCACCACAATTATTAAACTCAACCGCACAATGAGCCTGTTGTTCTTCACCATGCTCATTTAAATATCCCACTTCGATTCCTAAACTTAACAGTTCATTGTTTGAGTTTTCACAAGTAACCTGGAAGGCACCTCGGAGCAAATCCAACACGTCATCTCGTCCCATGAAGCCACCTGGAACACTAGTAGGTAGTGAACTAGTGTGAGGGTGGTCTATACGAGAGACTTTTTCCCCATGAAAAAACCACTCGGTGTAACCGGGACTAAACCCATTATACAATAGATGCTCCTGAACAATTTCTGGTTCGAATGAATAACAATTACCACATCTCCTATATGGACAAACAATACTACCACGAGCACAAGCCTTCTGACACGCAAATCTAATGAAGTTTGCAACACCATCCATATAGGCTTTACTCAACCTCGGTTTATCTATCCAACTTTTATCCATTTTTAGATGACGCTAATAGACTTTCCTAAAACAATGTTAATCAAGTTAGTATTGTAATATTTTTGGCAAAACAATGCATAATGTGTGCACTCATATTTAAAAGAGCCCAACTGTAACTAGTTTAGTTGACAACTTTTCAACAAATTATTTAAGACAGCCTACCCTCCTCCCACAATATTCCCTCCAGCTCCTCCTTGACTCGGTCCCTGGAAGTGAAGATTGAAGGGCGAAGCACGAACTTTCTCAGTCTGATGTCAACTTCCCATTAATGTAGTGACTGAATATTGGCGTGAGAGTTATGCTAGCTATGTGCTTGTCTAATATCTCACTTGAGAAAATTTACAATTGATGAGTTAAGATACTGCTGTATGCTCAGCCCAAGTAAACAAATGAATTAATAGTACATTTTTTCTCTGGTTAATTGGCCTTTAAATTTGGACTTGATATCTAAGTCCATTTAGCAATTGATATGCTGGGATTTAAGCTCAACTCAGGATACTGAATAAAGTGGTTTTCGAGCTGAATTTATGACTGCTTCTTATTTTTCCTTTTCCCTTTTGATGTTCTGGTCATCTTCTCTAGACTTACCCTGAATTACTGACATTATAACAGCTTACAATATGAATTCGTATAACAGCTTACAAAAAATGTTTTGGATAACAAATGATGAGGGAGATTGATTTTCACATAATCCACAGCTATACAGGAACATTTTTTTAAAATAAATCAAAGACCCATTTACAAAACTTAGAAATCCAACAAAAGAAATACATTTACATGTGTATAAATAGGGAGTTAAGAGAGTTACAGAAGAGTTTACCAAAAAATTGAGGAGAAACAGTGGTGGCTGATGCTGGAGTCTTCCTTCACGCCAACAATGAGAAAAATATAACTAAAATTTCTAAGAGAGAGAGAGGGAAGTGAGAGAGGGAAACCGAGAGAGAGTAGAGGGAAAAATTTTGGGGAGAGATATCGGTTTCTGGAAGATTTTTGGAAGATTTTTGGGAGGAAGGCGCGGGCGAAGGCAAAAGGAAAAATTTTGGGGGAAAAAATTCTGGGCGATATAATATATAGTAGAAATTACCAGCGCCGGAATATGCAGCTGGACAAATACCGGCGCTTTAAAGCGCCGGAATGTGAAATGGGTTTCGAGCATATACCGAAGCGCCGGTATATGCACGAAACCCATTTCACATTCCGGCGCTTTAAAGCGCCGGTATTTGTCCTTCGTATATTGCAGCGCTTCCTTGAATCGCCACAAAACAAGTGCCGGAAACAGTTAAATTGCGGTGTTTTTGGAAAGCGCCGAGATTGAAGCACCAACGTACATTAATTCTGTTGCAGTGAACTTATGAATATTTTACAAGTGGCCCCATACAGATAATGTCTCCAATATTTAGAGTAAACACTATAACAGCCAACTCTAAGTCATGAGTAGGGTAATTTCCATAATGAATCTCCAATTGCCTAGAAGTATAGGCCACAGCTTTCCTATGTTACACATATCCTAGCCTATGATGTGAAGCATTACTATACACCACAAATCCTTCATCACCAGAAGAAGACACCAATACTAGAGCTGTAGTCAATTTCTCCATTGGTAATTGAAAATTTTCTCATGCTTCCCATACCATACAAATCTCACCTCCTTCTTGGTCAGTCTATAATAATAGAAAAGTTCTGAAAGAATCTTCTATAATAACCAGCTAATTTCAAGAAGATTCTAATCTCAGTCACATTAGTTCGTCTTTCCAAACTTAATATCGCTTGTACCTTTTGTGGATCAATTGTTATACCATTTCCCGTTCTTTCATGTTCCAAGAAAGTTATTTCATACAGCCAACACTCACACTTAGAGAACCTTGCATATAATTTCTCTTTCCTCAGAATCTCCAACACACTGTCTAATTGTTTCACATGTTGTTCTTCCTCCTTAGAATATATCAGGAAATCAAATACAACCATAAACTTGTTAAGATATGGTTTAAACACTCTATTCATCAAGTCCATGAATATTTCTGGAACATTAGTCAACCCAAATGGCATCACCAGAAACTTATGACCATAACGTGTCATAAAAGTAATCTTAGACATGTCTTCTTTTATTATCAAATGGGTGATGACCTGATCTCAAGTATATTTTATAAAACACTCTCACTCCTTGCAACTGCTCAAACAATTCATTTATCCTGAGTAAAATATATTTGTTCTTATTCCAACTATCTGCAGTTTGTACATACTCTTATCGTTCCATCTTTCTCTTTCACAAACAACACAAGGGCTCCCCTAAATCCATCAGGTCTGATAAATTGTTTATCCAAAAATTCTTAAAATAGTACGCTCAACTCTTTCAATTCAGCTGATGTCATTCTGTAGGGTACTATTAAACATACGTGATGATCCTGGTATCACATCAATAGAGAATTTAATCTCCCCACTAGGATGCAACTTAGGCAACTCATCAAGAATTTCATTAGAAAAATCTTTCACCACTAAGATTTATTCTAACTTCCTATTTTCCTTTTTAGAATCCATTATATATGCCCAATTACTCCTTAAAACTCTTCTTCAACCATCTCTTAGTGTTCAGAGCAAAATAAGATAGTTCGAGAGTATCTTATGTTCTCTCTGAAAGTTAAATTTCTCATGTCCATATCTTGAACACTACCTTCTTTCTGGAATAATCAACCTAGACATAAAATGTCGATAATCAATTATTTCCCAAAATATATTATATTTAAATATAATAAATCAACTTTAGATTTTCTATCACTGATACGAATCACACAACCCTCGTAAATATTTATGATTATCACTCTATCTCTAGTGAGAACTTTAACAAAAATATTTTACATCCAAGGACTGATACATACTTCAATAAACTTCATATGAATACTTTATGCAAAAGAATGTGTTGCATCAAGATCAACCAACATTGACAAGTCCACCTTCTCCACACATAAAGCATTTCAAATTTTGACAACTCTGGGATAAATATCTCATTTGAATATATCTATAGCAAACTTATGTCTCCCAATCATACATTAGATTGCCATTTCTCCATGGTGGCATATTTACTTCCTCTGCCATAACTTCCAGTTCCCATAATTTGTCTCCCAAATGTAAGGGTCCTACCAATAATATTCTGAGATACAAAAGTAACAGATCATGCTTGCCTCTGACTCTATACTTCAGTTCCCTATGACAAGGAATGCCTCCTCTAGGGTGGTTTCTCACTTTGTACATTCTTACTATTATTACCTCTATAATCTTTATATCTAAACTTCTTTAACCACTCTTTCTCTTTCCCTCCATCACATCATTCTCAATCTGAAATGATACATCCACTAACTTTGACATAATTCCTACGTCTCATGTAGAATAGTTTTTATCAAAACTTAAAACATAGTTTATCTATGAACCTCCTACACTTCTTCTCCTCTAGGTCTACCATTTCTGGTACAACCATTAATAGGACCACAAATCTACTATCACACTGAACCACAGCCAACATATTTACCCCAAATAAACAAAATCTTTATCTTGTTATCTAGAGGTATAAAGAAAGTATCTATCAAGAAAAACTTCCTTAAACATATCCCAAGTTAAGGGGTCTATCCATATCTGTACTTACCCTGGAAAGAATATCCTTCCATCCTTACAAAATTTCTCCTTCTAATTCAAACGAAGCAAAGACAATTATGTGTCTGCCAGTTATTGGTAGAATACCAAATAATTTCTCTACATGTTTCTCCCAAAACTCAGGTGTAAAAGAATCCATAGATTCTTTAAACAACAAAGCATTCCACTTAACAATCTCCCTGTATCATAAACTCACTTTTCCACTTTTGAACATTTACCATTACTGGATTTACAATAACCTCAGGCACTGCTCTAGCTTGTTCCTCAAGTCTATGCTATAAGCTATCAATTTTATGGTTTGCTACCTTGATTTCTCAAGAGCATGTGTAGGATCTTATCTTAACTCATCTCTTTCAGCTTCAGATTCTCTCATACCTTTAATATCAATTATATTACTAATATCAATCATACTATCAACAAGTTCCTTACTAGGAGCCACAGATTTAAACTCAACCTCGACTTGTCAAAATATTGTGGGCCTACCACACCCTCTCAAATCAAAAACTCTAACTCTAGCTCTAATGCGTCCACGTGTCATCCCCCGACTATCCATTTAAGAATATAATTTATTTAGATCCTCCTTTTTTTAAGTTCTCATGCAGTCTACAGAACCTTAAAACCTAATGCTCTGATACCAAAATTGTAAACCCATCCCGGGTTGGCCATCCCCGAAACGGTGTCATCACATTTTGAGAATCCCAGCACGACACCTATATGTAATAATAAAAATAAATAACACCAAAAGAAACTTTACATTAATCCAATCTTTAACATTCTATACAATGTAAAATGCATGAATATTTACAAATAAATTTTTCTTTTCATTTTCTCATAGGTCTGAGGATGTTGACACGTACATGACTTACACAAAATGATTCATTCTGAGCCTCAATTCATAAAACTATATGTCAAGCCTGCCACCTGAAATCATTGTACAATGAGGAGTGAGCTTCACAAGCTCAGTGAATTAAATTTACTAAAAGTACTTATTTGTATAAACAGTCTTTTAATATTTAAATCAATCTATATCTCCTATACTTGATACTAACACTCTACCATTACTACACATGTCATCATATCCATTCTGCATATCTTTTCCTCTTATTTATTGGATCACCTTAAGACCACCAACAATCTCAAAATTAACTCATAATGAGGTTCACATCATAAAGTCTATCATCTAGATTGTTCTTATCACCATAATTGTCTCTCTCTGTCAGACTCATCCATCTATAATTATATTCATAATAATACACTACACCTCAGCATTTCAATAATTTATCACCATAACTGTCTCTTTCAGTGAGACTCAACCATCATTAATTTTATTCACAATAATACACCACATCTCAACATTTCAATAATCTTATCACTATAAATGTCTCTTTCTGTGAGACTCAACCATCATTAATTTTATTCACAATAATACACCACATCTCAGCATTTCAATAATCTTATCACCATAAATGTCTCTTTATGTGAGACTCAACCATCTATAATTATATTCACAATTTATACATCACACATCAGTATTTCAATAATGCAAACAATAATTAAAACAAATGCAATGCATGAATGATTATGATGGGAACGTCTTCCCACTTGTCGACAGGTCATTATTATCTTAGACCGGCCCCTTCTCGGTTCTTTACAGCTTATCCCAACTATCACGAAATTTATTTCCAGAATATAACGGCTGTCACGGTGTCCCTTTTATTTCCAGCATATACCGACTGTCACAGTTGTTCCATTAGACCGGCCCCTTCCCGGTTCTTTCGGTTATATTATTAAATGCATATGCACATAAACAACAATTTGAAATTTGCATCTGAACAGTAATATAAAAACAATATAAAATCAAAACACTTAAATTAACTATCCTGATTATTCTCAAATTTATATAATAAAAATTTCACTAAATTCCTCTCATCCCAAATTATTTCAAATCATTCATCAAAGTTTGTCAAGATCCACTAAAATTCATCTCCTTCAATTTTGTATCAAAATATCAACCAAAACTCGTCCAGAATTTAATTATTACCATCATTATTAAATTAACCCATTATTCTAATAATATTCCTTCTCACATAATAATTTTTCTATATGTTTAATATTCATATCATATCTATCAACCAAATCTTTATCTAACACCAAAATATAAGCTAATAATTTATTTTAATATTATTACTAGATATTTGATTTTTATTTAGACTACTAAAAGTAAATTCAACTCACCCCATAGCAATTAAAGCTACCCGTGGGTCACCTTCTTGCCTTTCCTGTTCTTCTCAGAAATTTCCTCCATTATAGATAGTTGACACCTGACATAATATTTGTATTAAATTTCTAGTTATTTCTTCAATTCATCATAAACCGCTCTCTTTGAAAATTCCAACTTTGAACTTCAGGAATTTTATATATGCTAAAAATTCAAAAATAAATACTTCGTTATTACCTTCTATTACTGACAGCTTCTCATGATTCTCTATGAAATTCCACAAAAAATCCCTTTAAAATTTTGCTCTTTCAACCTTTCTTTGAGTCCCCAAGTGTTTAGAGAAAACAAATGAGTTTGTAAGAAACTCTGTGAAATCGTACGATTTCACATAGTTGTATGCATATTTATAAGCTTGCTACTTAAAACAGTCAGCAACCTTTGAAATCTTTGTAATTCCATTAAATGTGCAAATGTCATTTATGCACATTTTTTCCTCTCTTAAGCTGCCACAAATTTGCTAAATCGGAGACATATAGCCTCCCAAAAATTGCTGCCACCTGTTGCCGCACTTTTTGACTTCTTCTTTTTTTTTTCTTTTTTTATTAATTAATTAATTTTTTTAAAAAAACTTTTTTTCCTTCTTTTTCCTGCTGGACGTTCAGGTCCAAATTTTTTTTGCCTTTTCTTTTAATGACATCCATGTTCCAAAAATTTATTTTATTTTTTTAATGACGTCCACATCCCAGAATATATTTTTTTTCAAAAGAATTATTTTATTCAATACTAAATCTTTCGTGTAACTATATTATTTAAACTTCATGTCATATTTATTAAATTATTTATTTACCCTTACTTAACAAATACGGGTATTACACTTATGGAGGATTGTCACCCAGTCCTAGTGCATTTGTTAGCAACATTGACAAGATATAGGTTCCAAGATCAATACACGAAGCTTGCAGTGTACCAAAATGGAAGGTAGCCATTTGGGATGAAATCCATGCTCTTGAAAAGAATGGAACTTGGGTAATATCTGAGTTGCCACCAAGGGAACGTCCTGTTGGTTGCAAGTGGATCTTCACTATAAAACATAATGTAGATGGTAGTGTCAACAGATTCAAAACATGTCTTATAGCTGAGGAATTCACTCAATCTTAAGGGATCGATTACGAGGAAATCTTTGCCCTTGTATCCATGCTCAATACAGTTCGAGTGTTGCTCTCACTAGCTTCTAATCTAGATTGGCCACTCTACCAACTGGATGTGAAAAATGCATTCCTCAACAGAGATCTAGAAGAAGAAGTCTACATAGAGATACCTCATGGCTTTGACACTCCAGCCACCACCAACAAGGTTTGCAAACTAAAGAAATCTCTGTATAGACTCAAGCAATCACCAAGAGCATGATTTGTCAAATTTACTAAGGTTGTTAAGAAGTTCGGGTATGATCAGTGTCAAACCGACCACACTATGTTTGTCAAACATTCATCTTCAGGAAAAAAGGCAATGCTCATCGTATATGTTGACGACATCATTCTAACTGGAGATCGTGATGAAGAGATACTCAAGCTCAAGAGCTTTGTAGCCAAAGAATTCAAGATCAAAGATTTGGGCAATCTTAAGTATTTTCTTGGCATGGAAGTAGCACGGTCGAGAAGAGGTATTTCAGTTTCTCAGTAGAAGTATGTGTTAGACCTCTTGAAAGAGACAGAGATGCTCGGATGCAAGCCAACTGACACTCCTATAGACTCCAAAATAAAACTAAGAAGAAAAGATGATAGTGCACCCGTTGACAAAGGGAGTATCAAAGATTGGTTGGGAAACTCATTTATCTCGCACAAACTAGACTTAATATCAGCTTTGATGTGAGTGTAGTGAGTTAATTCATAAACAGACCAATAAGAAAACACATGGAGGTTGTATATAGGATTTTGAGATATTTAAAGATGATACCGGGTCAAGGATTATTCTTTAAAAAGACTGTGAACAAGGAGATCAAAATTTTCACTGATGCAAATTGGGCTGGATCTGTAACTGACAGACGATCTATTTTAGAATATTGCACTTATATCTGGGGAAATTTGGTTACTTGGCGAAGCAAGAAGCAATTAGTGGTGTCTCAAAGCAGTGCAAAAGCATAATTCAGAGCTCTTGCACACGACATTTGTGAGGGAATATGGTTAAAAAATGTATTTTGTGAACTAAGAATCCTAGTCACGAAACCTATGAAAACGTTATGTGATAATCAATCTGCCATCAGCATTGCAAGGAACCCAGTGCATCATGACAAGACAAAGCACGTGGAGATTGATAGACACTTTATCAAAGAAAAGTTAGAGATCGGCATAATTTCACTTCTATTTATCCCAACTACTTAGTAGATTGCAGACATCCTAACTAAGGTTATACCTAGGAAAACATTCGAGGATCTTAATTCCAAGCTAGGTTTACTCAACATCTATAACCTAGCTTGGGAGGGGTGTGGAAATACGTGATTTATGTTCTAATTTCTAGGAATTTACTACTGTAAATTAGTTTGATTGTTTAATAGAATAAAGAGATATGGGTATTATTCTAACTAATTCCCTAATTAGTGGTTTTTCCATTTTTTAGCTAGCATAATTACAAAAAGTAATTCTCTCATTCCTTGCTATTTACCTCTGTATGTTTTATTCAGAAAATAATGAGAATAAGAAATTTTCATTCTAAAAAATCTACAATTTCATAAAAATGAGCTCCTATTTATGAGTTTTTTTTACCTTGTAAGATTCTTACATATCTACTAGATTATTTCTTCATGCAGCAGCTACTGTGGCATTTGTTTTGGGTGAATATAATTTTATTTATTTTTACAAGAGCAAACAAAGCAGAAGTTCTGCTAAAAATCAACAAATTTTTATTTAGAGCCTAATTCAGTTCAGATTGCCAATCTCCCACAATTTTATCTTTCATTCCAGCCTTTTGTAAAACCTAAATGCCAATCTGCTTTGTGACAGTGCAAGTAAAGAGAAAATTATTATTAGAGTCATCTGCATTACGATGTTCATTTGAATCCTGTTCAGATGAATAGGAGGATTCATAACCGTAAGAACTGGACCTTCATTCACTGCATTCATCGGAGCTCATACTAATTTTCATCAATGGAGTTAGAGTTTGAGAGTGTTGATTGAGGAAACTTGTAATTGGGCTATCAGAAGTAAGTATCTTTTATGGAGAGCCTACCATTTCCTTTTGGGTTCCCTTCTGCTTCTCATCCAAGGGTATTTGATCTATTATCCTGGTTTGGGGGGTTGAGCAGTTCTTCTCATAAGGGTGAATGAGTCATTTGCACTTAAATATGCAAAATTGTGCAAAGGCTGGATCGCAATCGATGTGCTTATGAAGGGAGAGTAGGTTGTTTGAGCAAAAGGGTCGTAGGCAGGATATGGTTGATCCTGTTGTTGAGATCTAACCATAAAATCCAATTAGGCTCTCAAATGTTTTTACTCATCTTCTTTTCTAGCAAATTCTGGATAGATTGTGCTAGTATGTCGTGCCATTTGGAAAAGCTCTCAACGTAGAGTTCCAATCTTCTTTTGCCATAGAGTAATGAGATTGTGGATACCATTGAAACCTTTATCAACTTTTTCAGCAAGAATCTATTGATTGCTATTTGTTGCAGCATCTTATTCTTGGCGATGGCATTTTCATATTGCTAATTATGAGCAGCCGCAACAGGTGAATTGGGTCTTCTTGTTCCATAGGCGTTGACTGCCAATGATTCTCTAATCTTCCAGGTTTGTTTTGTATTGTTGTTTGATCACCATATTCAAAAGGTGGAAACTCCATCTCATAATTGGATGAACCTTGGATTCATCATAATCGTATGTCTTGTCCAATTCAAGTGCCAAAATTGTCTCAGGAGATCTTTCATCTGCAAGGGAAAAAATTAACTCGATATCTACCTTATCATTATCCTAATAGGCCACTCGTTGTAGTGCTTTGATCAATTTGACCTTTGGGCCTTCCAGGGACATTTGTTTACAAAATGACCTTTTTGTCCACAAACAAAACACCTACCATGTTTAAGCTTCCTTCTGAATTTCTTTCCTTTGAAAAACCTGTATCTCCAGCCTTTGCCTCTATAGGATCTGGGCTTAGGCTTTTCATAGAACTTATGGAAATGTGACTTTTTGTGTTTGAACATGATCCGTATTCCTGGCCATATTTGCATTTTATCAGAAGATTTGGTCTTTTGCATGACGAACTGACCTTCTTCCCCGTGGTATGAACCTTCTAGAAAAATTTGTACTTTCAACATAGATAGTCTAATGCTTCAAGGGAAAACTAGTACAACTTTTGAAGAAAATGAAGAAGGAAAGATTAGAGGAACACAAACTCAAATCGTTCTATAATTCTTCCTTTTTTTTATTAAGAAAGTAACTGAAAATATATAGAGTACATAGGCGAGACAATTCTGGAAGGAATTTCTCATAAACGAAAAGGAAATCACGTCGTAAACGGAAAGGAAATCACATAATTACAAGAATAGGGAAACTACCAGCTAATTACAATCAACCCCAATAAATGACAGAATAATAAATACGAATTATTCTACAATAAATACTGATTATGAAAATCTATAAAATGAGAAAAACTCAACGACCAGCGCCGCGACGCAGGAGTGAAGAGAGAGATAGATAATGAGGTGGCATGAATTTCAACTCTCCCCCTCAAGCCACATTGTAAATGTTGATCATGCTCGGATTTCTTGACAAATCATTGAAGTTTAATATGGCAAGAGCCTTCGTGAGTATATCAGTAGTTTGACAATTCGTCAGGATGTAACTAACAATGAAAGTTCCTTCATCAATTTTATCTTTAATGAAATGACGATCGATCTCAACATGTTTTGTCCTATCGTGATGAACTGGATTCTTGGCAATACTGATTGCCGCTTGATTGTCGCAAAATAATTTCATAGGATGATCTAAAGTCAACTTTAATTCTAACAGTAGTCTCTGTAACCAAATGCCTTCACAAATACCCTATGTCATGTCTCGGAATTCAGCTTTTGCGCTACTGCAAGCTACAACAAATTGTTTCTTGCTCCTTCAAGTTACCAAATTACCCTACATATAGGAACGGATGTCCAAGCATTGCAGGCAAACATTTGAGATTAAAATAGCTCTATCAATCATTTTTCTGTTTAATTCATCTTTTGAAAAAAAAAATCATCCATAATTTGGCTCTATCATAATATAAAAGATTAAAATATGGACCAACATAGAGTAGGGAGTATGCATACATAAACTTTGGAATCTTAATTCTTGTTACAACAAATAAAGATTGCCTATTACTACTAGAAAGGCAAAATCAACTATTTTACTAAATAATTTAAGGACAATATTGACATTTCATTTTTCCAATATATAGTCACCATTCCTAGGTCTTCATGAAGACTAATAGTAGACCTTTTGGGACATAAATAAATTGCTTGAAATAAATTCATGGAGGAAGTGTGCTTCTCTTTTGTTTCAATTATATTGTTTTGTGACACTCTTTTAGGCTATGATTGGTAAAGAGGAAAAGTGGGAAGAAGGAAGAAGGAGTGGAAAGAAGAAGTAAAGTCGTAGAGGACGGAAAAATAAGATGGATGATGTTTTCCATCTTTTGTTTGGCAAGTATGATGGAAAAATATAAAGAAAGAAAATGGTGTCTCCCCATTTGTTTGGTAAAGTGAAAAAGTGGGAGGAAAAAAAGTGTAAAAAATATTGTTTTACTATTATACACTATATAGTGATATTCTCTTGTTTGGTTAAATATAATATAGTGCATAAAACGATTTTATTCTTTTAGA
The DNA here is from genome assembly GCA_023935145.1 of Bretschneidera sinensis. Lineage (NCBI taxonomy): Eukaryota > Viridiplantae > Streptophyta > Magnoliopsida > Brassicales > Akaniaceae > Bretschneidera > Bretschneidera sinensis. Next base: position 119,423,885 of record CM043699.1, read on the forward strand.
ATGTTATAGAGTCCAAATCCTAAAAGAGAATTAAAATTAGAAAGTATGATGGGTTATGTTTTTAGTCCTTCATAGTACATTTATAAATGTACAAAATTTAACAGAATCATCGGTTACATAAAGGAAACCATTTATTTGATTTGAACTGGTTGTATCAAGAGAATAGATTAATGTGTAATAGCTCGGTTATATCTAGAATCGGATGACGAGAGTAATAGATAATACCCTAATAGAAGGTGATGTTTCTTGAGTGAGCAATAAGCAAAGTTGTCTATTTCACACAATGAAACCACCATAACAAAAAAGGAAAAAGTTTTGTATGTGTTGACACTTTTAATTATGTGGGGATGTTTTTTTTATTGGGATATGTGATACCATTAGCAAATTGATGACATCATAACTAACTACTAAATTTAGCTTATGCTCTTCAGTAATATGTGGAAGCAAAAAAAGAAACGAATGAAACTTATCCAATATGTTAGTAATTGATACTCATTTGATAGATATTACGGTTATAATGTTGTAAGACCAATTGATTTAGAAGAAAAACAAACTTAAAAAGATAAACATCGTTTTTCAACTATTTACACGCATTTTGAACTATCAATATTTTCAAATTATTCTATTAAAAATGAATTTTTAGCAAGTAGATAAGTTTAGGAATTATGACTTTTGCTAATTTTCATGCAAAAAAAAAATATATTTTTAACTTGTTTGATGAAAAGTTTGTCATGAGAATTTTTTATATTTTTCATAAAATCATCATTTACAAATCTTAAAGTTAAAAGATTACATTTTTTATGCTTAAAATGAACTTGTATAATTTTATGTGTACAAATGATTAATCTTTTAATTATAAGATTCATATGTACCAAATACAATACACAAATTACAAAGTGACAAATTTTTTATAAAAAAATAAATCTTAAAAACAAAAAAAAAATTAATAAATGATACAGAGTACTATAATTTTCAAGTCATAAAAAATCATTTTTTATCAATTATCCAAACGACCCCCAAATAATTTAGGAGGTCAAGTTGCAAGTTCCCTAAAAGGAATTAAGCAGCTTACCATGACTAGCAATTTTGAATTAATTTGATTTTTCATACAAATTGTGCCCCAAAAAAAAAGGCCCACTATAAATCTCTCAATTTGGCCAAAAATCATAAATTTCTCAATTTGGCCAAAAATCATAAATCCTTTTTGAACGCTTGGATTCAGTAACGGAAAGAAGGAAAGCAGACAACTGAAGTTGTTTTTGTTGCGTTTGGTAGCAAGTAGCTGTTGCTGGAATCGTTCTTATTTTACATGGTTAGTTTGTGAAAGTTCTTGGTTAGTCTTCAAATCATGCTTGCATTTCACTCATTTATTACATATGTATAAAAATCACTGTGACCTACTTCTTAGCTTCACTTTGAATTCATGTATGCCATTTGATGTTATTGTTTTGTCAAACATCTTTCTCATTCTTGCTAATATTGTGCCACAAAACCTGAACTGAGCTTATATATGACCAAATTTGTTGGTGGGTATTTACGTGAGAGAGAGAGAGAGAGAGAGAGTACTTTAGGTGGTAATAGAAGCAATACAAAGGCTTGTAGAATCTCTTGTAATTATCGTTTGAAAAGTGTCTTTCATTCAGGCGAATGCAGGCTTTCTACAGTTTCTTGTAATTGTCATTCATTTGGGTGGTTCTCTATTTTTTTAATTAATTGTTGGCGAAAATCTTACCCATGAAGAGACAAGGGAGAATGCTGGTATTGTTTGTTAATTGTGATCACATGCAGCTTAATTGAGAGATATAATGCTATAATGGGGAAGCAAGGGTTCCCAAGAAGTCACTTATAAAAAAAAGACTTCCCAAGAAGTCCACGTCCTGAATTCCAGAATGATGACTTATCATTTGGGATGAAAGATTATCAGATTAGATGTTCGGAAACTTTACCCACCAGTGATCCTTTTATAGGGAGGAGAGTGTCAGGAGGTGAACATAGTTGGAACTCCAAAGTTTTATTGCTTCGAGGGTTGAAAAATGCTTAGGGGAAGTTCAGTTCTTATAAAGGAGATTATGTTGGGAAAAGGCACACGTGGCTTCGTAAGCACATGATGTCTATTGCTTTTATGTTTGGGGTGATGTGTTTCCTTTTCCTGCTTGATTCTCTTATGGCGTCTATTTTTTATTCGAATAGATCAAGTTTATATAACTCAAGTGGGCTTAAGGTACGACTTTGCACAATTTGGATTGAGAGAACTGTTTCTGTTTTGCACAATTTGTACAATTTGATTTGTTCCATTATTAGTATTGAATCATGATTCATAAACTGGAATCTAAATCAATTAAATTGCATAATCTATTGGTTTGAAAGATGATCAGAATCACACTTACAATTAACTTGTCATGGGGTTTACCTAAGTCTACCCAGAGCACTGCATTCTATTCAACTTTTGCTAACCAAAATCATTTGCAAACCAGCTAATTAATTCTAAGTATTGGGGGATGTTTCAGTTCAGTGCATTGCAATAGTCTTTTTTCTTCTTAACTGGCTTATCTGCATTTGGTCGTTATTCTCATCTGCTATTACATACACCATATATCCTCTTCATCATAAAGGGAAAAATTGGATGTTATTTTAAATATTCAAGATCTCAGCATATGTATTTGAGCCTCCACATGCGTGCCTTTCTTTAAGCTTTCATATTTGGTTTGCTCAGTATTGATCAAATGGGGAATATATTTCCTTAGTTACGTGGCTACAGATAGATTTTGCTAACGATTTACAGATTTCCATTAATTATAGATTAAACATTTTGGAGCTAATGCTACATCAACACTTACTGATTCTTATGTATTCACTGCATGTATGCTAAAGGAGGATGGGATTTTCTACATTAATGAAGAAAAACCACCAGTGTAAATGTATGGCCGGCTTCTAAGTTTGGCTTCTAGTGCTCTTGCAGAGGTTTGCTTCAATTCAGTGAATAAATTTAGATTAAGTGTGTCAGGTTCGATGATCCTTTCTTTTCTCTGAAATGCAATGCTTTCACTATGGTTCAAATGAGTTAAAACAAGAGAATTCAAATTTCTGGGAGGAACCATATCCAAAGGCATCTAAATGGAAACCTTGTGCAGATAGAAAACCATCAACAAGTGTAGGTAATTGACCCTTCTTTACTAATTGCCCATTCATAATAATAGCTAGTGGTCTTGAACACTCGAGGGACACCATTACAAGGAACACTATGTTCTTTTAAGAAGAATACAATGTGCCTTAAAAGGAGCATTATGTACATCGCACATCCAAGACAGACCTCGTTCATCAGTCTCCAAACCGTTACCTTCGAGTGGTTCCCAGGACGTACGAGGGACATAGGCACTTTTGTCATTAGGTACCATGGAATCCCTTGAGACGCGAGTCATGACACATGTAGCTCTTCAGTTGGTCCACATGTCTTGCATTGGAGCTGTTAGGAAATATGAAACACTATAGGATATAAAATATCCTAACAAGAGCTTATCCAAATACTCATCAACAAAAGTAAATGCAATTGGCCTGATATATATATATTTCCTAGTTTCTAAACATACTACTTGGTTAAGTGATTCCAGGCTTAAGAACTAATAAGCCAATCTTTATACTGGCCTATTTGTGTTGATAAGATCCCCCCATTTTCGGCTCCACATATTTTGTTCATTTATTCATAAAGAAAAATGTTCTATTCTGTCATAATGTAGTCTCAATGATACATTATCTTGGGTGGGAATGAGATTGCAAGATACTTCTGCTAAACGAATTTCAACATGTCATTTTCTCTAATGACCGTGAGAGTGAGAATTAGTGATCTCTTTGTATCTCTTGAACATTTTCATGCATCTAATTGCAAGCTCAAGGGCTATATTCCCTTGGAAGTAGGTAATTTATGCAACTTGATAGGGTTAAGTCTTCTGACAATGATTTGATTGGACCTATTCAAAGAACAATTCGAAGATTACAAAAGATCCAAATTTTGTCTCTATCTAACAACCTACAAGGATTCATCCCATATGATTTTATCACTTAGAGATGTTATATAAGTTGATATTATATAATAATAAGCGTTATGGGCCAATACCCACATGTTTATCTAATATGACTTCTTTAAGACATCTTTTTTTTTATTCCAATAAATTAAGTTCTATTTTACCCTCAACTTTGTGGAGCCTTGCCTATATCTTGGAAGCAGACTTGTCCTCAAATTCCTTAAGTGGATTCTCCCATTAGAAGTTGGAAATCTAAAACACCTAATCCAGTTTGATTTATCAAGTAATCAATTATCAGGTAATCTACCAAGCAACATTGGTGGTCTCAACAATCTTCAATATCTCTCATTAGCAAATAATGTTTTACAAGGCCGTATTCCTCTGTCATTCGGAGACTTGGTAAGCTTAGTAGTCTTGGATCTCTCTGACAACATCCATTGAGGAGTGATCGCAAAATCATTGGAGGTACTCATCAGCCTTAAGCAGTTTAACATGTCTTCCAATAGGCTAGAAGGAGAAATTTCAACTGAAAGATCTTTTAAAAACTTCTTAGCTCAACCATTTTTGTGTGTTGGAAATCACCTTGACATGATGTCCAGGTGGTGATCTTCCAAACACCCAAGTCTAGAATGACTTGTACAAAAAGATACAGCAAGAAAGAAAAGAACACAAGCGATTTGTTATCGAGGTTCAGCAATAGCCTACATCCCCGTGAGTTCACCTGAACTCTCTGCACTAATCAATGGTTCTTTTACAATCACAGCAACCCCTTTCCAAGAAGCCTAAGTTCTTGAAGAAACATAGAAGAAGAAGAAACAGAAAGTGATAAGAGCTAACACTGGAATTTTCCCAAGAAAATTCCCTTTACAAGCCCTTCAATCCCCTTTCTATTCTACTCACTCTTCTAAACAACCAGCCTTACAAATGAGTCTCTCTTGTTTTGTGTCTTTGCACTCTTTACAATTCTCTCACTTTTGATCACAAGTTATGTCACATTGTTCTTAAGAATGAAGCTAGGTGACCCTTTATATAGTGCACCAACTTCTTGTCCAATCTTGAGTGTCATTCTCCACCCTTAGATCTTGATGACCAATTAACCATAGCCTTTGATCATTCCTTAGTCAAGGTGTTCATTTTGGACATGTCTCACGAATCATTGAAGAGGTTTACACATGTGTGCATCAGTTTGCTTGGCGTCACGGCCTAGAACAGGGCACGCCGCGGCCCAGGACAAACCACACATTCTCAAGGTTCTGGGCGCCGCAGCCTTGGGGAGGGGGCGCTGCGGCCCTGCCTTTCTCCAGCACTCCTTTTTTGGGCGCCCCGGCCTGGGGTAGTCAGGGCCACAGCCTAACCTGGTGCACACCCATTTTGTTGGACTTTCTTTGTTGCTTATATGCTGAGGCACACTCCTAGTGTGCTGAGGCTTGAATGACTTGATGCTTGACTTCTTCAAACCTCTTCCAACCATGTTTAAACCTTAGACAAATACCAATAATCTCTACCTTTGTCTAAGTGTTTAAACCCAAACCATTATGCAGAGAACTCAGGATCCAAACTTATCTTGAGTCATCATATCAACCGACTCCAATCTTAAGTAGTCGAAGGCAATGATTGAACTTACTTAGGGGTAGACCCTTGGTGCCTAAGTCTGCAGGATTTTCCTCCGTGGCTACCTTGTCCACATGAATGCATCATTCCGTAACATTTTCTCAAATGAAATGATACCGAACATCCATGTGCTTTGTCCTCTCATGGAACACCGGATTTTTACACAAGTGCAACGCACTTTGACTATCCGAAAACACCACTACCTGCTCTTTCAGGACCTTCAACTCTTCCAACAACCCTTTGCACCGTATAGCCTCATTTATGGCTTCCGTTGCTGCTATGTACTTAGCCTCGGTTATTGAGAGTGCTACTACAGGCTGCAACTGAGCCTTCCAACTTAAACAACATCCGTTTAAGTTGAAGAAGTAGGAGGTAATCAATCTTTTTTTATCCCAGTCTGCTCCATAGTCCGAATCCGCATAACCCTCAAGACAGATGGACTTACCCCTCTTCTCGTAAATCAGCCCCACTTCTGGGCTTCCCTTCAAGTACCTTAGCACCCATTTCATCCCAAGTCAATGCTCCTTTTTGGGATTACTCATAAACCTGCTGAGAACACTTATTGCATGAGCAATATCAGGTCTAGTGCTTACCATGGTGAACATTACAGAACCAACCGCACTAGAGTAGGGGACCTTTTCCATTTTCTTCTTCTCCGCCTCCGATCTCGGACATTGATCGCTGGAGAACTTGAAATGACCAGTAAGGGGAACCTTCACTGGCTTGCTATCTTCCATAGAGAACTTAGATATCATCTTCTCTATGTAGGAAGTTTGAGAGATCTTCAATCTGTTTCTCTCCCTTTCCCGGATTATACACATCCCAAGGATCTTCTGTACATGGCCAAGATCCTTCATCTCAAACTCTTCACTGAGTTGAGCCTTCAATTTTCCTATCCTCTCCATTCTGCTCTCAACCAGTAACATATCATCAACATAGATCAGGATGATCACCACTTCCTCCACCTTGTGCCCCTTGTAGTACTAGCACGAATCATAGTAGCTCCTCGTGAAACCCAAGCTGATTACAAAGGAATCAAACCTCTTATTCCATTGCCGAGGTGATTGCTTCGGGCCATAGAGAGATTTCTTCAATTTTCACACCAACTCTCCTTGCCTTCCTTCCTCATAGCCTTCGGGTTGCCTCATGTAGATGGTCTCATCAAGCCCTCCATGTAAGAACACTGTCTTCACATCCATTTGCTCGATTTTCCAATCAAATTGGACCACCATTGCCAATACTATCCGTATCGTCTTGTACTTCACAACAAGTGAGAAGATTTCGGTGAAATCTATGCCTTATTTTTGTGTGAACCGCTTCAGCACCAACCTAGCTTTATACCGGACTTCATCTCCTGGAGTATTACCTTTTTTGATCTTGTAGATCTATCTACAATCCACAACTCTCTGTTTTTCTGGTTTGGGCACCAATTCCCAAGAGTTGTTCTTCCTCAAAGAATCCGTTTCTTCCTCCATAGCTAGCTGTGACTTTGACGAATCCTTACACTTCATGGCTTCCATGTAGGTTTCTAGTTCACTCATCTCTCTTTCTGTCCAAGGATCTGCTACATTAGCATCAGCAAACTCATATCTCAAAGGTGGTCTCACCACCCTCCTTTCTCGGTCCCTTGTGAGCTGGTAGTCATTCTGACTTGCTGCATCAACCCCTTCTAGTTCAGCCTCCTCTTGAGTTTCTTGAGCTTGGCCTTCATCAATGGGCTCTACTTGGTCCGAACCCCCTTGCCGTGCTCTACCTGAATCGAATTCTCCTTGATGCGATGCTCCACAAATTCCATATTGGTTTGCTCACTAGCCTCTGCAGGGTTAGTTTTCTCCAAGTAGGGAAATAACAATTCATTAAAAATAACATCCCTACTTATTATTAGTTTCATTTCTTTTGGTTCTAAGGATCACAACCTATACCCCTTAACGCTATCACCATACCCTAGAAATACACATTTTCTAGACCTTGGGTTAAGTTTATCATCCTTTTGACGTATAAATGCAGCACACCCAAAAGTCCTAAGGTTGCTCAACTCAGGGGGTTTTCCACTCCACATCTCCATGGGAGTCTTGAGCTCTAAAGCTCTAGAGGGTGATCTATTTACCAAGTATGCAGCAGTAGACACAGCTTTCCCCCAAAAATACTTTGGTAAACCGGATCCTATTAAGATGCACCTAACTTTTTCCATAAGGGATCTATTCATCCTCTCAGCAACTCCATTTTGCTGAGGTGTTTTCACAACCGTTCTATGTCTTAGAATGCCATTTAATTCACAAAATTTATCAAAATCCTTATTACAAAATTCTAAGCCATTATCGGTTCGTAAAGCCTTAACTACCCTACCCGTTTGAATCAACAGTAACTTTTTCCACACAACAAATTTATTCAAGGCATCTGATTTATTCTTAAGTAAATAAACCCAAAATTTTCTTGAATAATCATCAATTAAAGACAGAAAGTAAAAGTTACCTCCCTGTGTTGGTGTTCTTGCTGGTTCCCAAAGATCCGAATGAATGTAGTCAAGAATGTCTTTAGACTTGTGCACTCCGGTGTTGAAGCTGACCCGATGTTGCTTCCCAAGAACGCAACACTCGCAGAAATCTAATTTCTCTACTTTATCTCCTCCAAGTAGACCATCCTTGCTAAGAACTTGCAGGCTTTTTTCGCTCATATGTCCCAAGTGAGTGTGCCAAATAGCTGCCCTATCCATCTCAGCCATCAAGCTTGCAGCTTGATCCTTGATTTATGTCTCTCCAATCATCTCATAGATTCCATCTTTTATTGTTGCTTTGATCACTACCAAAGATCCCTTGGTCACCTTGATCTTTCCTCCCTCTGCTTTGTATGTATACCCCACGGAATCCAGCTGCCCCAATGAGATCAAATTCCTTTTCAAATCCGGAAGATACCTCACATTCCACAGCAGCCTTGTGACTCCATCAAACATCCTCAACTGGATGTCTCCAATCCCCCGCACTTGGTAAGAATCGTCATTACCAAAGAAGACCCTTCCATCATTGATCTCCTTGAAATTCTTGAACCATTCCTTGTGAGGGCACATGTGATAAGTGCACCCGGAATCCAGAATCCACTTCTCGCTGCCTTGCCTCCTGCTCACATTTGAGCACACGACAAGAACATCATCTTGTTGTTCTCCTTTGGCAATCGAAGCCTCTTCATTGTTGGTATGGCTTCTTTCTCTCTCATCCTATAACCTCTTCTTGCAATCTTTCTTAAAGTGACCCTTCTTGTTGCAGTAGAAGCACCTCTTTCCTCCAAATCTTGGTTTGGAATGTGCTCTCTCATGGCTCTGCCCTCTACCTCTTGATTTCTCCCAGTAGTTGCCATGGTTGCTACTGCCATTCTGAGTTGCTGGCCTTCCTCTTACGAACAGCCCTTCCCCACTTGATGCCTCCCTACTCTTGGCTTTGAAATCATGAACCTTTATAACATTGACCATAATTTCTTTGGTTAGTGTATCTCTTCCATATTCAATTGCATTAATTAAACTATCAAAGCAATCAGGAAGAAAATTTAATAACATAACAGCCAATTGTTCATCCGGAAATTTAATACTACAACTAGCCAAATCTTGAACTAGCTTATTAAAGACATCAAGATTATCTTACAACTCTTTACTGTGATCCATTTTAAAAGCAAAGATTCTTTTAAGAAGATAAATCTTGTTAGGGAGTGCTTTGGTAAGAAACAACTCATCTAGTTTCTTCCATATGACAGCTGGATCTTCCGAGTCTCCGCACTCCCTTGTGACGCTATTTGATATGTGCAAGAAAATGGTGTTGTAAACCATCTTCTTCATCTCAATCCGCTGTTCCTCCGTGATACTTACTGGAAAAGCATCATCTTCTCCAATAGCCCAGTCCACCTTCTGTTGCATAAGAACAACCTTGATCTTCCGCTTCCACAGGGAAAAATCTTCATTTCCATCAAACTTCTCAACAACGAAATTTGAACCCATCTTGCGGAGATGATCCCAGATATGTGCAGCACCCACAAATGCTTTTCAACTTCTTCTAAACCTTAAGAACACGATTGAAGATTGATCTCAACACCGTTCTTGAATCACCCTCAAGAACACGATTTGATCTTGATCTTTACTCCGTTCTTGAATCACCCAAGAAGTTTGTTCTTTGATTCTTGAAGTCTTGCTCCGATACCTTCTGTTCTTGCTCTGATACCCAGCTGTGCAAGCTCTGATACCACTATTGGAAATCACCCTGACAAGATGCCCATGTGGTGATCTTCCAAACACCCAAGTCTAGAATGACTTGTACAAAAAGATACAGCAATCAAAGCAAGAAAGAAAATAACACAAGCAATTTGTTATCGAGGTTCGGCAATAGCCTACGTCCCTGTGAATTCACCTGAACTCTCTGCACTAATCAATGGTTCTTTTACAATCACAGCAACCCCTCTCCAAGAAGCCTAAGTTCTTGAAGAAACATAGAAGAAGAAGAAACAGAAAGTGATAAGAACTAACCTTGGAATTTTCCCAAGAAAATTCCCTTTACAAGCCCTTCAATCCCCTTTCTATTCTACTCACTCTTCTAAACAACCAGCCTTACAAATGAGTCTCTCTTGTTTTGTGTCTTTGCACTCCTTACAATTCTCTCACTTTTGATCACAAGTTATGTCACATTGTTCTTAAGAATGAAGCTAGGTGATCTTTTATATAGTGCACCAACTTCTTGTCCAATCTTGAGTGTCATTCTCCACCCTTAGATCTTGATGACCAATCAACCATATCCTTTGATCATTCCTTAGTCAAGCTGTGCGTTTTGGACATGTCTCACGAACCATTGAACAAGTTTACACATGTGTGCATCAGTGTGCCTGGCGTCGCGGCCTAGAACAGGGCACGCCGTGGCCCAGGGCAGAGCACACATCCTTAAGGTTCTGGGCGACGCGGCCTTGGAAAGGGGGTGCCGTGGCCTTGCCTTTCTCCAGCACTCCTCCTCTTCTGGGCGCCGCAGCCTGACCTGGTGTACACCCATTTTGCTGGACCTTCTTTGTTGCTTGCATGCTGAGGCACACTCCTAGTGTGCTGAGGCTTGAATGACTTGATGCTTGACTTCTTCAAACCTCTTCCAACCATGTTTAAACCTTAGGCAAATACCAACATTGTGGAATAATTCAACTAGACTACAAGTTTCACCCTGCAAAAGCAACACCTTCCAACGATTCAAAATTGCTACAACATCATCACTTGTTTCGAAATATATCTTTCTAATAATTGCTTCAGGCAATGACATTCGCTATCATCTTTATAAGACATCGTCAACAGATGGCAATGGAAAAAAGTTTTTTACTTCTCGCAGAATGGAGAGGAATTTTGTATCTAGAACTTCATCAGATGGATTTAGTGAGAGCAATTTAGTTGGTGCTGGGAGTTTTGGCTTGGAATACAAATGGTCACTTTCAGATGGAATGGGTGTTGCAATAAAAGTTTTGAATTTTGAATTAGAGGGAGGATTTAGGACCTTTGATGGTGAATGTGAAGTAATGAGCAATTTTCACCACCAAATTCTCATCAACATCATTAGCAACTGTTGTAATGTCAAGTTCAAGGCCTCGGTACTTGAGTTCATGCCTAATGGAAGCCTCGAGAATTGGTTGTATACTCACAACTATTTTCTAAATATCTTACAGAGGCTAGATATAATGATTGATGTTGCTTTGGGACTCGAATATCTCCATCATGGGATTTTAACACCAGTGGTTCATTGTGATTTAAAGCCAAGAAGTGTTTTACTAGATGAAAATATGGTTGCACATGTGGCTGATTTTGGCATTGCGAAACTCTTATGGCAAGGAAAATCTTTGAAACAAATTGTAACACTGGCTACCATTGGATATATGGCACCATGTGATGAAGATATGGCTGCACATGTGACTGATTTTGGCACTGCCAAGCTCTTATGGCAAGGAAAATCTTTGAAACAAACTGTAACACTAGCTACCATTGGGTTTATGGCTCCCGGTGATGTTTCTTATTTTTAGTTTATGAAAACGATCAGTTTCTTTACACAATTTTGTGGCATTATCAAATATTTTATTGATGATTTATAAATTAAATATTGTAGAGTATGGATTAGTGAGAATTGTTTCAACGAAAATGATGTCTATAGTTTTGGAATTTTATCGATGGAGACATTTACAAGAAAGAAGCCCACATGTGAGATCTGAGCTTGAGAAATTGGGTGAAAGAGTCATTATCTCATGCAATAACTGAGGTTGTGAATGCCTATTTGCTGAGGAGATAGGAAATGAATTTCATAACCGAAATGAATTGTATATCATCTATTTGAGGATTGGCTTTGGATTGCTATGTAGATTCACTTGAGGAAAGAGGAAAAAGGAAGGATGTTCTAGCGATGCTCACCAAGATTATTCAAGTGACCGAAGGAGTTTAATATGTGAAATCCTGTTTAGGTAAGTGAAAATATTTGAGAATCTCATGTTTGAAGTTTTTCTTTCTTGTTTGAGTTTATTAAAATATGTATTCAAAATCTCTATTTATGCAAGACAAACATTAGTAAATGCTATACCATTGTAAATGTTATGCCTTAAGAAGAGTCACCTTGACTTTCTGGCGAGAAAAATAAAAATAAACAAATTTCCCATTTGAATAGCCCTGGTTTAAGACTTAGAAAATCTCTATTAGTAAATGCTAAGCCATTGTATTGGATATCAGGGCTTAGAATAAGATCCTTGAAAAGGTTCACCCTCTCATGTAATCCGATGCGTAATTGATGGAATATTGACATGCCTGAGGTTGTGGATCCATTGATGTGTTTCGTGGGTGGCATAATCTTAAAGCATTGAATCTTATCTGAGTATGCAAGTTTCTAAAGTTGAGTTGGTTCTCTTGGAGCTCTCTCAGGTATGGCTGATACTGAAATAAAAAAGCAGTTGGGATCATCACTGGGACATCCGCGGGTTAAAATACGAAAACTTTTGAGATGTTAAATTAAATGCTTATGAATATATAGTTGGCTTTCTTCAAGAGGTGTTTTATGCCTTTTGACTTGGGTATCCACTTAACATATACCATTTTCCTGGTTCATTTGCAGTATTGAAGCATACGTTTGCCTGTATTATTCTTTGTTTAGAATTGCGATTTAATGTAATGTTGTTTCTTTGCAGATGAGTGTTTTGGTGTGGTTTTTATGGTTTACTGCCATTAGGATTGCAGTTAGTAACAAAGCTGTTGCCGTGGCTTTTTTATTGAACGCAACTTTACAGCAATGTAGGAAAAGATCCGAACTTATCAAAAAAAAAAAAATTATGGAAAGATCCTAGGTCGATCATGTCTGAAATTATATTATGAAATGTTTTCTATAGTTTCTTTTGGTTGTTACTTTCATTCCCATCAGTATCCTGTGGATGTGATTGTATCGGTCATCTTTGATTTATCAGGCTCAGAAATTGATTCTTTTATTAATTTTGTTTGTGTTTGGAATGAGGATTGCTTGATGAACCGTTGTTTCTTTCTGTGCGCTTTTCTGCCTTGTGTTAAAATATTTGTATTAATTTTTGGGGAGGAAAATTGCTGAGTTCAATCTTTATATTCACTATGAAATATTGTGTTGATCAATTAATTTTAACTTAAAGAGGAGAGAGATGATCAATTAATTTTAACTTAAAGAGGAGAGAGATTAGAATAAACACCAAGTAATTATTCTCTATTTGACTTCATCATTGCTTTGGATTGGCCTTGATTAGCATAAATATAATGGGTACAGACTATTAAAATAAGCAATGCCTCCTACTGGCTACTCAAATAATCTTTTTAAATTTTTATTTATTAATTTTAAAGGATTTGAGCAATATATCTAGTTATTCTTTAATAATGCAACATCCCATATTATGTTTTATTATATTCTCACCTCTCTTGGCATACATCCCTTTTTTTTCATGGAGACAACCCATTCAATGTTTTAACCATCAAAGCAACTGGGTTGGTGTTTCTTGCCGTGCACCCCGTGGAAGAGTTAGCTTTCAATCTTTCTATTTAAAAAAATGAACTTGAAGCTAATTAACTCTTTCCTTTCGGTCAGTCCGTAAGAAATTGAGTGAGATGAGTCTCATCAAGAAAATCCTAACTTGTTTACAATGTCTATGCATTATTTTTTAGAATTGATAATGACAATAATAGAACTAGCTGGAAATAATGTTAAAGGAATCATTTTCATTCACAATGATGTTTAAGAATCATTTTCATTTGTCATTCTCGTTTACAAAAGGAATTGATCATTTTCCTTTCATTTTTTTTATGAATTTTTTTTTTTATTATAGAAAATTCATAAAGAAAGTGATTTTTTCATGGAGACTACTTTCTTCCTTGTTTTCGTGTTGTTTGTACATTGTTTCATGATTAACAATACACTGGTTTGCCTTGTGGAAATATTAAAAAAGTGCAATGACGAATATTCTATCAAGTAAATGAAAATGACGGGACTAGTTGTAAATAATGCCTTGATTGTAATTGATTGGAAACTTTATGCACAAATCACAATAAAGTTTTTCTATCATTTTCATGTTAAATAAATATCCCATGTTAAATAAATACAGATTGTTACATATTAATTGGCTTAATTAGAATTGTGAAAAACTGAAGCATATTTATTTAGTGATTAGTTAATTTATTGGCTATTCAATGATTTAGATTACTATGTATTTGTATAGTGAAAAATTGCTGGAAAACTGATCCTCACGATAACATACTGATTTATGGTTTAATAATTTATTTGATACTTTATTTGATGATGATATGTCTTGCTTAATAAAAATTTCTTAATATTATTTTCGTCTTTTTCATTTTTTTCTAGTACATCCAAATAAGAAAAGAATTTCTTTTTTTCTTTCTAATATCTAAAATTTTTTTATCCAATCAATCTTCTTGACTTGAAATTAGCAATTAACATAATAATTACAATAATAATAATATTTATTATAATAATTATAATAATATTATAATCTTATTTACAATGAATTAAAAATTTATGTTTAAAAAAAAACTCAAATAATGAATTGTCAAGATTTGTATTAAAATTTAAATTATTAACAAACTGGAAATGCTAGTGATGTAAAGAGGAGCAAAGACGAAAATTAGACAAGAGTGTATAATCGATGAATTGGTAATTTCGGGTTAATTGCTAATTCCAAATCTGGCGAAATAATTTCAAATCTAAATATTTGACAAAAGTACTTAATCAACTTAATTTAATTATCTATTATGGGTCTTTTGTATATTGAATTTTATCATTTCGTATCTTTTTAAATAATTAGGTATAAGTTTTATATATAAAATACATATACATCTGGTTGTATATAACTCACATAATTACTAATATCAAAGTTATGATGCTTTAGTGGGGCAAAATAGGACACTGTGTGATGGAAGCTAAGGTCTTTGGCCTAAAGCTTAAATAAGATTATATGCTAGCTAGTCACCATGCCCATGCAATGCACAAATTATAAATTTATAAATAACATACTGAATAATAAATTTTATAATATTCATAAAATAAGTTTAATAAAAACTACGATGTTTTGGTGAGGGAAAAGAGGACACGTGTGGTACAAGCTAATGTAAAGCGTTTGGCCTAAAGCTGAGTAATGAAGATTTGCTAGTCATCATGCTCCTGTAATGCACGGACTTTATAAGTTTATAAATGATATGTTAGATAATAAATTTTATAGTATCCGTAAAATAAATTTAATTTAAGTTGCTGAAAATTTCTTATTTGATTTATTGTTTGTTTAAATAAATATATGGTTTGGGTTTTTTTTAAAATCCAACTTATATAGTTTTGTTTTAGTTTTATTAAATCCAACTTAAATCATTAAAACTTAAATTTTTAACTCTAAAATTTTTAAATTTTAGTGATTTAAACTTAATTTAATCACGTACCCAAACAAAGCCTATATGCTAGTCATCACGCCCAAGCAATTTACTCTACTCAGACTAACATGTTAGTATAACAAATATAAATATATAAGTATATAAGAAATTTGAGTTTTGAGCAATTAAAATTATTAAAGATAAAATTAAGAAACATGTAGAGAAAACCAAAATATATATTGTACTATTATAATTTAAAGTAGTAAAATTTAACGAAAATTATGTGAAAGTTTTTATTCTCTTACAACGAATAATACTTCGAATTCAATTAGATCCAAGGTTTTATACAAAATTTATATTAATCTTTTGATCGTTTTAAATAAGTTCTTAAATTTTATTCTCTTAAAAATAATTGAAATTAAAAATTTATGTTTAAGAGCAAAGACGAAAATTTGAAAAAAAAGTGATAAAAGAGTATAATCATTGAGTTGGTAATTTCTGATTAATTACTAATTTCAAGTCTGGTAAAAAATATTTTTTATGCCTTTGATTACTTGTTTTGACTCCATGTCCTCTATTCCCCTGCTTTCACTTTTTACAATTATTTTTATCAACTCTAGTGTAAATGGTTACATTTTCATTTATTGTCAAACAAGTC
The DNA here is from genome assembly GCA_023935145.1 of Bretschneidera sinensis. Classification (NCBI taxonomy): domain Eukaryota; kingdom Viridiplantae; phylum Streptophyta; class Magnoliopsida; order Brassicales; family Akaniaceae; genus Bretschneidera; species Bretschneidera sinensis. Next base: position 119,440,044 of record CM043699.1, read on the forward strand.
GATATGAATGAGTAGTCCTTCAATTCCGCAATAAGTATATATATTTCTCCTTCTACTGTTTTGCAAGTGAAATCCCAAGGGAGATTGGTAATCTTAAGAGTTTAGAAATATTTGTAGCAAGTGATACAGGCCTTACAGGTCCTATTCTCCTTTCCATCTCAACATTCTTCTTTGAAAGCGATTTACTTTCACAATAATTGGGAACTTATTTAATCTTCAGACTTTATATCTTGGTAAAAATAAATTATTAAGTCTGTTACCATCTAAGATCTTCAATATCTCAACCATGAACGTACTTATAGTATCTTTTTTTTGCAATTACTACATAAAACTAAAACAGTTAGCCTTTACTACTACTTTTTTTATTAAAATTAAATATTTCTAGATAACAAAAATGTCTACAACATGTTTAAGAGTATGTTTCATGTGATTGATTTAGTTCTTCTCTGAATGACTATTTAGCAATGGATGTTGAAATATGAATTTCATTTCAATTCAAATTAAGCATTTATGCAATGATGCAAATAGTTAATTATTCAGCTCTTTTGAAATATTTACTCCAATCTTGCTATGTATTCTTGCAAATGAAATACCACATGAGATTGGAAGCTTACTTAATCTTTAGAATTCATATCTTGGTCTAAACAATTTATCAGGTCTGTTATCATTTAAGATCTTCAATATCTCAACCATAAACATACATGCAATTTGTGCTACTCAAAGTAACATGTTAGTATAACAAATATAAATGCATTGGTATATAAGAAATTTGAATTTTGAGTAGTTAAAATTATTAAAGTTGAAATTACGAAACGCGTAGAGAAAACTAAAATATATTTTGTGCTATTATAATTTAAAGTAGTAAAATTTAAAGGAATTTACGGTGGAAGTTTTTATTCTTTTACAACGAATAATGCCTCTTATTCAATTAAATTTAAGATTTTTTACAAAATTTACACCATTCGTTTGATCGTTTCAATTAAGTCTTTAAATTTTATCTTTTTAAAAATAATTGGAATTGAAAATTTATGTTTAAAGAATTGTCAACATTTGTATAAATTTTTAAATTACTAACAAACCGGATACGTTAGTGATATAACAAGGAACAAAGATAAAAATTTGACAAAAGCGATAAAATTGTATGACGGAGGAGAGGAGCTGGTAATTTCTGGCAAAGAATAAAATTTAATTATTGGTCTTAATATTTTCATTGCTCCTAGTCAATTAATTCCTCCGGTACTAATCATGGAACAGTACATGTTTAATTAGTATAAGAGAATATAACATTTTTCTTAATCAATTTTGCTGTTTAGAAGTATTGTATTATGTATTCATCTGGTTCAGTTACACTAACAAAACATTTATGTAATGATGTAAATAATTAATTATACAGCCTTTTGAAATGTTTAGTATTTATTAAAAAAGAACGTCACATTAGAAAGAAAAAAAAAAGACTGACGCTATTGTCACAACTCAAATTGTTGCTGTCACAACGACTAAATGTAAACTCGACACTGTATAACTGTATCTCTGCTACACAACACTGTTACCAAATACCGACCTATTTCTCTCTACCACCAGCATCTCTGACATCGTCGCCAACAGCAATTTAGCATAATTTCTGTCATTATAATTGTACCACATTTTTATGAATGGGTCTAGATAATTATTTGTATTCCAGATATAGATGCCGTCTTTCTCAGAAACCAATCTTGGTGTGAAACTCGGAATCCTAATCCAAAGAGAGAAATTTATCAATAAGTAGCAAGATATTTTCTATCAACCAGACACGCAATACATACAATATTATAGTACTTTCTTGAATTGAAAAATTATCAAACCAAGATTTGTATATGGGAGACTATATAGGCTGTTAACCGAAACTTTCTCGTCAACGACGACCAGCGTCTCGTCACCTATCTTCCTTCCAAATTGTCCACCCTGACGCCATAATCACAACACCATATAGGCTGTTTTACGAAAGAAATAAAAAGTAAATCTGGTTTCGGGAACTTAGAAGTTGCAGAAATAGTTAGCTGACATGGTGAGCATGGCGAGGGAGCTTCTGCAGGATTTCACTACTACTGGTGCCACGCGTTTCTCAGTCGCAGGTGTTGTGCGCTCCATAAGCGGTGGGCAGTTTGCTTTGGGGAGGCGGATACGGCACCTGACACCTCCTATTTTGGTTAAATTGAATTTTGATGAGGTTATGTTTTGTGATCAAGCTTTCATGGGGTTGGGGTGGCGGTGGGCGATAAGTTAGGGCACGGTCTTGGAGTCTATGTCAACTAAATTTCCTCTCCTTTATGAGGTTGCTGTGACTAAAGCTAAAACGGTGGTGGAGGCGATGAAGTTTGCTTAGGAGGCGGGTTAAATAAAACAATATTCTCTTATTATTAAATAAAAAACATATATTTAATGATAAAAGTTTAATTAAAAATTATTTATAAATATATAATAATAATAATATACTGATATCCATAGAATGGTATACCACACTTGCAACCATCCTCCGGTCATTTTAAACTTTTATCAGCATATGACCCGTTGGGGGAAAAATTGGCTCTAAAGTCCAAACCCTTCCATTGGGGTCAGATTTTACGGGTACGGTATGTTCACCTGATATCCAACTTTCCCCTTTATCCTTCCTCTCTTCTGCTTCGCTCCTTCTCTCTTTCTCTCTCCTGGTAGGTTCTCCCTTTCCTCTGGCTCCCTCTCTCCTATGGTAATTTCTCTCTTCGCCGCTCTTTCTCTGCATAGTGGATGCGCCTAGACCCGATAAGGTAATTATTTTTCGCTTCATTCAATTATATCTTAAAAGTTGAGTTTTTTCTTCGAAGCTTAAATCTAATCGTTCTTTTAACTTGGGGGGATAATTTTTTTACTCATTTTATTATGTGATCTTGTGTTGGTTTACATGCATGTATTTGCCTCTAATCCCAAGTAGTTTTATTTGAATGTGCTGTCTATTGTGTTGATTATATAATATGCTGAGCCTTGAATCCGAAAATTGACCTAAACAGAGAAGAAAACTGAATGAACTACCATTTGAACCGGATGCAGCAGCGTGGTGTGCATTGCTGTCGGCTTCTGCATATTATGGGGCAGTATATGTGGCTAGGAGTATGACTGGGAGGTTATTGCAATTAGACCCACATGATGATTCAGCTTATGTGATAGTAGCAAACCTGTTATCAGCTGCTGGAAGGTGGAATGAGGTTGCAGAAGCGAGGAAGATGATGAAAGATAGGATGGTCAAGAAAGAGGTAGGGAGAAGTTGGACTGAAGTGAAAGGGAAAGTTCATGTGTTCTTGGCAGGGGATCTGAGGCATGAGAGGACAGGAGATTTACACCAAGTTGACAGAGTTGATGGAGGAGATTGAAAAATTAGGGTATATGCCGGTTTGCGATGAGATGTTTCATGAAGTTGGAGAAAAGGAGAAACAGGAAGCGCTTTGGTATCATAGTAAGAAGCTGGCAGTGGCATTTGGGGTGGTGAGTGGAGCCGCACCCCAGGGAAGGCTTTGAGGATTTGCAAGGATTGTCATGAGGCTTGTACATGAGCAGAGTGGTGGAGAGGGAGATTATCGTGAGGAATGTTAATAGATACCATAGATTTTCGGATGGTAGTTGTATTTGTGGAGACATTTGGTAACAGGTTCTACAAGAGTCGCCAGAATGCTTCTTAATGCATTTAGATGGATACAGTATTTTTTCATTACATATAAATGTCCCTTCACTTCAGGAATAAAATGAGATAATTTCATCAGATGTTGCATTTGATAAAAAATAAACATAAAAATCTTACTTTTGATAAAAATAAACATAAAAATGATCTTATCTTTCGCATTTATAGAAAATTTTCATCATATTATCCTCTTAATTGTATCTTCTTTACCAAACAATATCTATTTATACACGTGTATAGAAGATAACGTTGCCTTATCTTTGGCTGCAGTACCGTTTCTTTTTAAGATCTTTTTGGTCTTGAACATATTTTCAAGCCATTAGCTGCTGGTTTAATTATTTCTAAGAAGCTTCATTGATCTAATTTGAGTCTAGATTTAAGTACGGTAAAGCGGACCATATAGAGGAAACAAAGGTTAGTCCTTTGGTTATTCTAATTAAGGTTTTTTTAATTGATTTGGCCTGCTATATGGCAAGGATGCTTCAGGATTCTAGATTTTCGATTACATACTTCATTAGTCAAGATTCACAAGGCATGTTTCGTAGGAGAGAAAAGTTCGTGGAATGAATCTATTTCTTTTTTAGTTAGAGAGAAAAGTGAGAAAAAAGAAATTAGAGGATTATGTTTTTCTCTTGCATGTACAAATCATAATATTTCAAAATCGAGAGGATTGAAGTGAAAAATGAGAATGAAAAGAGATGAGATTACCAATTTATCCAATTAATCCCATCTGATCTCTCATTTTAATGTTTATTAATATTATGAAGGAAATAATGTTAAAAGTAATACTATTTACATTTTCTCTAAACAAAGTTGAGAGAAAACTATTTTCTTTCTTCCTAGTTTTTCATCTCTCTAATACCGGGAAAAAAGTCAAATCTTCATATTTCTCTATCCCTTTAGTTTTTCATCATCTCACTTTTCATTCCTCTTTCTTACTAAACACATCTTAAGCATTAATGTCTATCCTTCCCTTTCATATGATTGGCCAAATCCTGTCAATTTAATTAGATTTGTTGTGTAGTGAATTTGTTATTTGATTGGTATTAATTGCTGTCTTATGGTCGCCTGTGGGCTTTGCAGGGGAAATCAGAAAGTTGCTTGAAGCAATGGTGAGTTTTCTCAAACCATAAAAGTATAAAATAAAATGTGTCAGGAACTTAAAACACTTATTCAGAAATATGCAATGGCACCACATGCCATTCATAACGACAGACAAATGCATGCTTTGCCTTAAAGATTTAGTAGCTCGATCACTGGCTCAGCTGCTGGCAACACAAATTTTTCATTTGTGGCTTAACTTGCTGAAGGATTGAATCACTGAACCAGCTATAGCTCAGTCACGGATGTTCTTTTTAACTATTGTCTTGTATTCTTGTTTTATAGGTGAGGAAGAATAGATAGGATGAATATAACAGAGTTGCTTAGAAACACAAGTTTGGTTTTGAAACTTATTAATGTACTTTTTAGTCGGTTTTATCTTTACATATTGTCATTTGAGTTCATTACCTCGAAATTGTAAAGATTTGAGACTTATGAAAATTATACCAAATGAAGTATCGGTTTGATGTTTGTTTGTCATGGATTGTGAAATTCTTGGTCGTATAAAGGTGAAAGATTAAGCATGTGGTTTTTGCAGCAACTCTAGTTTTTGCAAAAGCGACGAAACTTTTGCAATGACTAGAATTGTTGAAGAAGTCCCATAACTTTTGCAGCAACTTAAAGTTTTTGTAGAAGCCACATAATTCCAGGTGATCGAGTGGTACCTCTTGGCTCCTCACGTTATCACTCTAGCTCCATAGAATTACCACTTGAGCTCCCCGGTTTTATTAACACCCAATAATTTCTCCAAAACTACACCTTGGGAAATCAATTGCTCAGTTTGGAAATTCTTCACAAATTTGAAAAGAAAAAAAAAACACAGCTCCAACAACGCAAAATTCAATCCTCAAATTTCAGAATTATTGAAAATAATCCAACAGAAATATCACATCCATTAACCATCCTTACCACTAAAAAAGTAAAAATATGAATCATGAAACTAAAAGCAACAAAAACAAAACCCTGATTGAAATAAGAGGGAGTGACGGATGCTATGAGCATTCACTTGGGAGGAGGAGGGGGACCAAGGAGGCTCTGCTGCTGGAGCTCGAGCTCGTTCATTTGCTGCTCGCGGTCCATCTCGATGATGAGAGGGACCACCAGGATCAGGAACGTCGTCCCCGCGATCCACGCTGCCTTTCCCGTGCTCTTCAGCAGGCGCTTCCCCACGTACGCCGCGTCCGACGCCGCCTGAGCCGTCGTTTTCACGATGGCTGACTCCGATACGCTGCTAGACACCCTAGAGATGATGCCCGCATCGTCGCTGGAGATTCTTTTTTTGCCTTGACGGGACGCCATCAGAGACACAGAGAAAGAGATTAAGGGCCACAACAGAAAGGGAAAACAAGAGGTTAAGGAAAACCTTGATTTGCTGCTGCTTGGAGAAGAATAAGTAGGATGCATACAGTCCAATCACTATTAGACACGTTGCCCTTGCGGTTTTGTCTTTTCCACACTTAAAACCTTTATTTAAAATTTGACATGGAAAATGATAAAAGAGAGATTAATGAAATAATGTCTTAATTTTACGTTGGTTCATGATATTATTAATTGAGACTAAACTGGAATATAAAGTCAAGCTATCAAAATATTTTAACATTATTAATCATAATCTTTAATTTCTTCACAAACCTTAAAATTTATTATAATAATAATAAATAATTATTATTATTAAATTATTATTTTTATCCTTATAATTATAGTAATTATTATTATAAGAATGATAACTATTATTACTATTTTTAATACTATAATCATTATTGTTATTATTATAATCATAATAATTAATTATCATTGATATAATTACAATTATTGTAATTATTATTATCATTATCGTTATAAGAATAATATTTTTATCTGTATTATTATCATAATGATAATAATGATTATTATCATTTTTATAATTATTATTATAATCATTAAAAATTTATTACATTTATTATCGATATAATAATTATTATAATTAATAATAATAAATATTATTATAAGAAAAAATATTATAATAATAATATAATAATACTATTATTATTTGTATTATTATAATTATGATAATAAGTATTATTATTTAAGGGCAAAAAAATTTAGTCCCACTCATAAATTCTATCCCATGGGATAGGACAAAAAAGATGAGATTATGACTAATTATATTCCACCTTAATCTTACATAAATAGTAACCCCCAACCAAATGAAAGATAATTATTCATGTGAGACTAAAATAATGAATCCCGCCTTAATTTCACAAACTAAACATATCTTAAAAGTATTGAAAATAGAGTTGATCACTGGTTCGCCTAATCCAATCCATAACTTTTGTAAGCTTGAATAAGAAAAATTGATTAATGAATCGGACTTAACTAAAAATTTAAAGTCTATTGGCTTGGTCTATCCACTTAAATATATTTTATTTAATGTGTAATGTTAATGTTAAGATTTTTTTACTATAATATTTCATATTATAAAAAAAATTCAAAAAAATGCAATAATTTAGAGTAAGAAAATTTTATATTTTTTATTCTTTGCCTGTAACATTGTATTTTGAGCTGACTTGAATAGAGAAAAAAAAAATGAAAGATTCAGCCTAAAGAGCTTGATCAACTCATTAAGGTCAGATCGGAATAGCAACGGGACGGGTTTGAATTGAGTATCTCTTTTTTATCTTCCACACCCGCAAAGGAAAATTTTACCCACACCCGAGTATTCATACCTTTCTTCCATCCCCACCTCTATCACGGGTACGAGTAACCATTGGGTAATCCTTACCCTTTAATTTAATACAAAAAATAAAATAAAATATTTAGACAAAAAAAATTGAAACCAACATCCATATGACACAATTTTTTCAATTAATCCATGAAACCTATTAATCTCTTTTGTTCAACAAAAACCCAAATTAATCTCCATCCATTTATTATCAATGTACCCAAAATCTTCAATAAATTTAAAGAAGTAACAACACGTGACATAAACCCATCCGTTTATGGTCGGTTTACAAATAATTATCGAGTTGAACATGAGGGTTTGAAAAGATTCAAACTCAAGCTTGCCTTCACGATCTTGCAAGGAAGTGCACTAGAAATTAATACTGCTAACAATTGTTTTCTCTTTGTAAGAGTTCAAATTGATAAATCTTTCCTTGAGAGAGATGGGTAATGAGGAGAGCAGAGAAACATAGAGAGCAGGAAGAGAGACCTCAAGTGGTGAGAGACTGAGAGTGAGACTGTAGAGAGAGACGGTGTTCGGCTGAAAAAAAAAATGAAACCCTAAATTATAAGAGGATACGTATACTCAAGGAGTCCGGATTAAAAATAATTATAAATATATAAAAAATATTATATAATAATCTCTAAGTATTCATCGGTTGGATACTATTCTCCATTCATTTGCACCCGCATATGCACCCATCAGAGTATTTTAATTTTTCAACCTCATCTAACCCATTGGGTAAAAACAACCTCTAAACTCTCCCCTTTAAAATCGGATTTTACGAGTACCCTATTAATAAAATTACCATCCCTAGAATCGGACTTGAATAAAAATTAAGACTTTAATTTTAAATCTAGCCGAATCATAAAATTTTAAATCTAAAATTTAGTGTAAGCTTGATCCAAACCATCCCTGAGCCCAACTTTGATCCGCATCAACTTAATTCCCTAAAATTCCAACATTTATAATGACAAAAACCTAGATGGACATCTTTACCACTCACTAATAGTACCATACAAAAATACACTAAATTTTAGTTTAAAAAGTACAATAATAGATTTGATCACACAATAAACTGATAGTACTATAACTCATACAAAACTCATAATGTATTATATTACTTATATAAAGTGAAAGATATAACCAATTTATAAATCTAATAAATAATTCACGTACTAACAAAATTTAACTTGAGATTTTATTGTCTTAAAACCTCAACCTTGATTTTTTTATCATCGAACAAGACCCATTGCCAGCATTTTTTTTTTATTTTGAAATGCACCTAGAATTCTCATTTTTTTTTGTACAAGCACATTATATTTATTCTTGCATACATCATATGCAACTAAAAAAAAAAAGATTCATATCCTAACAATCGGCATAGAGTTAACTTCTGTTTGTTTTTTTTCTTTTTATTGTAACCAAAATTTATTAAAAAAAAATCAAGGAATAGTAAATAAACAGATAATTTAAATATCAATGATTTGAAAATCAATCAAGTAGTATAAAGCCTGTTTTGATATATTCCAAGCATGAGAACGGCATGTTCAGAATATGTTCCACTTGAATGGATTTTGACCAGAGAGTGTTCATAACCAAATCCCTGCCACTCAAACTAGTACCTCTGCACACAACAAGAGAAGTATTACACACCCAAGGGACTGAAACGGTGAATCCCAAACCATTCTTATTTCCCACTATGGCATCCGTATATGCACGGCAAACTTTAGATACATACTTCCCCATTGGTAGAATCTGCTGATGAAAGTATGAAACAGATCCATCGGGATTCATGATATCTGAATCTGAGTGAAGGTTCACAATGACAGTGCCATGTTCAGGGTGTAGCCGATTACTGAGAGCTTTGAGAAAAGGGGAATGAGGGTGCCATAGCTTGTAAGGGAAGACGTCATCACCATCATAAGCATCGACGAAGACAAGATCGTATAGATTGTTATTCTCAAGGATGAACTTCTCAGCGTCTGATTCATAGAGGTACAGCCTCTCATGGATGCCTCTCCACAGCACTTCGTCAATGATATCAGGCTTTGATAAGGCACGCTCACCTGATGTGGTCATAACTGAGAAAGCAGGGAAGCCCATTGCTTGGATTGAGGCCGAGATAACAACTGGATCAATTTCAACTACGTGAACAACAGCCCCTGAGAGAAGCAGGGAATTATAAGGCAGGTTAAACCATCCATGATTTATCATTTCGCCTGAATCATCCAAGTGAATGTCTAGACAGACACTGAAAAGTTAGCAAGAGCATGCTGCAACTGTTTTCAGAAACAAAAGCAGGAAAATGATCTTAAAATATTTATTCACTTCACTTCGTCAGGACAGCAAAATGAGATTGCAGCCCTGACATGTGATCAAGGAGGATAGATACATCTAACACTTCAAAATAAATCTTACTCAAAAATCAAAATTGACTAATGCATGTCTGAAATGGAGTATATTATCCAAATGTAACTAATTTTTTTCATTATCACTCTTTCCACTTTCTCCTCTATCTTCACCTACGTCTTTTGCCTCTTCCCCTACTTTTACAAAAAATATAAAATAATCTGTTCAAGGAAAGATAATTCTATAATGCAGTCTGTAAGACAATTAAACGCATAATTGATGCAATTCAAGTGGTTGGCCAGTTGGCCTAATTGAGAAATTTCACACCAATGTGTGATAAGTGAGAGATGTCTTACGATGTTATAGACAATGTGTGACTGACTACCACCCTTAGGAAAAAAGGTATGTGCAACACTTGCAATATGTATATGGCATTTTTAATGCTTTTTAATTTGGAAACAGCAATATCTAGCTAATATTCAATGCCATATTAAGCAGCACACAACAAAAACAAAAGTGGACTTCTTCTACCTGGAATTTTACTAGCCAAAAACAATGGCAAGCTTCCCCCACCATGGCCAATGCACAAGATACGCATCGTTTTCTCCCCATGTACCGCGGCCATCAGATCATAATTACAAGATGCTACAGTAGCTAACCCAACTGATACCATACTCTTCAGATCTGCAAAAGAATAAAAAAAATAAAAGGTTATTCAAGAGAAGAACAGTACAAAATTTAAGTTGCAGTGATACTTCAACTGAACCAGTAAACTTTATCTGCAAGGTAAAACCATCGACAAGACATGCTGAGATATATGGTACCATATTTGTCAAATGGTGTAAACAAAAATACCAGTAAGTTTTTGTTTAACAACAGATATCACATCCATATAACAGAAAACTACATAGATTAGTACGCAAAGCACCAAGTTTCATGAATCAAGGATCATAGTAATAATTATGGAAAGTCGATCTCAATCTACGATCATCCATAGCAATTCACTATAAAAAAATAAAAATGAGAAAAAAAAACTATTTACACTGATTCCCCAGAATAGCCAATATTGGTCTCATTACTATTCAGCAGAGCTATCATTAAGAAACTCTTTTTGTTCTTTTTCATTGGCTGAGAATGTAACAGTATACTGTTAGATTAGAAACTTTCCCATGTACCATAAAGTTTGAGATGCAATGTGAAGCAACTTGCACTATTTTAAGATATGACCGTGGAAGAAAATAAGTTCCTTTAATCATTTTTATATAGGTGTACGGCAGTAATGGGCTAGCGACAAGGGAGCCCTCATCAATTCAAAGACAGCTTCAGCCCTGATGAAGGCAGGAACAAATCCTAAGTCCCTGATACAATAGCATAGTCAGTGAGCTCCCTCCTCCCTTCCCCCGAAGAGCTGCCGTCAAAACTAAGATTGATAGGGTATCAAAGAGACTTATGAAAAGAACGAAAGAAATGAAAACACAAAATTTTGAACTTGAGACGAGACAAAATAAGGAGCATATACTCTAAACAACCCGTCCCTAAAGAAAAAGAAATAGAATGAAGCATAAGTGCAAACATATACTGGAATGGACTAACTGTTGCTATGACAATCAGTATATATTTCCATCTCTTTTAAAATAAAATAAAAAATCATTACAGATAGAACAACCACATAAAATTAGAATTTTCTTGGACAGAATATAACAACAGAATTGAGGAAGAAATGGGAAAGCAATTTACATGGAACAGCCAGGCAATTTGCCTGCTGCATAAAGCATACAGAGTCAGGTTCTGATTCCCTGTAAGCAGCCATTATTTTAACGGTGCTTTGGCGAGTATCATTGTTAAAGCGAAGTGCACGCCATTGATATCCAAGTATCCTAAAACATCCAGGTTTTTCAAAACTTGGTTGCATCTCTGCATACCTTTGCTCAAGCCATCTCTCAGTTTCCGGCCAGCAAGCTTTACTCTGAAATTTTTTTGAAAAAATAAAACAACATCATCATCTAATTGATACTGTCTACAAAGCATAGTGCAAATTCAGAACTATAAGCAACCAAAGCTTGGAATTAATCAGGAAGACGTTATGCTTTTATAGTTCCTTTTGTATTGTACCCAACAAGTGTCAGTCAACTTGAGAGGAAGATATCATACAAATACTAAGAAGATGAATAAAAAGTCTATCTATTGGACGTTAAATATATAAATGACTAAAACCCAGTTGAAATTTTCAAAATGTAATGAAATTTAAATACTTGAAAAATATTAAAATTTAAACCTAAAACAGCACACATAACATCAGAAGACCAAATACCCATTTAACTTCCATTAACACATTCACATTGGAACAAGAACATGCATATATATACATGTGTGTTTGTGTAGAGAGAGAGGGAGAGAAAGGGACTAACAGGTCTGGAAGAAGGGTAGGCCAGGACTGAAACCATGCCATTTCCTTGATCAGAAGCGGAGCAGAGAATGGTGTGCCCATCAGATTCGGATCCCCACCACTCCGACGAGTAAGACCAGTCACCCTCGTCCTTTATACGACGCCGTATCACCGTACAAAACTGCCGGATATTCAATTTTGAGCTCAACCCAGCTCTGTGCATCATATTACATACAACAACACAACTCTAATTTAACAGGGAAAAGAAAACAATCCTAAAAAACTCTCTTGAAGGGACAATTGCCTTCTATCAGGGTACAAAATCACTTGCTATATCTCCTGCAAAGGACAATTACCAATAAACATTAGCAAGGACCAAAATTTTTAAAACAGGTTATATATTATTTATGAGATATAATGTAACATTTGAGGTAGCTTTAAGAATTAGATGAACTGAACTTGAGAATAAATTAAAGTGCAGGCTAAGGCTCTCTCTCTCTTCACCCTCGCTTTCCAAAAACTAGGAGGGCTAAGTGCTAGATTTTTCTGTAATACCATCTAAGCAGACAATGAGATCTTACAAAAATACTTAGGTTCAAACTAAAACGAGGACTAACTTTTTGCAATGGAATTTCTATATCTGTCTCTACGAAATTTTCAGAGCAAGTGAAAAGTGAATGGCTTACAAAAATGCATATAGGCAAAATCAAATTGAACATAATAACATTTTAAAGTTTCAAGTTAGGAATCAAGGCTAAAACTCTAAAAGACTAAAGTGCAATATAACAAATTGAAAATGAATTATGTTACAAGTTAAAACTCCAGTAAATAACTTTTAAACTAAAAGAGCAAATGGCATGCTTATAAGAAGAAGAACAATAGATTTCTAGGGGATTTATTAATAAAAAAAACTATAAGAAACAAAGCATAAGTCTATATAATATTTCAGATATAACAGAGAAAAAATTTAATACCTCAAGAACACGGACCAACTACAGTAGATTGAAAGATACACATAGAACAACTATAGGGAAGACTTGTGCCGCTGTCGCCGTGTCTGGCGAGCGAGAGAACGAGATAGAATAGAGAAGCAGCAGAGCCGCAGAGGTGAAGAGACGAGAGAAATCAAATGATGAGAGAAGACGAGGAGATCGTGAGAGAGGAGGGAGATATTGGAAGAGAAACCTAGAATTTGACGAAGTTTATTTAAAACTTGGGTAAAACCCGTTACCCCCGTGACCGGACCCGTTACTCAGCCCAAATGATAAGTGATTCTTTGAAATGATAAGTGGAATTAAAACAATTCATCATATTCAACGATATTTTAAAATGATATGTCAAAATGAAAATGATTCAGTTTATTCAAGGATTCTTTCTTGAGTCTACACATTCTAATACAAAGTAATAGCAATAGGGCAATGTCAAAACTATGTTAATCTACTCCTAAATTAAATTAGCCTACTCCTAAGATAGGTCATGTCTCCGACCCAAACACGAGTCCAATGACACCACTACGACTACTCACACATAGAGTTTCCTCTACAAGTGATGAAAGCCTCATTTGATCAATCAACCTCTCATAATCTAGAAAGATTATTAGAGTGCGCTATAAATCATTAAATACATGTATATGCAGAAGCTTTACATTAAAATCTTTTACAATAAAACAACATTTTAAACCTTTATAACTGCTCAAGTTTATAATACAATACTCTTGTACACATGCTAAAAGAATCATCTCTCTCTCACTCTTATTACAAATAACACAATATACTCAGCTATTTACCATTGTACAAGTGTAAACCCGCTTAGTTTATCCATTACACTAACCTCTAAAAAAGACAATGTCTTCATGATCTAAAAAAATAAACCATTTAAAGAATGGTTTAGCCAAACAACTAGACTCAGTAAGGATCTATGTGAATATGTGTAAATGTACAGTTTACACATGCATGTATGAATGAGATATAAATGTAGTGATATATGTTAATGTATGCATCATATCAAGAACACATAACACACTAACATATTGAGTAGATGCGAGTAATCCACCATCCCATACTAGTGGTTACAACCAACTATTCTAAGCAATCATATGTTATGCATTACTAACTAAACTTGAAAGGATACTCTCATCAATTCAATCCCACTATACTTTGGTCCAAACCGATCCTTTAAGGCATACGTTGATAAAAAAAATGTCAATTGATCTAGTAAGGACCTCGTGAGCACTACAATAGCATTCAATCAATCATTATAAAGACAGAGTCAAGTATCACTCCCAAACAATCGTCAATCGTTCACTAACACTCAATAGTGTAACGTTGTGTGCGATGCACACCCAATTGGGAGGTTAACCTATTAGGACGTGTCGCAACATGCACCTGTTAAACAAATACTTCTTCATTCAATTTCGATAACTCCCTTTCATTCACACAAGAACATATACATGCACATCCATCGATAAAAACAATAGCTAAATGAATATTTCATGCTTGAACACAATTAACCAAAATATCATTATCTCACTCATTACATAATATTTCTAGGTGATTCAAACTAATTTGAAAATTAAACTTTTGAAACTTTAACTTAGACTTAAGAATCATCTAATTTGGTCTCAAATTTAATGAGTTGCATTAGCTTAAATTTGGACTAGAAAATATACCCAAATTAAGATTTTTATAACACAACAGTAATAAATCTAATGATAGACTAACTTTTAGATATCTAATTGAGATTAAATTTGGTATACAATATCTAGACATGTAGAATTATAACATACTAAAAATTCAAGTCCATCACATAAGAAAAGAACAATTTACAGATCTTTAACAAAAACTATCTATATTGAATCCAATTTTAACATATGTGATTTCAAACTATAACAAGATGATTGGTATCATTCTCTGCATGAATTACACATATAATCATTCAATAAATCATAAAGATCTTAGATAAATATGATGCGTGTTAGAAACCCTACCTTAATACATTCTAAAATCTCTTGAAATTGAATTGATAAAAGTGTTGAGCACTAAGAACCTTTCGGTATTTGTGAAAGAAACTTTTCAAATTGAATTTTCTTGAATTTTTCTAGATTTTTTCAATCACTTTCTTCAACATATTAGACCTCCCACATTTTCTCCCTCTCTCCCCTTTGTCATTATTTTTTTTTTGTCATTTTGCTTTGTTTTTTTGGTGAATTTAAAGATATATGTTGATTTGACTATGAGACACACTTAAGATACTTTCTAAAGAGGCATAAAACCTTGTCATGGTTGACATATGTCAAGTAATACATAAGCCAACCCTTGATGGGTCAACTCCATTAGGCCCAAAATCATTCAAACCCAATTCAAAGCTCAAAGACAAAACTTGATCTAACTTATTCAAATATGTGATTCTAATTAAAAATTTATCATTCACACGAAATTCTAGGCTTATGGGTCAATTTTTACATTAAACCATGACCATTTGTCTATTCAAATTCATCTTCAAATCTAAACTAGTCATAGTTTGCTCTTTATTAATGATAATTCAAACAATCCCTTAACACACTACTTATGCAAGTAATTCTTGTACATTATCATATTATATGTATATGAAAGTTCTCGGGTTTTACAGGAAAAGAGACAAAATAGTATTGATTTGATTGTGGTTCTCTTTATTAATATTGAAACACATATTTATAGTATACAAAAGAGGTAAGAAACTACCTAGATCAATTACAAGATTACAAACGATAAAAGAACATACAACCACCTAAAGACAAATAAATTCCCAAAATCCACCTAATAACTAGTAACCTCTTACCTAATATTAACATAACACATGGCAAGGGAATAAAATACCTATAAAAAGACTACTACACCAATCGACCAACTTCAATTCTTTACCAAGAATGAATCTTTTGCATGGTCCCCACCATTTGTACTTTTGTCTTCAATGGCATCATTTGGAAGATATTTAAGCTAGTTTAAAAGTTAATTTAAATCTTTTCCCAAACATTACCAAAGTATCTTTGTCTTCACCAATACGGGGGTTCCATTGAAAATGCATTGTCTTCTTGAACGAAGATGAAAATGACCAAATTGATTATGGGTTGAATCAAGATGAAAATAACCAAATCAATCATGGGTGATTTTTTAGGTGTCAACAAATGTATAAATCTAAATTCTATGAAGAAAATAAATCTATATATAAAAAGAATTTTTATTTGAGATAGAGAAATTAAATTATTTTATACATCATTATCAAAGAAAGAAAAGTAATGCAACTCTTTTAAGTTGTCCAATATTTTCAAGATAACTCCTCTTATTGTGCCTGGGGAGGTCTTATAGTTTTGAATTGAAAATGAGTTTTGATTTAGTTAAAGAGACTTTGAATCAATGAGTAATTTAAATGTTTTTTTAATGGGAAAAAACTTAGATAAAACTTACCTAGAAACACTATGCAAAGAATCCATCAAAATAACTAAAGAGAGCGCAAAAGAAGCTTCTTCCAGCAACACCCATTTATCAACACAAAACAGAGTATTACGCGCCAACACATCAATGAAGATGGAAGCCCATCTTACCTATAATGCTTTTCAAATATGACCATTCAACACGATGTAAGCTTTTATCATATCAAGTTCAAGTGCCATATATCCTCGTTCCTCACTCTTTCGACTCCTAAGTGCATGAATAAACTCAAAGGCAACTAACACAATATTTGTAATCAACCAATTTCACAATAACTTTTGATATTATTTTTATAATCCACATTGATATCTTTCCATTGACATTTGGTTTTATTTATTTATTTTGGTTACATGGTCAATAAGCAAAAGAAGAAGAAAAAAAGAATCATAGATGTATTATATGACGTCTATGTGGCACTTTATTTTATAAAATAAGATGGAAAGTACATTATTATGGAAATTTAGATTTTAAATTACCTTCCCTTGGAGGAAAAAAAACTTTAGGAACGTGGGGTAAAATTTTCACTAAACAAATTAATTAATAATTAAGCATTCTTTTTTTAAAAAAAAAACAAATTAGAAATATGATTTAGTTTTATTCTATAGAAGCAAGTGTTTTACAAACAATCCAATACTATTCTATATAAACACGCATTTCACAAACAATGTATTTGTATGTAATTAAATCTATTGAATTGATAATAAAAAATAAATATTGATAAAGATTAAGTTTAGAATTTTTTTTTTATCCCATTCAATACCATTAGATTTTTATCACCTTAATAAATTATTAGTATCAAAATTTTGTTTGAATTTAAACAACATCAAGATTTTTAATATCAAAATTAAGATTGATTTTTTTTTTATCATAATCAAACCATATTATTCTTTACTTTAATTTTCATTACATATAAAGATAATAAAACAATTAATCACATGTGCAGTACTTAATCAAGTTCAACGCACATGAAACAATATTTATTGTCTATAATCCATAATATATATATATATATATATAATTGCAATATCTATTGAACAAAAATACATGTAATATCCTTGATATATTTCTATACTATACATAAAAATGAGAATATCTATTACATTTCTAGAAAGAAAAGAAGTAAAAAAAAATCCTCTTTCAAGCTCAATTCTAATTTTTGGGTGGGGTTACTTTCAAAGGAATTTTTGGTTACACCGGGTACAAATCAACTTCTTGATTTACACTGACTAGAAACTTGACTATTCTAAGCAATCATATGTTATGCATTACTAACTAAACTTGAAAGGATACTCTCATCAATTCAATCCCACTATACTTTGGTCCAAACCGATCCTTTAAGGCATACGTTGATAAAAAAAAAATGTCAATTGATCTAGTAAGGACCTCGTGAGCACTACAATAGCATTCAATCAATCATTATAAAGACAGAGTCAAGTATCACTCCCAAACAATCGTCAATCGTTCACTAACACTCAATAGTGTAACGTTGTGTGCGATGCACACCCAATTGGGAGGTTAACCTATTAGGACGTGTCGCAACATGCACCTGTTAAACAAATACTTCTTCATTCAATTTCGATAACTCCCTTTCATTCACACAAGAACATATACATGCACATCCATCGATAAAAACAATAGCTAAATGAATATTTCATGCTTGAACACAATTAACCAAAATATCATTATCTCACTCATTACATAATATTTCTAGGTGATTCAAACTAATTTGAAAATTAAACTTTTGAAACTTTAACTTAGACTTAAGAATCATCTAATTTGGCCTCAAATTTAATGAGTTGCATTAGCTTAAATTTGGACTAGAAAATATACCCAAATTAAGATTTTTATAACACAACAGTAATAAATCTAATGATAGACTAACTTTTAGATATCTAATTGAGATTAAATTTGGTATACAATATCTAGACATGTAGAATTATAACATACTAAAAATTCAAGTCCATCACATAAGAAAAGAACAATTTACAGATCTTTAACAAAAACTATCTATATTGAATCCAATTTTAACATATGTGATTTCAAACTATAACAAGATGATTGGTATCATTCTCTGCATGAATTACACATATAATCATTCAATAAATCATAAAGATCTTAGATAAATATGATGCGTGTTAGAAACCCTACCTTAATACATTCTAAAATCTCTTGAAATTGAATTGATAAAAGTGTTGAGCACTAAGAACCTTTCGGTATTTGTGAAAGAAACTTTTCAAATTGAATTTTCTTGAATTTTTCTAGATTTTTTCAATCACTTTCTTCAACATATTAGACCTCCCACATTTTCTCCCTCTCTCCCCTTTGTCATTATTTTTTTTTGTCATTTTGCTTTGTTTTTTTTGGTGAATTTAAAGATATATGTTGATTTGACTATGAGACACACTTAAGATACTTTCTAAAGAGGCATAAAACCTTGTCATGGTTGACATATGTCAAGTAATACATAAGCCAACCCTTGATGGGTCAAGTCCATTAGGCCCAAAATCATTCAAACCCAATTCAAAGCTCAAAGACAAAACTTGATCTAACTTATTCAAATATGTGATTCTAATTAAAAATTTATCATTCACACGAAATTCTAGGCTTATGGGTCAATTTTTACATTAAACCATGACCATTTGTCTATTCAAATTCATCTTCAAATCTAAACTAGTCATAGTTTGCTCTTTATTAATGATAATTCAAACAATCCCTTAACACACTACTTATGCAAGTAATTCTTGTACATTATCATATTATATGTATATGAAAGTTCTCGGGTTTTACAGGAAAAGAGACAAAATAGTATTGATTTGATTGTGGTTCTCTTTATTAATATTGAAACACATATTTATAATATACAAAAGAGGTAAGAAACTACCTAGATCAATTACAAGATTACAAACGATAAAAGAACATACAACCACCTAAAGACAAATAAATTCCCAAAATCCACCTAATAACTAGTAACCTCTTACCTAATATTAACATAACACATGGCAAGGGAATAAAATACCTATAAAAAGACTACTACACCAATCGACCAACTTCAATTCTTTACCAAGAATGAATCTTTTGCATGGTCCCCACCATTTGTACTTTTGTCTTCAATGGCATCATTTGGAAGATATTTAAGCTAGTTTAAAAGTTAATTTAAATCTTTTCCCAAACATTACCAAAGTATCTTTGTCTTCACCAATACGGGGGTTCCATTGAAAATGCATTGTCTTCTTGAACAAAGATGAAAATGACCAAATTGATTATGGGTTGAATCAAGATGAAAATAACCAAATCAATCATGGGTGATTTTTTAGGTGTCAACAAATGTATAAATCTAAATTCTATGAAGAAAATAAATCTATATATAAAAAGAATTTTTATTTGAGATAGAGAAATTAAATTATTTTATACATCATTATCAAAGAAAGAAAAGTAATGCAACTCTTTTAAGTTGTCCAATATTTTCAAGATAACTCCTCTTATTGTGCCTGGGGAGGTCTTATAGTTTTGAATTGAAAATGAGTTTTGATTTAGTTGAAGAGACTTTGAATCAATGAGTAATTTAAATGTTTTTTTAATGGGAAAAAACTTAGATAAAACTTACCTAGAAACACTATGCAAAGAATCCATCAAAATAACTAAAGAGAGCGCAAAAGAAGCTTCTTCCAGCAACACCCATTTATCAACACAAAACAGAGTATTACGTGCCAACACATCAATGAAGATGGAAGCCCATCTTACCTATAATGCTTTTCAAATATGACCATTCAACACGATGTAAGCTTTTATCATATCAAGTTCAAGTGCCATATATCCTCGTTCCTCACTCTTTCGACTCCTAAGTGCATGAATAAACTCAAAGGCAACTAACACAATATTTGTAATCAACCAATTTCACAATAACTTTTGATATTATTTTTATAATCCACATTGATATCTTTCCATTGACATTTGGTTTTATTTATTTATTTTGGTTACATGGTCAATAAGCAAAAGAAGAAGAAAAAAAGAATCATAGATGTATTATATGACGTCTATGTGGCACTTTATTTTATAAAATAAGATGGAAAGTACATTATTATGGAAATTTAGATTTTAAATTACCTTCCCTTGGAGGAAAAAAAACTTTAGGAACGTGGGGTAAAATTTTCACTAAACAAATTAATTAATAATTAAGCATTCTTTTTTTTAAAAAAACAAATTAGAAATATGATTTAGTTTTATTCTATAGAAGCAAGTGTTTTACAAACAATCCAATACTATTCTATATAAACACGCATTTCACAAACAATGTATTTGTATGTAATTAAATCCATTGAATTGATAAGAAAAAATAAATATTGATAAAGATTAAGTTTAGAATTTTTTTTTTATCCCATTCAATACCATTAGATTTTTATCACCTTAATAAATTATTAGTATCAAAATTTTGTTTGAATTTAAACAGCATCAAGATTTTTAATATCAAAATTAAGATTGATTTTTTTTTATCATAATCAAACCATATTATTCTTTACTTTAATTTTCATTACATATAAAGATAATAAAACAATTAATCACATGTGCAGTACTTAATCAAGTTCAACGCACATGAAACAATATTTATTGTCTATAATCCATAATATATATATATATATATATATATATATATATATAAATTGCAATATCTATTGAACAAAAATACATGTAATATCCTTGATATATTTCTATACTATATATAAAAATGAGAATATCTATTACATTTCTAGAAAGAAAAAAAGTAAAAAAAAATCCTCTTTCAAGCTCAATTCTAATTTTTGGGTGGGGTTACTTTCAAAGGAATTTTTGGTTGCACCGGGTACAAATCAAGTTCTTGATTTACACTGACTAGAAACTTGATTTATAATTTTTGAGATTTTCACTAGTAATGTCTGATTACGAGAGATTCTTATTTGTATAGAGTGTAAAACTTATTTTTACATTGGATTAGAAACTTGATTAATAATTTTTTGAAACTTCACTGATAACGTTAATCGAGTATACATGAACATTATTAGTAAAAATTTTCAAAATTATCTATCAAATTTCAACCTTAAAATAAAAATAAGTTTTAGCAAACAAAAATTTCTCCCGTGACCTCAGCATCATAAATGTAATAATAATTGTTGAACAAATTTACCCTTAATTAATTATTTGTAGTTATTTTCATTTAACTTAAAGGTCTTCGTAGCAATAATGGGATCCATTGACCATTTGACTTAAGAATTGGCTATCTCTCTCTCTCTCATTTTCTCAGAGACTTGCATTATCAAACCAAATGCATCCCCGTTATTCACACTAAATCCATGTCATCCAACAATTAAAAATATATTAAAAGTAAAAAAAAACTGAAAGAAATATGATGGGTACTGTGATGCTTTCTTGTGCTTTAATGTTGATGTCGAAAATCTACTTAGATGAACTCATAGAATCCTGCGCATATGAAAAACACATAACTCTACGCACATAAAAGACACATAAATTAAAAGGTCTTCTGGTATTGCCTCGGGGACTTTTCTCAATGGATAAATTGAAGAATATTTAATGTCAGCTGTGAATGTATACCTTTGATAGTGAGAACCCGTGATGAGAATAATATTATTTTTATATAAGATTGGAGTTATCCACAAACTGGATTTGAATAACAGTTTATCTATAAATTGAAGTGTTGTAGAAGTACAGACATTGACGTGAGATTACCATAACTCCTTTCAGCATAAAATTACCATAATACCTCTTACTAAATGTGGAGATTTAATTGATTGATATATTTTACTTTTTTACCCTTAAAGATTACCATATGTCGTAATATTATTGATGAGGAAATATTTCCCAACATCATTTAATCATGCAACACCTAGATTTTAATTAAAGAGGGAAAGATGGTCTTCTACATCTTAATTTTCTTGTACAAGAACATAAATAGTATTGAATCAGTGAATAAAAAAATAGATATTTAGCTTTGGAAAAAAGAAAAGTGCTGATATAATGATAATAATGTAATACCCGTACTCGTTAAGTAATGGTAAAAAAGTAATTTAATAAATACGACATGAAGTTTAAATAATATAGTTACGCAAAAGATGTAGTATTGAGTAAAATAATTCTTTTGAAAAAAAAACTTTGGACCTGAACGTCTAGAAGAAAATGAAAGAAAAGAAGAAAAAAAACATAAATAAAAAAAAGTCAAAATGTGTAAAAAAAAAAAAAAGTCAGAAAGGGGCAACAGGTGGCAAAACCTGCTGCCAGGCCAAAATGAAAGAAATGGCAAGTTGATACATTTTAGTGTCGTGGCAATGGGAGAATTAGGGGGGGACTGCTGTTTGTGCTTGCAAATTGGTGACTTGCCGAGATTTTGGAGCAACAACCATGTATATATATACACCTCTGTGAAATCTGTTTACAGATTTCACATAGCACCTTTCAATTTATTGTTTTCTCAAATCTTTTGGGGACCCAAAGAAATACTGAAAGAGCAAAATTTTGAAAGAGTTTTCTGCGAAATTTCATAGAGACTCAAGAATAGCTATAAGAAAAAACAGAAGGTAATATCATAGTGTTTATTTTTGAATTTATGATATTTATGAAGTTTCCCTAAGTTCAAAGTGAGAATTTTCAAAGTGTGTGGTTTATATCGAATTGAAGAATAAATTATAAATTTAATATAAATACGATGTCAGGTGTTGACAATCTACAATCGAAAAAATTTCTGAGAAAAACAGGAACAGTAAGGAGGTGATCCACGGGTAGCTTTAAGAGCTACGGGGTGAGTTGGATTTACTTTAAGTAGTCTAAATAAAAAAAAAAAATTTAGTAATCATATTAAAATAAATTATTAGCTTATGTTGTGGTGATAGATAAGGATGTGGTTGATAATTATGTTATGAATTTTGGACATGTAGAAAATTATTAGGAGAGAAATAATATTTTTGGGGATAATAAGTTGATTTAATAATAAAACAATAAGTGAAATTTTTTGACGAGTTATATTGATGTTTTGATACGAGTTTTGAGGAGATGAATTTTTGTGGATCTTGACAAGCTTTAATAGATGGTTTAAGACGATTTTGGAATAAGAGAGATTTAGTGGAATTTTATATAATTTGATAAAAATCAGGATGATTTGATATGATTTGGGATGAAATTTAGTGAATCTTGACAAGCTTTAATGGATGATTGATGTGATTTGGGATGAGAAGAATTTAGTGGAATTTTTGTTATATAAATTTGAGAATAATCAGGATAGTCAATTTAAGTCTGTTGAATTTCTATGTTGTTTTATATTACTGTTGATATGCATATTTCATATCATTGTTCATCTGCATATGCA
This sequence comes from Bretschneidera sinensis, assembly GCA_023935145.1. Classification (NCBI taxonomy): domain Eukaryota; kingdom Viridiplantae; phylum Streptophyta; class Magnoliopsida; order Brassicales; family Akaniaceae; genus Bretschneidera; species Bretschneidera sinensis. The sequence continues at coordinate 119,464,086 of CM043699.1, forward strand.
TTAAATGAAAAGAAAAGAACCGGGAAGACAGCTGGTCTTATTAGATTGAAAGAACCGGGAAGATAGTCGGTCTAAATGAGAATGAAAGAACCTAGAAGGCAGCTGGTCTAAGATAATAACAACCTGTCGACAGGTGGGAAGACGTTCCCATCATAATCATTCATGCAATTACATCTGTTTTAATTATTGATTGCATTATTGAAATATTGATATGTGATGTATTAATTGTGAATTTAATTATAAATGATTGAGTCTCACAGAAAGAGACAGTTATGATGATAAGATTATTGAAATGTTGAGGTGTAGTGTATTATTGTGAATTTAATTATAGATGATTGAGTCTCACAGAAAGAGACAGTTTTGACAATAAGATGATTGAAATGCTGAGGTATGGTGTGTTATTGTTATGATGATAAGAACTATCTAAATGGTAGACTTATGATGTGAACCTCATTGCGAGGAAATTATGAAATAATTGATAGTATTGAGGTGAACCAATAAATAAGAGGAAGAGAATGATAGAGAATGGATGTTATGGCATAAGTAGTGATAATAAAGTGCTAGTATCAAGTGTAGTAGATATAAATTGATTTAAATATTAAAAGTCTGTTTATACAAATGAGTACTTTTAGTAATTTAATTCACTGAGCTTGTGAAGCTCACTCCTCATTGTATAATGATTTTCAGGTATCAGGTCTGACAAATAGTTTGGTGAGTTGAAGTTCAGAAGAAATAATTTTCTGTAAGCCACATGCGTGTCAATATCCTCAGACTAATGAGATAATAAAATGAAAAATTTATTTGTAAATATTCATGCATTTTACGTTGCATAGAATATTTAACGATCAGATTGATGTAAAATTTCTTTTGGTGTTATTTATTTATTTTTATTGTTGCATATTTGTGTCGTGCTGGGATTCTCAAAATGTGGTGATATCGTCTCGGGGGTGATCAACCCGGGATGGGTCGTTACAGATAAATACAAGAGTAAAATTGTCTAATAATAATTTTCATATTTATCAAATTATAAGTGTGCAAACAGTCGAAATGGTCGGTTAAAAATTTAATTGATTTTTTTCAGTCAATTTTTTAACAGTTTCGACCGAATTAACCTAAATATTTCGACATTAACCAACCAAATTAATTTCGGTCAGTACGAACAGTTAACCGATACTATTTATATAATTAAGTTTTTTTTTTATAAATTTATTATCTATTATATATTATTTTATGCTCAGGATTTATTTTATTTTATATATATACATATATTATATTTATATTTGGCATATTATTAATGTTAAATATTAATATTATAATTAATTAATTTTTTAATCGGTTAAACGATCAAAATAGTTTTAAAAAATTTAATCATTAACCAATTGATTAATCGATATATCTTATTTGGGTAATTGATTTAATTGATTCGATTGATTAATTGAACCATTTTAACCGAATCAATTTAAAACAGATGATTAATCGGTCTTTTAACTGTTTATTGAACACCATATACTAAACTGCGGTCACAACATTTTGGTTATGAGAATAACTCCGCCCCTAGTTTTCTTCTATTCTAATTTTATCCAAAGTAAACCTAACTCTGTTTGATTCAAACATAATTAGTTAGATCGGGTCTAAATATTTGATTTTAGATCAATTTAAAACTTCACTAGTAATTTAAAGAATTTTATTAATAATGTCAATATAAATATTATATTATCAATAAAATCTTTTAAAATTACTAATATAGTTTTGAGTTTAAACCCAATCTAATAAAAAAATACTCCTGTTGATCCTACAGAATAAATGTAATTTTCAAAATAAGAATGAATAAATCGTAGGTTTACCCAAACAGTGGTACTTGAAGGATAATGTTCTTTCCCAAAAAAAAAAAAAAAAATAGGCAACAAGCAGTTTCCCTGATAGTGAAAATTCTAAATCGGAGGCCGTAATGCCGTATCAGATTCTGATGTGCAATGAAGTGCTGCCAAAAGTGTGGTCGGTGGGCCATCATTGCTCATAAGTCGTAAGCCCAATGCAAATTGCCAAACATATATCTAATTCTTTGAAATAAAAAAAAAAGAAGATATATGCATAATCTGAGTGTTTGACCCAAACGTGTAAGCGACAGTTCCGTGTACATATTCCTTTGAAAACCAGACACAGAGAAGGAAATTTTTTTTCCCGAACTGAAGAAATAAGCCAATTTGTTCCTAAGTTTTTTACTCCAAAATTGAATATCCTTGCATCCTAATCAAACACACGTTCTCTATGTCGTTTGATTTCATTTCATAGCTCAAAACCAATAACCCACTTGAGTATTATCTATTTTCCCATAGTTTCCTCAGCAATTGAATTTGCTAGAAGTCAAAACAGAGAGACACAACTAAACAAGTGGGTTTCTTGATCTGGGTTCATTTCTTTTTACTTATATATGTATATATGCTATAGAGGTTTTATCGCATATCTATTGAATATTTCTCTTCTGATTGTGGTGTTTTCTTCTCTTTGGGAATCTGTAGTGTATCCAAAGGTGAAGGTCCTCGACCAAGATGAAGATGATCAACGACCTGTATATGATCACAATAGAAGTTCTTCGATGTTTTTAAATGATTTGCAGTCTCTCTCTATATATGATTCTTGTTTTTCAGGTATTCCTCGCCGTTGCCTTTCCTTTTAATTATCTGTTCCATTTTTCTTTGTTTATATATGGGAGTAGTTGGAGCCTGAGGACCTACCTGTAGTGTTTGAATGGTTTATTAATACATGTGGCTATCTGGGTTTTTTTAAATTTTTTTTTTATAAGTAGCTATCTGGGTTTTAATAATTTCTTTGTTGTTATTGTTTGTAGATTTTTTATTTATTGTTTTATATTTTTCTTACACAGTTCAGAAGTTGATTTTCTGTTTAGTTTATCTTTTTAGTGACTTTTGACTTGTATATGGTATCTTTTAACTCTACCAAGTTAGCATAGTTGCCTATGGTTCTCAGGAACAATTTCCCGTTATTTGGATATCAGGAATAAGAAGGCAAAGGAAATAAAATCATTTGTTGCTTGAAATTGGATTCCTTTCTTAAAAGTATTGTTGCAGTTCTTCTTTTCTTTTCTAAAATCAAAACTGAGCCTTCATGTTGTCATTACTCATTCCAAAAGATAAGTGATAACTTTGTTTTGTTGTGTTACCTTTTGGACTTTTCCCATCACATTTTTACAAACAAAAAAACATTTTCCTTTGAACCATTAAACATATTTTTGTAAAATTGATATTCCTTTTTTCTGTTTTTGCCAAATGTTGAAAACAAAAAACTATTAGCATATTCAACTCTTGTCCTGTTTCAGTATCCTTTGCGTAGGCCATAGGCTGATAAGCATGATGGAGGGAAAGATTCATGGCCCTTCAATTTAATTGGAAAAATTATATTTTCAACCTGCTGACACAATCACATAATGATGTTCTCTTCGGCTCGCTGCCGTGACTGTTATACTTGCTACTAGTATTACATTATGAAAAGGTGTGTTTCTCTTTGAACCGTGAATACATAGGGTGTCATGTCACCTTAGGGGCATTTTTAAGGCAAAAGAACAATTTCGGGTTCATCAGAGTTTAGATTTTTATTTGATATTTGTCAAGACATCAATGTTGGCTCCTAATATGATGGAATTAATACAATTCTTTCCTAGTGATACTTCTGTTTCTGAAACCAAAGAAGCCCGATGCTTAAGAATTAAGATCAATTGAGTTAAAGCTTGATGTAAGAATGGTTACCATGCTTGGTTCATGCATGAAATCTGGGGAAGTTGAAAACTGAGTTTGATAGTTCCCAAAAGCTACATTATTCGATATCATACATCTTTTTATTTTCTGACTTTCAATGCAATTATGCGATGAGTAAATTGTTCTTTGTCAATCTGTTTATAGCAGTTCTGATTCATACTATCGTAATGACTTTTATTGCTAATAGTGATGGAGCATCAAGATGTTTCTCCACCACTTGTAGCAAGAATTCCAAAGGCGTACATTCCAAATGTTGTCAGGCCAACAACTTCCGTATCTGAAGGTTGAATTCTACCCTTATGTGATTCTTGACACTAGACTTCCATTAGTTTTTACATGATATTTTTCAGTACTAACAATTGAGTCTATTCTGATTCACATGAGCAGAACAGAAAAATGAAAAATTTGATGAGGAGGAAAAACCAAATATCAGGGCTGGTCCGATCCTACGTCCACGTGCTGTCCTATCTAGTCCTGGTAATTTCATCTTACTTAGCTATTTGGATAAAATTTCTATGGCATCTTTTTTTAAGTCTCAATATTGTTTTCAGTCTGGCAAAGATTTCTATTCATGAGTGTTTGATTTGCAATCTTGATTTATACTCATCTAGCATTTGATGCCCTTTATATGCAGCCAAGATTTTCAGACCCCATCAGAGTAATAGAAGATCAATTTCAATCAAAAGAAATTGTTGAGAATATGCAAGATATAAAATCTAAAGATGGTGTGAAATGTTTCTTAAACAGCTTTAACATTTAAATATAGATTTTTCTGCAGTTAATATTTGAAGATTAGATAAGATAGGAGGAATTTAAACTAGACTTGATTTGTTCAGGGGTGTAGTTTCAGAAAATCCTTCTGTGTTACAGTCCTTTTGTTTGCATCACAAGAAGATGGGAATTTTGCTGATAATAAAAACTTTACAAAATGGAGAGTAGCAGCTTTCCTATCTCTGGGAGTGGTCAATACTTCATAAGTTCAACAATACGCAAATATCTTGCTAAACACAGTATCATCCAACAGCTATGATCTCAAGAACTCTTGTTTTAAATAAAGTTTTCACCATACAGTAGAACTTCTTTGTAATAAGCATAAAAACTTGTGTCATCACTAACAAACTCCACGAGTCATGTTGTCATGGTAGAGTCTTTGGCTGCATGCAGAAATGTGAAATGATTGCTGTTTATCTGCCTGTGATAGATAAAAGAATTAGCAAAGACAAATTGATTTCTACAATTTAGATCTTTAAATGGAAGCATAGCTTAAGCTGTATGCACTTCTCTGTGTATGTATCCATTCGCAACTTTTTTATGTGACGTGGGACCTCTAACTTATAGCTTATGATTTTGTTTTCAGATAATGATGCAGTTATTGGGAGTAAAAACAGGATTAAAACAGAACGACCTTCAAGTTTGAAGAATCATAATCAGACTCGAAATAGGCATTCGCAGTGTAAGGTTATCATGAGTCACGCCAACATTGAAAGTGCTATAAACACGGGAAAGTCCGAGGATGCCAATAATAAGTGTGATGTTACAGGCAATAAAGGGTTGGCAACATCAGTTTCACGTCAGAGAAGATACCTCAGAGCTGGAAAACCAAGCTCTCTGAGAATTTAGGGGTTTGATTTTTGGTTTTGGATGAAGACTCGTACTTTAGTGGATCATACTGATTTTGAGAGCTGTTTTTTCTCCCTAATTAGAAACATGCCTTTTACATAAGAGTATTCACATGAAGAGACATTTGTTGACAAAGTCCATAGTTTCTTTCACGCTGCTTTTTCCATGTTTCTCTCCTTGTTTCTTTCTTTTTATCTTTATAGTTTAAAATACATGTGTTCAGATTAAGAGTGTGATAGAGTTTTTATAAATTAGTAAAATATAGTCATTTTTATATTAGTTTTTGGATTTTTCTATTTTTCTAACCTGTACCCTTAAAGCAATAAATTGAAGCTCATCTAATTAATTAGGTGCAAAATTGGTCAAATGTGAAATACCCCATGCACAATTATTTTCAGATGAATTACAGGCATTCATGTTTCTTCTTCTCGCACTTCTTACGCTTCTCAGGTGGCAGCTCTTGCATATGTCAATGATAATTCAAATATATAACCTCACTGTTTCCCAAGATCTTTTTCTGTAAGGCAAAAGGCTAATTCTATTACTACAGATGAACAACTGAAACAACTCAACAAGAACCAGAAACCACCAACATAAACTCCCAGCAGCAAAGCAAAAAACAAAGGATCAAAATCAGACAATACAGAGAGCAGCTTGAGAAGCAACAAGAACACTAGCAGCCACCAGAACTCGCCAATTATAAGAAGTAAAACACCAAAACCTTAGAAACGCAGCCAGATGTATATTCGATGAAGAAAATGCTTCCCAGTTCCCACATACATTTCCCATGAATAGATTGATCCTCACGGACATGGATGTTATGCTTGGAAGCATAACTTCTACCAATAGCTGAATATGAAATGTGTCCTTCTGGCATGGATAATAATGACTTGCAGTTATAAAAGGGAAAAATGGTATCTCAAAATATCCCAATAGGTATGAGCAATAGTATTCATAAATTTAATTGGAAGTGCACTAACGTCACGTTGGTCCAGTGAGCATCCCCATCAACTAATCAGGTAGGCTTCTTTGAGTGGTATATCCTTTGTGCAGTAAATTGCACCAGAGTAGCCTTTTTTTTCAAAAACAAAACACATACAACCTCATCAAATAATCAATTGAAGCTCCAAAGAGAAAAACCAGATAAGCCTTTTGGAGGATGCTGGATCAAACATCATATCAAAGAAGAAAAGTAGAGGACCAGAAAGGAATCCCATAACACAGAGACTCAATAAAGATACAGCCAGAGGCACAACGCCAAAGAAACATTCACAGACATCTGCAATTCCAAAGAGTCAGCCTTCAATTCTCTAGTACCAAACCTCTAAATCAACAGTTCGAATCACAGCCGGCTTTGCAAGAGAGTCCACCATCTTGTTGCATTCTCGAGAAGCATGTATCACAATCGCCTTAGACAGAGAATTCATAAGACTTTCAATGGAAATGAGTGTGCTGCTGAATTTCCAAGGCTTTCTAGAGCCATGTTCCCAACTTACTGCCACTGAAGATGTAAGACTTTATAAAGTTGAAGAAATGCTTTGAACGCTGTTTATCACAAATCTCCAGCCGTGCCTGATGGAGAATTCTTACACGGGGATTTGGTTTCAACTTATACTCCAACGTCACAAGATGAGTAAATCAATCCATGAGTCCAGCCATATTTACCAATCTGTTTTCCTTCGCTAGCGATTAGAGTCTTACATCTCCGTTGATAGATCCTTTAGCCAGCACCACCTACCTCGAAAGGTGGCAAACCCAGGCTGCCAATGTATGCACCGATCAGCTTCTTGTTTCTATATCACTGCATCTGATACATAGTGCGAGCAATAATAATTTCACCCGTAACACGCATCAGATGAAACTTCTTATAACTGCTTAGAAGTAGTAGCGTTTGACTTTAAAATCATAATCTCTATCTCCATATGCAGCAATTCTAGAACATAACATAGTCTAGTAAACTCAGGATGCAATCTATCACCTGAAAGAAATACATGAGTACTGTTGTTTATCTCAATCCAACTACAACCTGGTTGCTTCTTCACTCCCAGTTCTTTCATTTGAGCCCAAATCCTCTCTGCATCTTCTTTTCTTCCACAACTCAGATACATTTCTGTCAAAATTAAGTATACACCAGAGTTATGAGGCTCTATTTCCAAAACCCTCTCACCAGCAATCTCACCTAGCTCGATGTTGTTGTGGATTCTACAGGCTCCAAGCAAAGCTCCCCAAACGCTTGCAGGAACTTCAATTCCGTCTGCTTTCATATCATTTAAAAAATCCATTGCCTCATCTATGAGTCCAAATCTCCCCAACAGATCAACTATACAAGTATAATGTGCACTTGTTGGCTGAAGAGAGCACTTGTTTTTCATATACTCAAAGTAGTGTCTACCCTCTTCTACAAATCCTGCATGACTACAAGCAGATAGAACACCTATAAAGGTTATATGATTAGGCTTAACATCTGCATATCTCATTTGTTCAAACATCTCCAGAGCTTTTTCAACATTTCCATGGTGAGCAAATCCACAAATTATAGAATTCCAAGAAACGACATCGTGGCTTGGCATGGAAGAGAATTCCAGCAAAGCAGAAAGCATATTTCCACATCTTGCATACATAGTGACCAATGCATTTGAAACAGAAATAAAATTATTGAACCCCATTTCAATTGACTGCGCATGAGTTTGTTTTCCAAGTTGTAAGCTTGGCAAATCTGAACAGATTGTCAGAACACTAGTAAATGTAGCTTCATCAAGGGATGCACCTGATTCTCTCATTCTGATGAAAAATTTTACACCTTCTTCACCATGATCATTTTCTCCTAATCCAAATATTATAACATTCCACATGGTTGCATCTCGAGTTGGCATCAATTCAAAAAGTTTAATGGCACTCCTAACCTCACCGATTTCAAAATATCCAACAATCATATTTGTCCACGATACAACGCCACTATATGGGCTTTTCTCCAGAAATGCATGAGCTTCCTCCAAAAGCCCATTTCTTATGAATCCCAATAGGACAGAGTTCCATGTCTTTAGACACTTTTGAGGCATTTCCATAAAATAATTCATAGCATCATTAACTCGTTGACCATTCACCAACCCACTTATCAATAGCTTCCAAGAATAAAAATCCCGTGTGGACATGTTTTGAAACAAAACTTCTGCCATGTCAAGGCACCCATTTTCTATATACCCTGCTATCATTGCGTTCCAAGCTTGAACATCCTTTATGGGCATATCTTCAAAGAGTTCCCGAGCTTCAACAATCTGTCCTGCTCTTGCAAGCCCTGAAATCATAATGGTCCAAGAAACAACATCCCTAGCACTCATTTGTCTAAAATAATCTTCAGCCAAATCAAGTTTTCCAAAATTCACAAGTCCTCCAATCACCAAGTTCCATGAAATCACATCTCTCAATGGCATCCCATTAAACATGCTCAGCGCCTTCTCTGTCAATCCATTACGAATATACCCTGCAATCACTGAATTCCACGTCACAACATCTCTAACCACCATTCCATCAAAAATCTCCTTTGCACCATCCACATTACCACCCTGCATCAAACCTGCGATCACCGTATTATATGAAAAAACATCGCGTTCAGGCATTTGATGGAACAAGCACATCGCCTTATCGGATTGTTTGTTTGAAAGTACCCACGAATCATGGCGTTCCATGTGACGATGCTTCTTTGAGGCATTTCATCGAACAAATTCCGGGCTTCTTGAATCAGACCATTTCTCATGTAGCTTGTGATCTTTAAATTGAAAGGCTTTATATTTGGATATCCTGTGGATGTTTGTCTTCGTGTGTGGAATGTTGGGGTTTTGAGAGAGAGTTTTCTGGTGAGTTTCAGAGAAACAATTTGGGTCAATTTGAGGATGGAGCAAGAAGAGAACATAATCCATTAGTTTACTAACTACCAAATGGAGGGAAAGTGAAGAATACATATACATGGATTGGTGATCAGATGTGCTTGAGCTTATGTGAGCTCACAACATTAGCTCAAATATTATGTTTGGATGGGAGTAATAAACTAATAATGGGAATAGAATGGAAGGGATAAAGGGATAGTAGGGGTTAATGTTACTTTCCCTTGATTGAGTGTTTTTCTAAAAGGAAATAAAATTGAAGGGTCCTTCAAACCATTTTTTTTACCTCAAAAACTCTATTTCTAATTTTTTTCTTAATTTAGATGTTTTCAAGATTTTTTCTTTTTATAATTAATAGTGAAATGTATTTTTACAACTTCTATTATAACTTGCATTCTGTTTCTTCGCAAAAAAGTTCACGATAGTTACGTTAAACCCATTTTCTCCATTCCTTTTGTTAGTATTATGAAAACTCTATCGTAGATTTAGTTCATAAAATTTTCTTTTGAACCACCTATGCCCTTGGGATTATGCAACAGAGAATAACAGTTTTTATTTTTTGATCTAAAAAAATGTCATGGTTTAAGTTTTAGACAAAACTCTTTAGCATTATACTTCAACAATGGGAAGCTTAAGCACATTTTAATAACTCTCAAATACACTATTTAAAGTCATGAATTATAGTGTAATTAGTAAATTACAATTACACCTTTAAGGTTTGGTCAATATTACATTCCACACACACTTTTACCTATATTACATATGTATCTTTTATTTAGTTGTGTTAACAAATAAAATTAAAATAATACAAAAATTAGTCATATTTTTAGAAAGTTGGAATATGAAACTTTTATTTTCACATAAAATAGAAAAAAATTGCAATTGCATTTGGTAACAGAAAATAATAACAAAAATGTAAATAATTAAAAAAACGATTTTTTTATGTGAAATTAAAAGGGTAAGGACGAAAACTGAAAATATAACAAATGGAGCATTAAGCTAAAAGAAAATGAGGATTGTTTTAAATCTAACTGTTTTTGTTTTTTTTTTAAATTTTATTTTATGTTTTGGTTTTTCATTTTTTTTTCTTCAATAAGGGTGTTTTTCTTAAGACAATAACAAATTGACAACAAAGTGAAGATAAAAGAAATACTCCAAAACAACATGGATCTGAACATAAATAAAACCAACCCATAGTACCCTGCTTGGTTTTGATGTTTTGAGTCCTTTCACTATAGTATGTTGAGGTAGATTTTATACCGTGATTTGGTAATGCTTATGTTTAGATCATGTGTAGAGACGTTCACATAGCGTTGATCAGGGGTGGATTTAGCATGGGGTAGTGGGGGTGTCTCCATTTGATTTTTGAAGTTGCTCAAAAAAATAAATAAATTGTTTAGTTTTTCCAAACCAATTAACCAAACACACAAACTTTGTTCTTTCACGTCCTTTCAGTTCACATCTTTTGTCTTCACGATATGTTCTTTCAAACTTTCAACCAAACAAGTTTGATCGGTGTAACTCGTTGTTTCTCTTTTTTTTTTAGCGTTGGGCTAAGTTGCAGAGAATAAACATTTTTGCCTTGAGTCGATTGATAACTTTATAATCTTCCCAAGCGCTCAGGTTGATTAAAGTTTTTAGCCCAACTAGATCTGTTTTTTTAAATTAATTGAGAGAAGAAAATAGAGAGATCAATAGATGAGAAAGAAGATAGCAAATTGACAGAAAAGTGTAAAAGAAACTGAGTTTTCCTTTATATTTTTAAGTTTTTTAGGACTGTTAGTGGGATTTGTAGTGGATTTTAGTTGAGTGCCAATCCTTGGCTTTGATTTTTAATCTTTTATATTGACAATCACTTCTCAATGGCTTTGATTTTAATTTTTAATATCTGATTTGGTTGTAATTATGCACTTTGTCACACTATGTGTATGTAGTAGATTTGATGGAGAAATTTTGAATTCTTAACTTGAATTGATTTTTTTTAGATGAAATTGATTTTATTGACACAACGATATATTTGGAGGATTGAGTAAAAGAACAATTTGATAAGTTTATTAAAAATATTTTGTAATTGCTCATAAGAATAGCTACTACTTAAATAAGTTAATTATTTTTTATATTATATTTTGCTCATAAATAAAACTTTTAAATTTAAAAATATAAAGATGTGAATTAACATATGTTATATGGATTCTTCATTTTACTCTATCATACTCGTGTCAGACCCTCGACACTCGGACACTTCAAATTAAAGGAAAATTTATGATAAATATTAAATATAGACGAGTCCGACACTCAGACACATACCCTTATCCGATACTCATACCCGAGTCCAGATAACATAGAAATTAACTATACACACACACACATATATACACAAAAATATTTTTTTGACGAGCCCAATATCTGTGTACGAAATTTTGAACCCATTTTAACCAAGTCCCCAAGTCCAATATTTTAAAGTTCAACGAGTCAAACACTTAGACACGTATCTGTACCCAACCTTTTCCTGAGTATGTGTAACATAATCTTGAATTGTATGAAGAAAAAAAAGTATGTGTTCGAGTTAAGAAATACAAAAAAAAATACTTTTGTTATGTGATAAAAAATATCATCGGTGTTTTCAAATACATATTTATAGTTTATTTATATAATATAAATGTATATACATGTTCCCACGAGCAAAACTTTTTGGATTTGCCATTGGTGTTGATCACTGTTTTCAGAGGCTCGAACCCACACCCAATTGAGTAGGAGGAATACAAGTCTTAATCACTAACTTGGTTGTTCTTGTTGGGTTATTATTATACTTCATAAATATTTATTACATATTATCTGATTTAATAATAACAATTTCACACTATTTAATCATTTACAAGTTACAATAATATAAAAATGAAAGATTATATATAAAGTTAGTAAAAGTATTAAGGGTTTTTCTAACCTGGAAATCCAAGTATTAAAGTTTGTTGATAATTAATAAATTTAAATTTAACTATTAATATTTTTTCAATATTATTTATATTATTTTAATTAATTATTATTTTATTAGAATTTAAAAATGCGCCACCGTCCCAAAAAGCATACACCCCAATGCCCCGAGGCTTATGTCTTGCCTTACTGAGGCAAAACACCTCAATTAATGCTTTTACTTCTGAAAACACATCACTTTCTGTAATACTCATATTCGTAAAGTAAGGGTAAAGAAGTAATTTAATAAATATGACATGAAATTAAATTAATATATTTATGTGAAGGATTTAGTATTGAATAAAATAATTCTTTTGAAAAAAAAACTAGACGCGTGAATGTGTAATTACAAAGAAAATGAAAAAAATATCGTGAACAATAAAAAAAAAAAAAACCAACATGGCAGCATGTGACAACTTGCTGCCAAAAATTTATGCATGTGAGCCACGACTCAGATGTCATGGCAACTTAGAAATTGGGGGGGGGGGCGTTGAAGAGCAAAATTTTGAAGAGATTTCCTGCGGAATTTCATAGAGAATCACGAGAAACTATCAGAAAAATAGAAGGTAATAACGTAGTGTTTATTTTTTAATTTTTAGCATACATGAAATTTTCTGAAATTCAAAGTGGGAATTTTCAAAGGGTATGGTTTATGAAGAATTTAAGAAATAATTAGATTTAAAATAAATATTATGTCAGGTGTTGACGATCAGCAACAGAGAAAAATTGCTGAGAAGAGTGGGAAAGGCAAAGAGGTGATCTACGGGTAGCTTTAAGTGCTATGTGGTGAGTTAGATTTACTTTAAGTAATCAAAATAAAAATTAATATCTAGTGATAATATTAAAATAAATTATTAGTTTATGCTTTGGTGGTAGATAAAAATTTGAGCGATAGGTATGATATGAATTTTGGAAATGTGAAAAATTATTACGTGCGAAATAATATTTTTGGAATAATAAGTTGATTTAATAATAAAGTGATAAGTGAAATTTTTGATGCGTTATGATTGATGTTTTGATATGAATTATGAGGAGATGAAATTTAGTGGATCTTGATAAGCTTTAATGGATGATTTGATGTGATTTAGGATGAAAAGAATTTAGTGAAATTTTTTTATATATAATTTGAGAAAAATTAGAATAGCCAAAATTAAATATTTGAATTCAGCTTTTTTTTTATGTTATTGTTCAGATGCATACTGTAGACTGCATAAGAAGAAAGAAAGTGGAAGATTAAAATAAATTATATTTTAATGAATAGTCTAAGGATGACACGTGGACGTGCTAGAGCTAGAGTTAGAGTTGTTGATTTGAGAAGGCGTGGTAGGCCCCCAATATTTTTGACAAGATTAGGTGGAGTCTGAATTTGTGGTTCCTAGAAGGGAACGTGTTAACAGTATAATTGATCTTAGTAAAGGTGTGAAAGAATCTGAAGTTGAAATAGATGAGCTAAGATAAGCTCTTACACATGCTCTTGAGAAAATGAATGTAACAGATGATAGAGTTGGTAGCCTATAAACATAGACTTGATGAACAGGCTAAAGCAGTGTCTGAGATTATTGTAAATCCAGTAATGGTAAATGTTCAAAAGTGAAAAGGTGAGTTTATGCACCAAATATAGAGAGATTTATTTGATATTTTACCAATAACTGTCAGGCAGAGGGTGGTCCTTGCTATGTTCAAATTAGAGAGAGAGACCCTAGAATGGTGGGAGGATATTCTTCATAGGATACATACAGATATGGATAGACCCTTAACCTGGAATAGGTTTAATGAATTTTTTCTTGATAAATACTTTCCTTATACTTCTAGAGCCCAACAAGATAGAAATTTTATTTATTTGGGGTAAATGTGTTGACTATGGGGCAGTATGATAGAGATTTGTGGCTTTGTCAATTGTTGTACCAGAAATTGTAGACCTAGAGGAGAAGAAGTGTAAGAGGTTCAAAAATGAACTATGTTTTAAGATTTGATGAAACTATCTTACATGAGACATATGAATTATGTCAGATTAGTGGATATAGAACTTTAGAGTAAGAAGAATGTGATGGAAATTTGAGGTAGGAGGAATTGACGAAAGAGGTCTAGATTTGAGGAACTCAGAGGTGGTACCAATATAAGTGTGCAGGGTGGGAGACCACCCAGAGGAGGCATTCCTTGTCACAAGGAACTGAAGTACAGAGTTATAGGCAAGCATGATCTGTTACTTATGTAGCTCAGAATACTATTGGTGGGACCCTTAGATTTGGGAGACAGGTTATGGGAACTGGGAGTCATGGTGGAGGAAGTAAGTATACCACCAAGGAAAAGTGGTAATCTGATGTATGATTGAGAGACAGCAGTTTGTCATAGATATATTTAGATAAGATATTTATCTCATAATTGTTTTAATTTGAAGTGCTTTGTATATAGAAAAGGTGGACATATCAATGTTGGTTGATCTTGGTGCAACCAATTCTTTTGCATCCAGTATTCATATGAAGTCTATTAAAGTATATATTAGTATTTTGATGCAAAATATTTTTGTTGAAGTTCCCACTAGAGATAGAGTGATAATCATAAATGTTTATAAGGGTTGTGTGATTCGTATCAGTGATAGAGAATCTGAAGTTGATTTATTATCTTTGAATATAATATAATTTTGAGAATGAATTGGTTGTTGACATATTACACTTGGGTTGATTGTTTTAGAAAGAAGGTAGTGTTCTAGATATGGACATGAGAAGTGTAACTTTCAGAGAGAACACAAAATAATCTCGAACTATCTTATTTTACTCTGACTACCAGTAAATAGTTGAAGAAGGGTTGTGAGAAGTATTTGGCATACATAATTGATTCTAAAAAGGAAAATAGGAAGTTAGAAGAAATCTTGATAGTGAAAGATTTTCATAATGTGTTTCGTGAAGAGTTGTCCAAATTGTTCTCAGTAAGAAGATTTAGTTTCCTATAGATGTGATTTTGAATTCAACACACATATCTATAGCACCCTATAGAATGACACCAGCTGAATTGAGAGAGTTGAACATACCATTTTAAGAATTTTTGGATAAACAATTTATCGGACATAATGTATTTAGGGAGCCCTTGTGTTATTCGTAAAGAAGGAAGTTGGAATGATAAAAGTGTGTATAGACTACATATAGTTGAATATTAGTGATAGAGGATCATGGTTAACGAATATAGTTGTACAGTTGTCCATAGTAAAATGTTTTAGAGGTACAAGGTTGAGATAAAGAGATAGAAAATATTAAGCATTGAGTGCTTACTAGAAAGTATTTTGAGTTCAAAATTTTGAAATGAGGGTATTTTGGTATTGGACCATAGAAATTGTGTTCCCAATAATGCGAAGTTGAAAGAGGAGTTAATAAGAGAGGCACATGATGATGTAGATTCGATGCAACCAAGTAACAATAAGATGTATAGATGATGGAGACGAAATTTTTGGTGGTCAGGATTAAAGAAGGATGTAGCTGAGATTATGAGGTTGTATGGAGCACCATTAAGTATAGTGTCAAAAAGAGATGTTAGATTTATATTTTAGTTTTGGAAAGGCTTTCAAAAAGCCACGGGTACACGATTACAATTTTATAAAAAATTTCATGCTAAGGCAGAAAGGATTTTTAGAGTACTAGACGATATGTTAAGGGCAAATGTGATGAGTTCTCAGTAAGTTAGGATGCTTACATGTCATCGATTGAAGTTGCTTATAATAATCAGTATCAAACTACTATTGGGATGACACCGATTGAAATAGTGTATGGTAGGAGGTATAAAACTCCAACATGTTGGGAAGAAATGGGAAAGATAAATATATCTGGTCCATCAATTATTAAGTTAACAATTGAGAGGACAAACTGGTTAGGAAGAACCTCAGAGCAGCTCAGAACAGACAGAAATGATATATTGATAAAAGAATGCGACCTCTCGAGCTCCATGTTGGTGATTGACTATTTTTGAAGATATTTCCGTGAAATGATGTGTTGAGGTTTAAAAAGAAGGGAAAGTTGAGTTCGATATTTGTGAGGCCCTATGAGGTGATCGGGAGAATTGGACCAGTAGCATATCGTTTGGAATTGCCTCCAGAATTAAAGCATTTATATAATGTATTTCATGTTTCACTTTTAAGAAAGTGTTTACATGATGAATATTGTAATGTTTTGAACTAAGTTATAGAAATTCAGATAGATTAGGCTTATATACAAGTACCAATGAGAATTTTAGACAAAAAGAACAAATCTTATATAATACAAAAATTTCATTAGTTCAAGTTTTGTGGTGGAATAAGGATGTCGAAGAGATTACGTGAAAGTATGAGACAACTATGAAGAAATATTATTCACGCTTGTTTCTGGAGTAAAGTAAGGAAATTTCCAGGACGAAATTTTTGTAAGATGGGTAGAATTGTAATACTCGTGTTCGTAAAGTAAGAGTAAAGAAGTAATTTAATAAATATGACATGAAATTAAATTAATATATTTATGTGAAGGATGGCGTGAGGGTGAAATTACAAATAAAAAAAAACAACGTAGCAGCAGGTGGCAAAATTTTGAAAGGGTTTACTGCGGAATTTCATAGAGAATCACGAGAAGCAATCAGAAAAATAGAAGGTAATAATGTAGTGTTTATTTTTTAATTTTTAGAATACATGAAATTTCCCGAAATTCAAAGTGAGAATTTTCAAATGGTGTGGTTTATGAAGAATTGAAGAAATAATTAGATTTAAAATAAATATTATGTCAGGTGTTGACGATCAGCAACCGGGAGAAATTGCTGAGAAGAGTGGGAAATGCAAGGAGGTGATCCACGGGTAGCTTTAAGTGCTACATGGTGAGTTAGATTTACTTTAAGTAATCGAAATAACAATTAATATCTAGTGATAATATTAAAATAAATTATTTGCTTATGCTTTGGTGGTAGATAAAAATTTGAGTGATAGGTATGATATGAATTTTGAACATGTGAAAAATTATTACGTGAGAAATAATATTTTTGGAATAATAAGTTGATTTAATAATAAAAGCGATAAGTGAAATTCTTGATGAGTTATGGTTGATGTTTTGATATGAATTATGAGGAGATGAAATTTAATAGATCTTGACAAGCTTTGATGGATGATTTGATGTGATTTAGGATGAAATTTGGTGGATTTTAACAAGTTTTGATGGATTATTTGATGTGATTTGGGATGAAATTTAATGGATTTTGACAAACTTTGATGGATAATTTGATGTGATTTGGGATGAGAGGAATTTAGTGGAAATTTTTTATATATAATTTGAGAAAAATCAGGATAGCCAAAATTAAATATTTGAATTTATGTTTGTTTTTTTTATGTTATTGTTCATATGCATATGCATTAAATGAAAAGAAAATAATCGAGAAAGCAGCCGGTCTAATTGAAAAACAGTAACAGTCAGTATGTGCTGGAAATAAAAGGGACACCATGACATCCGGTATATGCTGGAAATAAATTCTGTGGTAGCCAGGACAAGCTATAAACAAAAGAACCGGGAAGACAATCGATCTAAATGAGAATAAAAGAACCGGAAAGACAGCCGATCTAAGATAATAAAAACATGTCGACATGTGGGAAGACGTTCCCATAATAATAATTCATGCATTGCATCTGTTTTAATTATTGCTTGCATTATTTAAATGTTGATGTGTGGTGTGTTATTGTAGATTTATTTATAGATGGATGAGTCTCATATAGAGATAGTTATGGTGATAAGAACCATCTAAGTGGTAGATTTATAATGTAAACCTCATTACGAGGTAATTTTGAGATAATTGATGGGCTTAAGGTGAATTAATAAATAAGAAAAAGAGATTGATAGAGAATAGGACTTATGATATGTGTAGTGATAGTGGAATGCTAGTATCAAGTTGTGAGAGATATAAATGATTAAATATTGAAAGACCATTTATACAACTGAATACTTTTAGTAAATTTAATTCATTGAACTTGTGAAGCTCACCTCTCATTGTGCAATGATTTCAGGTAGTAGACGTGACAAATAGTTTGATGAGTTGAGGTTCAGACGAAATCATTTTCTGTAAGTCACGTACATGTCAACTTCCTCAAACTAATGAGAAAATGAAAAAAAAATTATTTGTAAATATTCATGCATTTTACGTTGTATATAATATTTAAAGATCAGATTGATGCATCTCCCCTATTGAGAGTTGAAAATTGATGTAAAATAATTTCTGTTAGTATTATTTTTATTTATTACATATATGTGTCGTGCTGAGATTTTCAAAATGTAATGACGCCGTCTCGGGAGTGACCAACCCGGGATGGGTCATTACGCTTTCTCCTTTCAAATTAACATTTATTATATATAAAAAATGAAAAGGAAAAAAAGGAAAAAAAAAAAAGGCCCTAGCTAAAAACTAAAAAACCACACTACATGTATCCACTCTGAAGTCTGAACTAATCTTATCCCTTTCTTACTGGACACAATCTGCCCACATCAACTTACAATCATACTCTTACACCCATCTCATTAACACTTTCCTCTCCCCCATCATTCCCCCACACCTCACACACTATCTTTCTCTCTCACACACGATTAATTACTCTTCATTTACCTACCTTTTGAAACTAGAAAGCAGAGCACTAAAATCATTAATCGTGGCAGCCACAGTAGCAACAATGGGCTCATCTCTATCTTTACCCCTTCACACCCTGAAATGCATGTGTTCTAACAACAAGCAACATTTCCCATTTGATCCTTCTCCAATCCTCATGAGATTAATCTCATGAGGATTATTCCCATTAGACTTAAAGGGAACAAAGGGTTATTCCCATTGGCTTTTGCAATTATTGAAATAGAGTCCAATGATAGTTGGAGGTGATTTTGTGCATTACTTGTAGACTACATTGGTAGTGGGTTCAGAGAGAAGCCTTTGACAATCATGTCTGACAAACTAAAAGTAATGTTGTGAAGCTATTTATAAACCTTCTTGTGTTGAGTTTATTTGTAATTGTTTTATGATGAATATTAATAAAGTACTATTTTTGTATAGAGGCTTGAAAATGTTGTTCACGATTATTTTCCAAATGCCTACCATAGGAATTGTGCTAAGTATGTGTATAACAACTTCAGAGCTAATCACCTAGGGTTGGAACTAAGGGGTGATTTTTGGTGGTCAGCTAAGGCATACCATAGAGACAATTGGATATCTGTTATGCAAGAGAGGTAACTTGCTCGGAGATAGTTGCTTAAGAAAGAACTCACATAGGCAAGACACACTTTTGATACAACATCAAAAGGTGATCATATATCCAACAATCATACTAAGAGTTAAAATGCTTAAGTCACTAAGCTAAGGAATAAGCTAGTTTTATTGTTGTTGAAGATGTTAAGGATTAAGTTGATGACAAGGTTACAAAAAAAGGTGTACTATTGGTACAATATGGGAGGGTAAAGCGACTCCAAATATCTAGCAGAAGTTGAACAAGACACTGCACTCTGCAAGGTGGTCTTCTTTCTTCCCATCTGGCAAAAATGAGCATAAATTAATAGACAATTGAATCAAATATTCTGTTGATTTAGGAGAGAAGACGTGTAGTTGCAACTATTGGGATATCAATGGGATCCCATGTAAACATGAAACAATTTTTATAACGCAGCATGCTAGAGGTAACTTAGAAGATTATTACCATGAATACTTCCATATGAAAACCTACCTAGAGGCCTATAGTGACATCTTCACTCACTTCTAAAGTTTACTTGACTCCATCAAGTATGGATGAAAGTACACTAGCTCTCCCAGTAAAATGATTACCTGAGAGGCCTAGGATAAAAAAAAAAAGAAACTGGTGAACCTGGGCCATGCATTTTTAGGAAAAGGACATGCACGATAAGATGTGATACTTGTGTATAGCTTGGACACAATAAGAAAACATGTCAAAGAGAAACTACAAAAAAGAATAATACAACTTGGATTTTGTTTGGCATTTTGGATTTTTGTGTGGATATTAGATGCATAGTTGATGATATTAGATGTACAAAACTTTTTTGTTAGATGCATACTTGTTGATATTAGATGCCTAGTTGATGAGAAGACACATAGTTGATTTAGATGCACAACTACCTTTTTTTTTTGTGTGCATGGCACAGTGAAGTGCTTTACTTGTAGTCATTTGATAGCCACAGGCCCAAAAGTGCTGATAGAGTTTAACTTTATGGATTGAGCAATGGCTACTTAATAAGATGACTACTTTATTTGATTTATACTTATCTCTAACTTGGATTGACAAAATTTTATACTGATATATGCAATGT
This sequence comes from Bretschneidera sinensis, assembly GCA_023935145.1. NCBI lineage: Eukaryota > Viridiplantae > Streptophyta > Magnoliopsida > Brassicales > Akaniaceae > Bretschneidera > Bretschneidera sinensis. Next base: position 119,484,624 of record CM043699.1, read on the forward strand.
GAATTGGATTGAACAAAGAGTATAATGATGCGTCAAGAGAAAATGACTTCATTTTCATTACTTGAAACAATAACTACACCACCAAATTAGCACTTTAATTTTCAATTGTTCAACAATAGACCAAGTACCCACATGAATATAAAGGAATTACAAAAAAAAAAAAAAAAAAAAAACAACTATACACACTTTAATCACCCCACCACTCTTTTGTTAAGCATAAATGGTACACTTAATCTTTGAATCTCCTCCCTTAAATTTCAAATTTCTCAATGAAATTTAAGCTTAATGGATTGTATCACATTTGCATCAATTGGAGGCAATGCAAGTGGTTCTTACTGGGCTCACACCAACCCAATAAAGCATTATATTTCTTCTTATCACAAGAATAATACAAGTTGTTTTTGTTTCTATCGGATTAAAAAGTCTTCATTTTTTCTCATGGACCACATTGACATATTCAATCAAAGAATTTTAGGTCTCACCCACTATTGTTTACACTTGTAGAAGGCTTGATTAATTATGCCTAAGAAATGAAAAATAATTTAGTGGTGCATTTTATTGAACAATAGTCTGCCACAGAATGCGAATAAGATAATAAAACAAGGGAAGACTCCAAGCTCTCATCCATGGCCCCTTCTATAATCAGATGCCAAATGAAGAAATAATTTACGGAAAAAAAAAATGCAAGAGGATATTAACTACACTAACTCAAATTATAGAGGTTGAAGAAAAATACAAGAAGAGATCAAATTAGAAAGAGAAGAAGAATAAAGAAGCAGAGAGAGAGAGAGAGAGACATTGAGTGAGCGAGAGAGAGAGAGACGCTGAGTTCAAGATAGAGGACCTTTGAATATGTGTGCTTCGAGAGGGAGAGAGAGAAAGACATTGTAGTGATGAATATAGAGATGGAGAGATTCAAATATGAGGGATTAAAGATGAGATTTAGAACAAGTCAAAGAGAAGTCCTGGGGTATTTTTGGATTTCCATATGAATATACTGAGGTGGATTACAGTTTGACTAAAAACTTCATGTCTGACTAACCATTAACTTCACGAAAGGTGGTATCTTTAAGGAAATTTCAAAAATCACATAAGACAAAGGTGGTTTTTGACATTTCATCAGAAAGGGGAAGGTAAGTGTAGCGACCCCTAATGTCGGGAGTTTTTGTAATTTTCCAACAAAAAAACAATGGAGCATAAAAAACAGAAGAAGAATCATACATTTCAATACATTATTTTATCAAACCAATTCGTCATTAGTACTGGCAACCAACTGTCAAATTTTCAAAGACATTTTAATTTACAAAATCTTAAGCGTCTGTTTGGTTGGTGGGATTAAAGTGATATTGAACTATTTTAATCCCATATGATATTATTTTAATCTAACATGAATAGTTATCTTTCATTTGGTTTGAGAGATTTATTATTCGTGTAGGATTAAAGTGAGATAAAATTAATCATAATTTTACTTTTTTGTCCTATCTCTTCCTATGAGATAGAATCTATCCCACCCATGTAGGATTATTATTTTTTTCTTTTTACCCATTTTACTTTTGAATAATAATAATTATTATAATAATAGAAGTAATTATTATAATATTATTATTTTTTATACTAATAATATTAATAAAAATAATATTTAAAATAATAATAATGATAATAGTAATAGTTGGTGAGATTAAGAATACCCATGTGGGACTAATTTTATTTATTTTTTCCCTTTTTATCCTTGAATAATATTAATTATTGTAATAATAGTGAAAATAATGATAATTATAATAAAAATAGTTATTATAATTAATAGTTATAATAATAATTACTATTACTATAAAAAAAATATAATGATAATGATAATGATAATGATAATGATAATGATTATTATTATTATTATTATTATTATTATTATTATTATTATTATTATTATAATATTTTTATATTATTATTATTATATTTTTTCTTATAATCATAGTAATAATAATAATTAATATATTATAATCATATTTATAAAAATATTATTATGTTAATTATAGTAATAATTATTACAATTATGATGATAAAATAATAATTTAATAATAACTATTATTTATTACTATTATAATAAAAATTATAATAGTAAAATAATAATAATATTATTATTATAATGATCATAAATGTAATAATTTTTTTAATGATGATAATAATAATTGTAGTAATTATGTAATGATAATAATAATAATTATAATAATATATGAATAATAATGATAATAACAATTATTTCATAATTATAATAATACTAAGAATAATATTATTTTTATCATTATAATAATATTATAATGATATTGATAATAATAATTATTATTGCTATAATAATAATGATTATAATACTGATAATAATTATTATTATGATTATTGATCATAATAATTATCATTGTTATAATTATAATAGTATAATTATCATTATAATTAAATTTTAGGGTTTGTGAAGAAATTAGAGATCATTAAAGATAATAAATAGTGTTAAGATATTTTGGTATTTAAATTTTTTATCTCACTTTAGTTTCAATCTAACAATCTATTGAACTAACCATAAGATTAAAAATCATTTTAAAAAAACATAAAATTAAGATAATAACTCTTTAATCTTTTTATTTTATCTAATTTTAATCCTAATATTAACCCATTATAATCTTGTCAACGAATCTAACGAATCCAACAACCTAATAAATAACTAAAACCCTAAAAAGATCAATTTTTCTTTTTATTGAAAAAATCATTTCACTTTAAAATAATAAAAAAATGATTAAAATAAAGTTAGCAAAAAAGCGATGGCCAGATTAGGGAAAAGTTTTTTCCGTTATGTATACAGTAACTAATTCTGGTGACGGCTATCAAAAAAGTTTCTTTCTATTTTATTTTTTAAAGGAGAAAACGGAGGGCAGTGATTTATAAACACAAAACAGAACAAAAACCCAAAAAACAGAGTGAGAACAAAAGGAACCAAAAAACCAGTGGAGAAGATCTTCCCTCAAATCTATATCTCTAGGTCTCGCTTTCTCTCTCTAAAACCCTTCATATCCTCTCTTTAAAACAACATCTTAGATTTCTCCAACTATATATAAAGTATTGATGTTTTATATATGTAAAAATTCATTTAAACTAATATAAAGGGTTTTGGTGTTGTGTACAGATCTTGAGGGAGGGTTGGGCATTGGCGGATCTATCTAGCTTTTGTGATTCCCAGGGTTTAAGGGGTTTCAAGAAATGGCGACTCCCTATACCATCCCGGTTACTGCTGCTCAGGTTTTTGTTCACTCTCTATTTCTTTGCTTTTATTTTTTCTTTTCTTTATTTTAGTTTCTTTAATATCTGAACTCAAAAAATGATTATAAAAAATAACATCTGGGTTTTGGTTTTCTGGGTTTCTTTTCCAGGTAGGGACATACTTTGTGGGGCAGTACTATCATGTACTACAGCAACAGCCAGAGCTTGTGCACCAGTTCTACAGTGATGTCAGCACCATGCTTCGTATCGATGGCGACGCCAGAGAGACTGCTACTGCAATGCTGGTATTTATGTCTCTTTGTTACATTTTTATAATAATTTCTGTCTCAAGTTTTGGTTCTTCTTCTTTTATTTCTTCGTTTTATTTAGTGATACTCTGACCAAGAATGGAAAAGGGTATTCTGTTTTCATGTGTGCTCTGCATTTCAGTGCATGTAAATTACAGCATGAAAATGGGCTGTGCTTACTTTTTTAGAAATTAGTAACTATTTTTTTTTGGGGGAAACTTCTGGTATCAAGGAGTTTTAGGTGTGCTGACAGTTATTATCTGATTTATAGGTTTAGGATTATAATGAAAGCAAGCAATGGTATAAAATGATGCTGTTTCTGTCAACATAAATTTCTTTTAGCATTTAGGTTTTGACATCTTAATGTTTCTGTTTGGACTAATATGCCTTTACTAGGCCTTCATGATTATAGATACGAGGAACTCCGTACGCCTTGGTTTGTGGTACGGGTATGCAAACGTACCCACGTGTACGTTACCTACCCATACACGGTACTTTGGGTAAACTTAAATGATTTTTATTGTGTATAAGTACATGTATAAAATTAAGATATTAGATATATTTATACGTATAATTTAAATAGAAATGTGTGCATAATAACAGTTTAGAAGATATTAGAGTTTTGAAAAAATAGTAAAGTCAGTAAATTTATTATTAGAAAATATAAAGTTAAAATAAAGTTTGAGCATTCTCTTATTGTCTTTTTTGTGTCTAGAAATCTTTTTTTTTTCAATTTTTAGCTAAAAGTCTTAAAAAAAAACCGGATCGCCAATGGATCTGGTGAGTGAATGCACCACGAATCAGAACGTAAGATCTGGACTACGGTTCCAAGGGGGAATAGGGATCCGGGTAACTATGTTCATGATATCTCAGTTGATACGTATCTTGCATTGTTATTGTCTTGTGCTGTTACAAAAATACTTATTTTGTAAAGAGTGAGTTTTATTTCTGGATATACTCTATTTTATACTTGCTTTCATTGTTTGTCTATGTTGTGCAATAAGTAGAAGACTTGTCTACTATTGACCCTTCTCATATATCCATTTTGCAGCAAATACATGCGCTCATTATGTCGCTGAATTTTACTGGCATCGACATCAAGACTGCACAATCCCTGGAATCTTGGAATGCAGGTGTTCTTGTGATGGTTTCTGGTTCTGTGCAAATCAAAGATTTCAGTGGCAGAAGGAAATTTGTCCAAACATTTTTTCTTGCACCTCAGGAGAAAGGCTATTTTGTTCTTAGTGACATTTTTCACTTCATTGATGAGGAACCAATTCACCACCATCCAGCAGTCTTATTGTCCCAGAGCAATCTTGATTCCAAGCTCAGTGCTTCTGCCACAATTCCAGAACCAGGTATTTTGACATAAACTAAATTCTGTAGATTTAGGATGGCACTATTACATGGCGACGGCGTAATAAGAACAAGTTTGTTCTTCAGCAAAGAAGGAAATAACCAGTTGAATGTAACGGCATGAAAAGATGATATGCTTGTTGCTTTATCACGAGAATTTTGATCGTTAAAGAGAATGAACTGTGTCTATGTTAATGAGGTTGCAACTATAATTAGTGATGCCAGTTTCTTATTATCGTGAGTTTTATTTGAAAATGTACTCATGTTGTGGATAGTGAATATTGTCCTTGTTTAATGTTTGAATTTATAATGAATTCTTTCTTTTCCGATAAAAATAGGTGGAAGTCCATCTTGCTGAATAGAGGATACAACATCTTACTTAATTTGGAACAAAAATGAATCTCTTTTGTAGTGTCCAACTATTTGCTTGGTGGGGAGATCCAGGCAAGGGAATTTGTGGCTTCTGTTGATTTCAAAGAAAGTGGTCCAGTTAACAGTTACAGTTTCTCAGAGCAACAGTTTGAGCAATCCCCCAAGTCTGAAGACATCCTGGAGAACAATTCTGCAGAAGAGTCAAATGGTTCACTTCAAAATACAATGAATGCTGGACAAGATCACCTGCCTTCAGTGGAGGAACCTGTTGGAGAACCCCAAAAGCGCACATATGCTTCTATAGTATGCACTACCTACTGGTTATATTAGTTCATATAATATCCACATATGTGTGTATATTTATGTTTGGAATGAGAAATCCATCTATATTTGTGGAATTGATTTTTATTTCCTCTTTCTTTTTGATTCTTGTTGGAAGTTACAGGTTGCTAAAGGACAATCTGCGCCAGCAATTGTTCCCCACTCTTCTATTAACAAGAGCAGCCATCCTACTTACGACTGGCATCATGCTTCACAGCCCACCAATCAACAACCAGTTTTGTCATCAAATGCAGTTGAAAGGCCAGGGGCAGACACAGTGGAGGAACTTTCATCTCTAGAAGATGAAGGTTAAAACCTTTGCTTTTATGACTTGAACGTAACAAAATGTTGGTTATGTATTTCATGTTGATTGGTTTTAGAGCATCCATAGTGACTGTTGATTTATATGTTTATGAATGTTCTTAGGAGAAGTAAGATCTGTTTATGTCAGAAATTTGCCTTCTACCATCTCCGAATCTGAAATTGAGGAGGAATTCAAGAGATTTGGTGAAATCAGGCCTGATGGTGTGATTATTCGGAGTCGCAAGGTTCATTTCCTTGTATTGTCTTTTAGCTGTATTACAAGTATCTTACCCTCAAATTTTAAGTAAAATATCTCATTTATGTGCAGGATGTTGGTATTTGCTTTGCTTTTGTTGAATTTGAAGATATGAGTGGTGTTGGCAATGCAATCAAGGTCTGAATATGCTTTAAATTTCAAGGATTTTATAATTCATCATCTCTATTATCTCCTGACTCTTCGCCTTCAATTAGCTTGTGAGGTTAACAAATCAAAGGGTTTAGGTGAATTAACTCCACTGTTTTAGAATAAAAGAAGGATCGCTCTCTCTCTCCCAAGAGAAATAGAAAAAAAGATTGAATGATATTGCTTCTGTGCTGCCTTCTGTTTGTTATTTATTTCTCTACATTTTCATGCTATTTAATCTACCTGCAGACATTCTTTCTGGGCTTATATTATTGTTCGCTCTTTCCCATTTTTGCTTCTATCTCTATGTTAGCATTTTTTGTTGCTATGAAGCCATTCTTTAGCATGCTTCTAAATTTTGGTCTTGAATTTTACTGTTAAACTTATGTTTGGATATTATATGTATGTAGGCGGGTAGTGCACAGGTTGCTGGGCGACAGGTATACATTGAAGAGAGGAGACCAAGTAGCATCCCATATAGAGGAGGAAGTATGCATTTCATTCCTAAATCTTTTCAGTACTTCAGGAATGTCCTTGATTAACTTACACTCGATGGATTGTGAATCACATTGTATATCTTTCTAGTCTCTTCTTTTAATATAATGACAGTTAGGTATAAGATTAGATTATTTATGCTTTTTTCTTAAGAAGTATCATAGCATCATGAAGCTGCAAGCTCTCCATATTTTTCTGGTTGATCAGCTAATTCACGGTATTATTTTTCCATCTTAACTGTTTTGTGATTGAAATGTTTCAAGCAGGAGGAAGGGGTAGAGGCAGAGGCAGCTACCTAGCAGAGGCTCCAAGAGGGCGTTATGGCTCTCGGAGTTTTGGCAGGGGAAGCGGCCAGGATGGGGGTGACCGGGACTACAATAGACCTAGAGGAAATGGTTTCTATAAGCCAGTTCCCCGCCAAGACAGAGATTTCTCAAGTCACCAAGTATGAAGAGGCAGACAAAATTTGTCGTCATAGACATTAGATGTTTTACCGAGTAGAAGGATCAAAATTTTGGTCCAGCCATTGCATGTCAGTTTGTTTACCTTTGTTAGTTTCAAGAGCAATTTTATTTATAGATATGTTGGGAACATGAATCACAATTTCCCTTTTTTTAAGGCGTTTCAGTTTTTTTTGTCTTTCTTTTTATCTCTTATTTGATGAACTTCCTGATTTGATATGTAAAATGTTTTAAATTTTGAGCACACATTGCTTTCTCTCTGATTGATGAAGCACATTTGAGTTGAATTTATATATACAAATGATTCAGTTTCTTATTGCTAGAGGACACTGCCAAGTAAAGGAAGGAAATTTAGCATTGTCTATGCAAAAATTGAAGATAATGTTGAAATGGTTCAGGGTATCAAGTCTTTCTTAAAGGTTAATAAAGCTGTTCCTCGTTTGGTATGGTCTCCTAGTCTCAAGTGTTTAGCTTTTAAGAAGACAAGTGTTTAGCTATTAAGAAGTAGCCATCTCCCCTAGAACAAATATACCCAAAAGCATGCCCTTCTATCTGTCTATCATGCCTGAGTCCATGTACAAATTTGATAAATTACTGGTTTACTGATAATCTTGTATTGTATTGTTTAGTGTAGAACAACACAGGCCATGATTGATAGAAGGAAAAGTAGGAGGAAGAAAGATGGAGAACACTTTTCTATCTTCTATTTTCTCAGTTTTTTTATGGAGTTCTAATGGGGAAACTAGAAGGCACTGGGTTTCTTGGCATAAAATCTCATTTCCTTTTGATGATGGAGGATTAGGGATTAAAAACTTGGCTCAAGTTAGTAGGGCAGGGTAATATCTCCTCTATGAATGACAAATGGAGTATTGATCCATTATCTCCTTTAATTCGAGAACTCCTGGATATGCCTATGGCCACTTCTGTAACTGCAACAATTTTTTTTGGATCAAATAGATGCATTTTTAACAGAGGAGCAAAGGCATTTTCTTCAACATATTTCCACTGCTCATGCACAAGATAAAATTGTCTTCCTCGGGCTGTTTGTCAGCAACTTTTCTCTGGCAACATCACAGACATCCCAAAATTGTGTTTGCATGGCATCGTTTAATATGGAATAGGTGGATATGATGCCTCCAAAAATAGGTTTTTCCAGGTGGAGAATACTTCAAAACGTAATCCTTGTGGATGCACAAATTCAAGCGATTGGAGTTTCTTTTGTGTCTCAGTGCTACTGTCGTAATTCTCCATCTATAGAAACTCTCCAACATCTATTCGTGGATCGCTGGCGAATGGTTCTACAAATTTGTCTTCACAGCTTGGTCTAACCAGGGCATTGGTGAATCATTATTGTTTGTTGGGAAATATGGAAGGCTCGAAACAAACACAGACATGAGGCTACTAGCATAATACCTCATCCGTTCCTTTTTATTTTCATCTAGAATAATTGAAATACTATTTGATTATGGGGAAGACCGTTACAATGGAAGAGATAGTGTGCTTGAGAGAAAGAGAGAGAGAGAGAGAGAGAGAGAGAGAGAGAGAGAGAGAGGAACCTACATGATGTTAGCCCCTTTTCCTTGGAACTTGGAATAAACCATAGTTTTTGAATGGAAGGTGACTCAAATTGAACCCAAAAACCATCATGTTGCCCATTTTGGGAGTCACTAAGCAAGCTGCTATGGAAAAAGAATCCTCAACATACTGCCTAAGAAACGGGAGACAACTGCTGTGTGTGTCGGGTGATTCAAAGGCCTTGTCAAGGATGGTATCTGATTGTCTTTGAGCCTCCTAACTTTCATTCTTGATTACTGAAAACATCATTGGAAAATGCTTTCACAGTTATTTGTCTTTCATAAATCCAAGAATTTCACCTCTGACTACAAAATACGAATGCTCCTCACTGTCCCTGTTAATCATTATTCCGATCTCGAAGGCCAACAGAATAGGACTAGCTAGTGGAGCATATTTACCAGTTTGTGTTTGTTAAAGTTGAGAGTACTTCACACGAGAGATCACATGAACACAGCCTTGATATACATGGATAGACACCAATATGACTCAAAAGCTTAAATTCATGAGTTTTGGGTCCAAACCATGTATATAACTCACTCTTATTTTTTATTTCTTTTCGATGTGGGATAACTCGCATGTGATTATTCTAACAAATCTTCCCCTCACATGTGAGTTATAACCATGGGAGAGGTAAACCATAGGAGTCCTCACGGGATAGACAACCGTGGGCACACAAACGCTTCTCATTTATAGACTCAATCATAGGACAACATCGTGGGAGTCACATGATCGTGACCAGCTCGAATCAGGCTCTAATATCATTTGTTGGGATTTTATCTTTAAAATCCACGTACTTAAAAATTTTAGACAAAAATGCAACCACAACAATTAAATAGACAAATAAAATAAAGAGTAAAACACCAAGAATTAATGTAGTTCGACAACCTCTTTGCCTACATCCTCCAACAAACTCACTTCTTTATTAATCTTTAATTATAACTTTAAGAAGAGCAAAGTTGTCAAACTCCTACCCCAAAGTCCCAATACTACAAAAGCTCTTAACCTAGCTCTAGTTGTAAGTGTCATCTTTACTCAACAACTCAAAACCCTAATAAACTAAAAACTCTCATCATAGCTCTAGTATAAACCCCTCTAGTTAACAATGTATATGAGAATTATGAGTGTGCCTCAAATATTCTCTGGGACCCCTTTTATATAGAGGGTATTTTCCTAATACTATTAGGAAAAGAACAACAAAAAAAAAAAAAAACTTCTACTACTACTAGGACAAGAAATATCCAATAGGAAACTACTACCACTCATATTAGAACAAACAACTATAAAATAGATGTTGTGCGTTTTTCTACCTAAATAATTAAGCAAATAATCATACAGTTTTACTTGCAAGTGCACAAGGTCAATAATAGCATAGTGTGCAAGTGCGAGATCATTTCCACAGGGATTGGTGAATTTCGGTTTTAGAATCAGTTTCTTAATAAAAAGATAGAAATAACAGTTGAGTGTGATTTTAATAATGATAAGGACATAGGGCTTTGATATCCACCTCTAATTATACTTTCCCAATGAGTAATATGTCAATGCATTAGCCTGACTATGCATACTTAATGGTTGTCAACCTAAGGGCATGGTATCTACTCCTTAAGCTATTGATTTCCCTAAGCACCGAGTTAGGCATGGTATCTACTCTAACTCTTTTCTTTCTTAAGGGATTCAACATGGTATCTATCGAGTTGTTCCTTAAGAAAGTATAAGATTTATGGAAATCAACAACCACATGAGACCTAAGGCATGGTATCTACTCCCGGTTTCCCATGTTGATTAACCCAAGAATCCGGTGTGGATTTCTTTTGTTACTATTGTCAGACCCAGGTGATAGACCGTTTATTTCGGTCATCAACAAACCCTGCAGAAGATTGTAGTAAAGTGATTAGTAGGGTATCGTTATTGGCTGGGGATTGCGGGTACTCTATACTAAAGAGTCATAAAAATAATAAAAATTGATTTGATTGGTTTAATTAGCAGTTTATAAACAAATATAAATCTACATCTATTAACATTACACAAGATTAGGGGGTTTTCATGATCTGATTTTTCTTTTTACTAACTTTACTAAGGAAATTAAAGAACAATTATTTACAATTGATCATTTTATCTCACAATTCAGAAAATCAAGTTTGTTAAATGACTAATCAAATTGTTTCAATGTAGACAACGAATTCGTGCCTCAATCACATATCAGAATTGAATCAAAGTGCAAGCCTAAAGAGATCATGCACTTTATAAATTCCTTCTTAGATAATCACTAAGCTTAGGAAAAGTCCATCAGCTAGTTATTTTGTTTAAGCAATCAAGTTAATACTCAGCGCATCCTTACAATTACTTAAACAAATCATTAAGATCAAAAGCAATTATGATTCAATAACATATTTCTTATTCCTATGAAAAAGTCCATGGATAAAGAACATGCAATTTCCAGAACATTGGCTATTGTTCATAGCTTTTACCACTTTAAATCATACTCCAGATCAATTAGGTGATCGAAAGTGCGATTATGGCTTCAATGATTTGCAATATCAAAGTTTTCAATATAACAGAACTGAAAATTCAATATATGTAATGAATTAATATGTCTACATATCATGAACAATTCAAAAACATTAAAGAATAAATCTGAAAATTAACAAACTCATTGAATTAATAATAATCTCTAACATAAGAATCCAAGGCTGAAACAATTAAAAAGAATAGCCATAAGGGGTACACTTCTTGAACACACTCAAGGAAGCTTGAGATGTTAATGGTGATGAACCTCACGGCTATGATGATAGATGAAGGAGAACACATTTTGGAAAAGTCCTAATGTGCTCACAATTGGAGATGGAATGGTGGAGTGTTTCAGCCTTTTGCTTCTTGAATTTTGAGTAGAGATTGTTCCAAGAGAAAAGATGATCTCTTTCAGCTTACAAACACCCTATTTATAGAGCTTAGAACAACCCTCTAAGCTTAGGAAAAGCAAGAAAACAATGCTAAAAACAAGCCATGAAACATGCAAGGAAACAATCCCTAAAACATGCAAAGAATCAAGGAATGGCCAAAAGTAAGAAAAAGGAATACAATCCCGAAATTTCAGGAGGACCCAACTAGTAGAATTCAAACGGTCATATCTTCTTCCACACATCTCCAAATGAGCTGAAACTTGTTGGGCTGGAAAGAATACGTCTTGAACTTCAATTTGGACCTAAGAAAGTCTCAAAAATGATATTGTTTGGGCCTGTTATGATGGGCCAAAATCCAGTAGGCTGTTGCATCCGAATCTTCCTCCACTTTGGGCTTGGACCTTGCACCTTGCTTAGTTGACAAGAGATTATGTGATTTTTTGTTGGGCAAGCCCATGTTAGGTTGGACATACCCATGTCACTAATGAACTCCAATATTCTCTTGTGTTTTGACACATCATCCAAATAATTCCAAGGTGGAACCCTACAAAGAAATCAGAAAATAATAGATAAGGAAAGTTTCCATAATTAGAAAAGTTTCTTAGAATGATAAGACTATTTTCTTAATCCACTTAGATTTCCTAAAGTAACTAGGAAAACTCATTTTAGCACCTTATTTTACCATTCCTACGTTCACAAGCTTTCTAAATACTAAGAAAAGAAACTAGGCTCAAAATAACAAAGTTAAGAGAATTACAAAGCCAAATAGGGTAGGAAAGACATTAAAAACGTAACACAAAGTGTTCCTATCACCAGGACTCAGTTATCCAAATTGGTCTAACTAACTAATCCATACCACATACACATATTGATTAGACATACACATATGAGGAATTTAAATAAACACAGGCATTAATCAAGTTAAGCATCATAACCAAGGCTATTGCAAAGATAATCAATGAATGTATATATGGGAAAGCATAACTAGGGCTTCAATCGAGCCCTATATAGAGTTAATTACACATGTTGTCTAAGATAAGCATTATAACATAAACTAAACATAAAATATAAAACCCGAAGAATACTATGGAGACGGGTTGTCAATCCTCTCCAAAGCTTACAATTCCGAGCTAAACAAAAGATAAAAGAAGTGATGATCTTTTGTGTGTGTTTATAGGTGTATTTATAGGGTTTGAGTAACCCTAGAAGACTCTGGAAACCCTAAACTTCCTAAAACGCAAAACCTCTTCTATTTCTAAAACTAGTTCTGTTGTTTTACTGTTCACACCCGTACTTGTGCGCTCGATCGCATGCGTTGTGCGCTCGATCGTTAGGCTGCGCTCGATCCTTCTTGTGTGCGCACGAGCGCTTATACGCTCGATCGCACCCAATAATGCGTTCGATTGCAGTTTAGCCAGTAGCTGCTCCAGGATTTTCAGATTTCTTCCTTTAGGTGCCAAAGATGCTTCTTTTTCCTCCAAGACCCTATAGAAACATGTGAAACACAGAAATGAAGTAACACGGACTAAATTAACATAACTAAGGACTTAACAAATGTAAATAAAGGGGCTTAAATATGAATATTTAAGTACCTATCACACCCCCAAACTTACGTATTGCTAGTCCCTTAGCAATACAAAATTAAAAACTAAAATGGAAAATAACGACACACAGATAAATTCAATGTTCATGGTGTCCAACAAAAGTTTAGGTCTCACACAAAATTATGATGCGCATTCATGAGCAAGCTTAACAAATATAAACACATCTTTGCAATGACTACAAGTTTTTGAACGCAAATCACTTTCATGAGGCAGTTTAAAACATCACAATTTTGACATTAGTGTGTGGTGGACTAGCACATAAAAGATTGGGTTTTCAAATAATTCTAATGTGTAGTGTTTCGATGTCTCAAAATTCACTAAATTTTCTATTAGAATCAACAAAAATGGCACAGTTTTTCTTCTTTTCTTTTATTTGTGAGACTTTTGCCAAGTTTAGTTCCTTTAAGCTTTCTATTTGACTCATGTAACGAGTGTTTAGCCAATGACTCCAAAACCAGATGGTTTTAGGGAATTAGGTGTAGAGACACCCCTAAGTACTTACTAACTCGAGTCAAAAAGGCTACGAAACTAACTGGTCTTAATGCTAACAATCAGAATTCCACCTTTTGACGTGACACTCACTGCTTACTGAGGTAAGAAGGCCAGTTACTCAGTGGAAAGTTCTTTTTAGTGATCATTGTGAGCAAAATTTTCACTTTTTGATCTGACACTCACTGCTTACTGAGGCAAGAGAGCCAGTTACTCAGTGGAAAGTTTGTTTAATGATCTTTAGGAGCATTTTTCTTTTTGAGCAATAACAATTTTTTTTATTTTCTTATGCCAAAGCGTTAATCTAACAGGTCATCTGGTTCACAGTCAAGCAAAAGAAACATACAAATCAAAATTACATGTCATACCCCACACAACTATGTGCTAATGTGCTCGTGTTAATTTAGGTCAAACTTGTGAATCCTTAAATGCCTAAAAGTAAGTGATCTAGGTTCAAAACTTAATTATTTGCCTATATGTTTAAGGTGTTAAGCTCATTTATGAAGTCAGATCATGATGTTTTGTTTAGATCACCCAAAAAATTTAGAACAGTATGAACATGCATTTATCTATAAAAATAAAAATTTGGGACATAGTAGGTGTATGAGTGTGTCCCCATACCCCCAAACTTAAATTGCACATTGTCTCCAATATGTGAATAGCATGGAAGGATCTGACCTGGGAGATGGAGAACTATATGGCTGGCATGGCTCATAGCACACCACCAAACTTGAACTTGGATGCACTGACTATGTCCTTGAAAAAGAAAAACAAACATAAACTGGAAAACAAGTAATAATAGACAGATATAGAAAAGTAAATACTAACAAAAAAATAAAATACGAAAAAGGATATGCTTTGAAGTACCTCCCATGAGCGCTAAGTTTAACGTCTTCAACCAGATGGGGTATCCTCTCACTGCTGATCGTCAAGTGGTGCAGTCGAAGAGGTACCGGGTGCTGGAGGTAGGCGATCAAGAATGGCCTGTAGCATCGCCTCCTGTCGTGTAAACCGTGCCTCCAAACCATCTATGTGCTGGTGTACGTGTAAACCGTGCCTCCAAACCATCTATGCGCTGGTGTACGAGTGACGTGGCTGCAGAGACCTCACCTTAGAAGGAGGACAACTCAGCGAGAAAGTGCTGGGACTCTATGGGTCCCATATCTGGATGGTTCTCCTCCCGCAATGAGCTAACTGCAAGGGTCTCTTTCTCTATATGATCCTCTTTAACCCTCTCAACTGCAGGTGCAGGGGCTGGGAGTCCACGAGGCATGTGCGAGAAGCTACGTGTCCACTGAGTTTTCCCGAAGAAAGGATGTTCTCGCACTGGTCTGTCACTGGTGGTCCCCTTAATCCCTTTCTTCTTGAAGATGTATGAGAGCAGGAATGGTAATAGGAGCCCCCATGCATTGGCCGTGGTGTTCTGACGGCCATGGATATGATCCCAGAATTTATGCAATTGGCTCCACATAACAACGGGAAGAGAGTACCAGTGGCCTCTGTGGAAGGTATACAACGTCTATAGAAACTGGTCTCTCCTCTGTGTCTTGTGCCCCAATGGACACACATTGCACTGGAGGATGGTGTCCACGAGCCAA
The DNA here is from genome assembly GCA_023935145.1 of Bretschneidera sinensis. NCBI lineage: Eukaryota > Viridiplantae > Streptophyta > Magnoliopsida > Brassicales > Akaniaceae > Bretschneidera > Bretschneidera sinensis. The sequence goes on from CM043699.1 coordinate 119,500,046, forward strand.
AGTTGTGGAGGCAACTTTGACCGGCTCGTTGCGTTGTTGTGTCTGTCGGCGTACTAGCCAGCGCACATGTCCTTAATAATCGTGGACAGGTCAAAAGAGTCCGGCTGCTCCTCGATATCGGTGTCCTTCGGAGGGGACTCATCACAGTAATGAAGATCAGCGGCTATGTCAGCACTAGTCACCTCGATGGATGTGCCCTGGACTGAGAAAATCAATACTCCCGGTCTGCTGCAGTTAAAAGATAGGCTCTCATAGAACTAGACTACCAGCTCAGTGTAAGCAGTCGAGTAGACTGGTTTAAAAAGTCTATTCAACCCCCAGTGTTTAAAAGCTTGGATCGCCCATTGAGTGGCATCCATTTGCTTGAAGACTTCATCGATGGCGAAAGTGGTCTTGAATAAGAGTTCTCTCTGCTCGAAGCTTGGCAGGGATTACTGGGCATGACTGCTCGAGGCACGGGAGGTGGAAGCGGATTGCTTTGACATGTGGAGCCTAGTTTCTATCAAATTCACTATCGATCACAAATATGTGCGCTCGATCACACACTGGACTATGCGTTCGATCGCAAATGTCGTGCGCTCAATCGCACACGGTCAGTCCTTTTGTCGAACAGCTTGTGGGCGACAAAAAACCAAGCTATGGTGTTTGATGTTTGATTTTGTTCCTACCCTCCTGCAGAACCAAAATATAATCACTCAACCAAATAATATAGTATGTATGCAATGAATTATGAAAAAGATAAAGAAATAATGAATGTCATTGTGGGTGAGTGCGTGTGATTAAAAAAATGATGGATAGGCATACCTAGAAGCACGAAGTGGTGCAGAGTGTGGTTTGTGATGCTCTGGATGGTGTTGTGTGGTGTTTATGTGAGTGATGGTTGGTGATGAGTGAGGGAGTGATGATTAGTGTTTATGATAACTAGAATGAGAGTGGTGTGTTACGGACGGGGTAGTGTGAGTGGGAGAAGGCAGAGAGTGTGAGTGAGTGAATAAACAAAAACAAGTTGTTTTAAAGTGAGCATGTGAGTCTCTGCTACGAGTGCACTCGATCGCACTTGGAGTGCGCTTGATCGCACTATTGCGCTCGAACACACTGAATAGTGCGCTTGATCGCTAAGTGTATCTATAGAAAAAACTAAAAACTTACCAAGGTTGGAATGATAAAGCAAGAACAATACAACCTTACCGTGTGTTAGTAGCCTCAGTACCACTAACCTTAGTAGAGGTGCTTAAGCTACATGATTGGCAAATGTGAATCGTCGCAAGTGCTTTCTTGACACAGTGCTACTTTTTTGGAAGTAAGCACTTAGAGTCCACCTCTTGTGGCTCCAGTGCTTGTATCTCAGCTGTATACTGTATAGATTCAAGTGCCAAGTCTTCATCTCTCGGAGGTAAGTTAACATTGAGGTATGACTTGGCTCTGTGTCCATTTATTGTAAATGGCTGATTTCCATTGGGACCACGGACCTCTAAAGCACCATGAGGGAAGACCTTGGTGACCATGTAAGGACCATACCATCGGGACTTGAGCTTACCTGGGAACAGTCTTAATCTTGAGTCGTATAGCAATACTTTTTGTCCCACATGGAACTCTTTCCTCACTAGTTGTTTGTCATGATAAGCTTTTGTCCGTTCTTTGTACAACTTGGCATTCTCATAAACATCATATCTTAATCCCTCTAGCTCATTTAGATGTAGCTTCCTCTTCTCACCTGCTTGTTTCATGTCAAAGTTGAACTGCTTTATGGCCCAATATGCTCGATGCTCTAATTCTACCGGAAGATGGCATGCTTTTTCAAAAACTAGGCGATATGGAGACATGCCAATTTGAGTCTTATAAGCTGTCTGATATGCCCATAGAGCATCGTTTAGTCGTAAAGACCAATCCTTCCGATTAGGTTTCACAGTCCCCTCTAGGATGCCTTTGATTTCACGGTTACTTATCTCCACTTGGCCACTGGTTTGAGGATGATAAGGGGTGTCAACTTTATGAGTGATCCTATATTTCTGGAGTAGTTCGGAAAAAAAGTAATGATGAAAGTGGCTGCCCCCATCACTGATAATTGCTCTTGGAGTCCCAAATTGCGTAAATATGTTAGCCTGTAGAAACTTTACAATTACTTTGTGATCATTAGTTTTTGAGGGGACAGCCTCGACCCATTTGGACACATAATCCACACCCACAAGATTATATAAATAACCAAAGGAGTTAGGAAATGGACCCATGAAATCAATGCCCCATACATCAAAAAGTTCTACGATATGAATATTCTGTAGGGGCATCTGATTTCGGGAAGAGATGTTACCTATCCGCTGGCATCTATCACATGAGCTGCAAAAGAAGAAAGCATTTTTAAACATATTAGGCCAATAAAAACCAGATTGTAGTACCTTAAGAGCTGTTCGTTTTTCCCCAAAATGTCCTCCACAAGCAAACTAATGGCAGTGCTGTAATAAGTTTAAGTGCTCCTCTTCTGGAATACATCGTCTGATGATTTGATCGGGGCAAAATTTGAAGAGATAAGGATCATCCCAATGGTAGTGTCTTGACAAAGATATCAGCCGCTTCTTTTCTTGTGCGGTCGTGCCTGGGGGAAAAACCTTAGCAGTTAGATAATTTACTATATCAGCATACCATGGAAATTTTACCTCTAGTGCGAACAATTGTTCATCATGGAAGTTTTCATTCAAAGGCAACTCATTATTGTTATTCTCATAAGGTAGCCTTGATAAATAATCTGCAACGACATTCTCACTGTCTTTCTTATCTTTGATCTCCAAATCGAATTCTTATAATAGGAAGACCCATCTGATTAACCTAGGCTTTGCATCTTTCTTAGAAAACAAATATCTCAAAGCAGCATGGTCAGTGAATACAATAACTTTAAAACCAATAAGATATGATCTAAACTTCTAAAAAGCAAAAATAACAGCTAATAATTCTTTTTCAGTAGTAGAATAGTTAAGCCGAGCATCATTTAAAGTTCTAGAAGCATAGTAAATAGCATGAGATACCTTATTGACACTTTGACCTAAAACAGCTCCTAAGGCGAAGTCACTGGCATCGCACATCAATTCGAATGGGAGATTCCAATCCAGTGCCATCATTATTGGGGCAGAGGTGAGAATAGCCTTCAATGTGTTGAAAGCTTGCATACAGTCATCATTCCATTCAAATTTAGCATCTTTTGTTAACAACGCACATAGAGGTCTTGAGATTTTGGAAAAATCCTTGATGAATCTTCTATAAAAACCGGTATGTCCAAGGAAACTTCTAATGCCCTTGACTGAAAGAGGAGGAGGCAACATTGAAATGATGTCTATTTTAGCCTTGTCTACCTCAATACCTCTGTTGGAGATGGAGTAACCCAACACAATACCGTGTTGAACCATAAAGTGACATTTCTCTCAATTCAACACTAGGTTGCTCTATTCACATCTCTTTAGGACATTCTCTAAATGATTTAGGCATTCATCAAAATTAGAACCAAAGACACTGAAATCATCCATGAATACCTCAATGTACTTCTCTACCATATCGGAAAATATGCTCATCATACATCTTTGAAAAGTGGCTGGTGCGTTGCATAATCCGAATGGCATTCTTCGATAAACAAATGTACCGAAAGGACATGTGAAGGTAGTCTTTTCTTGATCCTTGGGTGCTATGGCAATTTGGTTATACCCACTGTATCCATCCAAGAAGCAGTAATAGCTGTGACCAACCAATTTCTCTAACATCTGATCAATGAATGGCAGGGGGAAATGATCTTTTCTGGTTACTTGTTTAATTTTCGATAATCAATACATACCCTCCAACCCGTTGTTTTTCTTGTAGGTATGAGCTCCACATTTTCATTTTTTACAACGATAATCTCACTCTTTTTAGGAACAACTTGAACTGGACTTACCCATTTACTGTCTGATATGGGGTAGATAATGCCAACATCTAGTAGCTTCAATACCTCGGCCTTTACTACCTCTTTCATGTGTGGGTTAAGTCTTCTTTGAGCATCTCGAGTGGGCCTTGCTTCTTCTTCAAGGTAGATACTTTGCATGCACTTAGCTGGACTTATCCCCTTAATGTCAACAATGGTCCATCCAATGGCAGATTTATACTCCCTAAGAACTTTTAACAGCTTCTCTTCTTCTCCACTGCTCAAGTTAGCCACTACGATCATAGGTAAAGTCTTCTTTTCTCCCAAATAGGCATACGTTAAATGCTTGGGCAGCTGCTTTAATTCCAATGTGGGTGTCTGGACAATAGAAGGCAGAAGAGCTGTATTAGTAGATATGACAGATTCAAATGGAGAAGTATACTTACTTGAGTGTTTTGGAGAGGTCTCAATGAGGTGCACAGTTGTGATGATGTCATCAATAACATCTTCAGGTTCTTGCTCAATCTCCACCTCCGTGAAGCTATAGGTAAGAGTGGTCTCTAATGGATTAATGTGTTGGACTTAAAAAGCTTGCTCGACAAAGTTTTGTATCATACATACATTAAAGCATTTCAAATCATCTTGAGGCAGTTTCAATGCATCAAATATTTTAAATTCTATTTTCTCACCATTGATCTTCATACTCACTATGCCTTTTTTCACACAAATTTTAGTATCGACAGTTTTCATGAAGGGTCTCCCTAATATGATGGGCAGGGGTAATAGCATAGGGTATTCCTCCATATCTAGTACAATGAAATCAGCAGGTAAAATAAATTCTCCTACTTAAACTAGGACGTCCTTAAGAATACCCATAGGTGTTTTGATACTCCTATCTGTCAACTGCAAGGTAATGGAAGTCGGTTGTAGCTCCCCCAAACCTAGGGTTTCGAATACCGTGTATGGTAGTAAGTTTACACCCGCTCCTAAATCTAGTAATGCTCTCTCAAACAGTTGATCACCTATTCTACAGGGAATAGTAAAACTACCCGGATCTTTCAGTTTTGGTGGGGGTTTTCTTAATAGCACAACACTTACTTCTTTAGTTAATGCTACTGTTTTATGCTCTTGAAACTTTCTCTTATGAGTGCAACAATCTTTTAGGAACTTAACATAGGCAAGTATTTGGTGAATTACATCTAATAAAAGAATGTTAATTTTAACTTTCCGTAAGGTTTCAAAAATATCAATCCGTTTATTGTCTTTCTTTTGTTTTACTAACATTTGCAAGAAGGGTGAAGCATTCACCTTCTCCGTTTCACTTACCTTTGATGCCAATGGTTTCTCTTTGGATGCTGTTACAGACTTATCGGACCCTATCACCTTGCCATTTCTCAAAGTTGTGACAGCCTTCAGTTGTTGATGCCCCCCTGGGTTGGGTAGTGTTTGAGATGGAAGCTCACCTTGCTTTCTACCACTTAGCTCTTTAGCTAGTTGTCCCATTTTTACCTCTAGTCGTTGTATGGCTTGATCATGTTTTACTGTGGTTTGTCTGAGTTTCGTCCGGAATTGCTTTTCATCCGCCATGAACTGATCTTATGAGGTCATTAATTGTTGTTGCTGAGTGCCAGTTGTCTCACAAGACTTTCGAGGTCATTTTTCTTTGTTTTGGGAGCATTATGGGTTGCTGGTTGGGAGTTTCGTTACTGCCCTTGCTGGTTAAGGGTATTCTGATTGTTGTTCCAAGAGAAATTCAGGTGGTTTTGCCATCCAGGGTTGTAAGTGTTTGCATATGGGTTGTTCTTTGGTGGATAGTTGTTAGGTCCCACGTAATTTACTTGTTCTAGATCTGCAGATGAATACAAAGGACAAGTATAAGTATTATGATCAAATTGGGAACATATCGCGCATACCTGGAGTGGTGTAGCTGGTAGGCTAGATGAGGCATTTTGAGCAGCTATGGCTTTAACCAATAGGTCTAGTTTCCTCTCCACAACAGCTATTTGAGGAGAAGATCCTCCATTTAAATTTACCTCATACATGCCCTTACTCTTGGTTACATGTCTACCTCAAGAGAAGAACTGCTGAGTGTGTTCTCTTAGGGTTTCGAAGAGCTCCATAGCTTCTTCGCTGCTTTTCTCCATCAGCACTCCTCCACAACCTGAATCAACAATGCTTTTGTTAGTATCACTCAAACCTTCATAAAAAACTTATACCAATTCATCTTGAGGTAAGTTGTGATGTGAGCATTTAAGTAGTAGCTCGTTGAAATATCCCCATGCTTCGAAGAAGAGGTCCCTATCCTTTTGTTGGAAGGACTGAATTTCATTCATTTGCCTCGTCTTTTGGGCTGGGAAAATCTTCCTTAGGAATTTGCTGGCCAACTCCTCCCAAGTATAGATAGAAACTACAGGCAAAGAATTGTACCACAGTTTAGCATTATCTTTTAAGGAAAAATGGAACAGAATTAACCTTATTCCTTCTTGGTCTAGGCCTCGGATGTGCTGGAACTTGCAAAGGTTGAAGAACTCTCGAAGGTGCAAGTGTGGATCCTCATTAGGTGTACCCCTAAAGTGAGTCAATGCACTCAATATTTGCGGAGATATGTAGTAGTTGCCTTCCACTTCAGGTTGATATGCAATACATGATGGCTGATCAAGGTTCCATGGGATGAAGGATTGCTTCATCGGTACTCGTGCAAGTGGTTGCTGGTTTTCGAGCTATTCTGCCATTGGTGCTTCGTTCTCGAATTCTTCTTCGTTCTCCTAGAAAATTGTTCCTAAGCCTTTGTTGGATGGTCCACTCAAGCTCGGGATCGAGGGGAAAGAATGTTGGATGTCGGGATCAGAGTTCGTTCATAAATCAAGTAAACTAGCTTCAGTGCAGCAGTTCATCTCTGCTGCTCGGGTAGCTTTCTGCCCTAATTGCGCTCGATCACAAATATCACAGAAAGTTCTGCTGATGCCCTGAAATAGAAATCGATTAGGTTTTGATAAAAATAAAGATGATAAACATAAACTTAAGATTTTTAGTAAAATAAAATAAAAATAACAATGATTAAACTAAACGAAAGTAATTCTAAAAGGAAATTTAGCGCAATCCCCGATAACAGTGCCAAAAACTTGTAGTGCGTTTATCTACCTAAATAATTAAGCAAATAATCGTACAGTTTTACTTGTAAGTGCACAAGGTCAATAATAGCATAGTGTGCAAGTGCGAGATCATTTCCACAGGGATTGGTTAATTTCGGTTTTAGAATCAATTTCTTAATAAAAAGATAAAAATAACAGTTGAGTGTGATTTTAATAATGATAAGGACACAAGGCTTTGATATCGACCTCTAATTATACTTTCCCAATAAGTAATATGTCAATGCATTAGCCTGACTATGCATACTTAATGGTTGCCAACCTAAAGACATGGTATCTACTCCTTAAGCTATTGATTTCCCTAAGCACCGAGTTAGGCATGGTATCTACTCTAACTCTTTTTTTTCTTAAGAGATTCAGCATGGTATCTACTGAGTTGTTCCTTAAGAAAGCATAAGATTTATGAAAATCGACAACCACATGAGACCTAGGGCATGGTATCTACTCTCGGTTTCCCATGTTGATTAACCCAAGAATCCGGTGTGGATTTCTTTTGTTACTATTGTCAGACTTATGACTCGGTTATCCAAATTGGCCTAACTAACTAATCCATACCACATGCACATATTGATCAGACATAAACATATGAGGAATTTAAATAAACACAAGCATTAATCAAGTTAAGCATCATAACCAAGGCTATTGCAAAGATAATCAATAAATGTATATATGGGAAAGCATAACTAGGGCTTCAATCGAGCCCTATACAGAGTTAGTTACACATGCTATCTAAATAAGCATTATAACATAAACTAAACATTAAATATAAAACCCGAAGAATACTATGGAGATGGGTTGTCAATCCTCTCCAAAGCTTATAATTTTGAGCTAAGCAAAAGATAAAAGAAGTGATGATATTTTGTGTGTGTTTACAGGTGTATTTATAGGGTTTGAGTAACCCTAGAAGACTCTAGAATCCCTAAACTTCCTAAAACGCAAAACCTCTTCTATTTCCAAAACTGGTTCTGTCGTTTTACTGTTCACGCCCGTACATGTGCGCTCGATTGCATGCGTTGTGCGCTTGATAGCAAGGCTGCGCTCGATCCTTCTTGTGTGCGCACGAGCGCTTATGCGCTCGATCACACTCAATAGTGCGCTCGATCGCACTTTAGCCAGCAGCTGCTCCAGAATTTTCAGATTTCTTCCTTTAGGTGCCAAAGATGCTTCTTTTTCCTCCAAGACCCTATAGAAACATGTGAAACACAGAAATGAAGTAAAACAGACTAAATTAACATAACTAATGACTTAACAAATATAAATAAAGGGGCTTAAATATGAATATTTAAGCACCTATCAATAGGAAACCACTTTTTCCAAACCAATTAGAAATCTTCCTTGCGGGGAATTGAACTTGGCTCCTCATCATCCAATTTGACTTTCATCTTTGGTTGTTGTGATCATTCCTTTTGATTTTTCCATCTCATACACTTACTCTTCAAAGCAATCATCCTCTCATTCAACACATACAAGCTTTTTTTGTTCATAGTATCTGTCATCACTACCTTTGAAGCATCAAGAACTTGCATCTCATCATCCTCATTAGCCTTTTCATTCTCACTCTACTTTATTCTACTTAAATCCTCCAAGTCCTTTATTGTGGCCTTGTTTTGCAATTATATGTGTTCCTTTTCCTCGTTGTAGATGCACTCTTAATTTGAAAAATCTAGAGACTTGGATCTTGATCTTTCAACTACCTTCCTTGAAGTGCTCTATTCGCTCACTCTACTTGGCTCTTCTCTTGATATAATCATGAACAATTATTCAATCTCGAACACATTTGACATCTTCAACTTATCTCTCTCTAGAGGTACCGCGGGAACCTCTATATCCATCCAAACTTCTTTGCCTACCATTAACATCGTGAATTCTTCTTCCGGTGGCAAGTACTTCGTCTCTGTCAACATACTATTCAACAAATTAGTGATAATGGAATTGAAAAAGACCAATACACATACCATCACCCATCTTCTTTCATCAAATAGCTCAATATTAATCATGCCTATTTTTTGGTATTTTTGTCATCGGAACCACAACTCTGATAAAATTTGTTAAGGTTGAGAGTACCTCACACAACGGGAAATCACATGAAAACGGGCTTGATATACATGGATAGGCACTAATATGACTCAAAAGCTTAAGCTCGTGAGTCTTAGGCCTAAACCATGTATATAACCCACTCTTATTTTTTATATCTTTTCGATGTAGGATAACTCGCATGTGAATATCTTAACAGTGTCTTCTTTTTATCAAGTAAGAACTAGACTCTACGATCCACTTTAGAAGCGTTATGCCATTTCTTCACAATTGTCTCCATTGTCTTAACAACAAAAGAAAACATGTTGTTCCTATTTTCTTCAAATCTATACTTTTAAGACATTTCAAATTTCAATGCATCCAAGTGTTTTGCCATATCAACATTGGATCTCAAATTCTCCACTTCTTGAGCTCACTTTTTATCTTTCACCAACAAGGAAAGCCTCTTAATCATTCTCGATACTTCTGTACTTTATGGGTTGTATTGTAATGCTATTTGAAAAGCAGCTAAGGCATCATCATATTTTTCCATCGCCTCTAATATTCGTCTTTTCCTGAAATATCCCTTTTCTCATTGGGGGTTCAATGTGATTATTGTCTCAGCATCAGCAAGGGCTTTGTTAAGTTTAACTAAATTTAAGAGGGGTGCAGCACGGTTGCTATAAAGAATAGGATTAGAAGGGTCTTGCTTGATGGCATGAGTGTAGAGAACAGCATCTTTGAGGTAGTTCCCTGCTTTGAAGATTTCATTGCCTTTGTCTTTCAAAGAAATCTCCTCAACTCCAGTTGAGCCTTCTTCACCTAATTCTGCCCCTGCTTCTGTCATTGATATTCAAGAAAATAAATACTAACGAATATGTTTTGGGACCAATGTAGGTGGACCGACCTGAGTCATCCACTAAATCCCAATGAAGCCCCAAATACCGACATGGGTGGACCAACCATAGTCACTAATTGGTGCCCTAAAACCCAAAAAATCGATGTGGGTGGACCGACTAGAGTCACCCTTTAAAGCCCACTGAAGTCTCAAAGACTAACGTAAGTGGACTGACCAGGGTCACCCACTGAAGCCCCAAAGATCTACGTGGGTGGACCAACCAGAGTCACCCACTAAAGCCCCAAAGTTCAACGTGGGTGGACCAACCAAAGCTACTTACTAGGGCTCACTGAGGTCTGAAAGCTAGAATGAGCACACCGACCAAAAGCATCAAGACCGACGCAAGTGCACCGACCAGAAACATCAAGGTCGACGTGGGTGCGCCAACTTGAAGCTTTCAGACAGACGTGAGTGCGCCGACCAGAGGCATCAAGGCTGACTTAAGTGTGCCAATTAGAAGCGTCAAGCTCGATGCGAGTGCACGAACCATAAGCCCCATGATCGACATGAGTACACCGACTAAAAGCATTAAAGCCAATGCGGGTGCACAGACCATAAGCCTCTAGACTGACAAGAGTGCGCCGACAAGAAGCCCCATGACCAACGCAAATGTGCCAACCAAAAGCCTTGTAACTGACACAAGTGCGTATACTAGAAGCGTTATCCAGTATCAAAACTACTCCCTCTCGGCGAACCTCACGCTTATGGGAATTAGGTTCATATGATGTGGGTAAAAATATATCGTCTAATAAGATTCAAATACGTGGCATACTAGTAATTTCACATCATAGACTTAATCCCCAAAACATCAAGGACACTTGGTGTGCAGAGACACCATCCCACTCAAAGGAAAAAAATGGTATTTTCACATAGGAGACCCACCATCTTTTTCCATTATGGTAAGATTATTAGCCCTATAAAAGGGCTCATTGTTCCAAGTATCACATTCTTTACACATTTCTCCAAAAATTCATCTTTCTCTCGCTGCCCTCACTTTATCCCTTCACATCATTCCTCCTTATCTGCTGACTTGATTGTCGGAAGGCCATACCAAAGAACTGGACCTTCAGGCAGCTTCTTTTTTCAAGTGTTCATGTGCCCTGCTCGCGTGGATCTGACCTTAGCAAGACAGCTGGATTGGATGTTGGACTGGCACTTGACAAAATCACCTCTTGGTTTCTTTTCGGCATCAACAACTCCATTTCTCACACTTTTAGGCTTGCTTTGAGGATAGTAATGGAGATAAAAATTTTACCCACCTTAGAGACATTATTCGCTTTTTTCTTTTTGTTTTATCTTGCATTTATTCTAAGTAAGTTTCTTTGTTTTGTAGTAGTTTCCCCCACTATTAGTGTATCATCTTATTTTATACTCCCACTGTCTCATATATTTTGACAAGTATTTTATTCTAAAATGTCCCATATTGTTTGTTCATTTTAAAAAGTTAAAGTCCAATTTTAATTAATTTTTCTAAATTACCCTTAAATTTAAGTTTCCTAAAAGGCCCATTTAAGTCTAGATATTAAATAAGTGTATTTTTGAAAAATAAGCTATAATTTAATAAGTTATAGTATTAATTATTACGAATTCTTAAAAGGTTGGGTTTTCCGTACATACCAAAATATATGGGATGGAGAAAGTATCAATAAACGGGTAGGGTTTGCAAAACCCTAACCACAAAAAATAAATTTACCAAAAGAAAAAAATACTTTTATCGCTTGGTAAAAAAGAAAAATGAGAGGAAAGAATGTTGCATTCTTCTCACATACACAAATTAAATTCCTTAAAATTGGGAGGATTGTGGGCAGAAGCTAAAATAAGTTTTTTTGTTTTTTATTTTTTTTTTCTTTATTCTTTCTACTTTTCCATTATCTTTACCAAACATGTGTAGACACTCAATTTCATTCCAACATTTTTTAACGAACCACGCGTGGGTTCTTATGACGAATCTTTGATCATAGTGTGCTCGGACTTGGTAAATGAGGAAATATGAATTTAATTGGGGAGTATAAGCAATTGCAAGACCCTTTTGTTCAATCCATTTAATCCACTTTGGGTTTAAATCAATTGGACTTTATTTGATTCAACTAATTCAAGAGCAAAGTCTTCGTTTAAACTTTGACCAAATCCAAAACCCACTAAATCCTATTGATCATTCCTAAGCCCAAAGACTTTTGCCTCAAATTTCAAGCCCAAGAAGACTTTTAATTTTAAAGGTGAACTTCTAATTTCACCCTCCACTTGATACTCCTTGATCGGTTCACTTTTCTCATAGTAAAAGTTACTTTTTTACAACAAAAAAGATGTCTCTTTCCTTTCTCTATATGGCTAGCCATAATGAGGAATTTTTACTCATTTTTTTTCTTTTTGAACTCACCTCGTCCTCCTAGATTCCCTCACCTTCTTTTGTACCAAATGCTACTTTTTTTCCACACAAAATAAGACTTTTTTCAGCTAAAATACAATAACAATGCACTTATAAAGTAGTTGATTTTTTCTTCCTCTTTGGATAGCCATATGTACCAAAAAGAGAGAGTTTCTCTTCTCCTCCCTCTTCTCCATGTACAGCCATCTAAAAGTCTTTTCCCTCTCACTTTTCACTTGGTTTACCACACCTCACTTCTCTAACTCCACGTTTACACCCCAAAAGTAAAACACATTTTTTTCATCTCAAAAGTTGAAACTACTTTTTATCTTCCCTATATGACTAGCCATGCACCTTCTTTACAACTATTATTTTGATTTTTTTTTAATCTATTGGTCAGCCCTTACTCCTCCTATAAAAACCCCCTTGTTAACACAAAGAAACCAACACAATACTAAGGAAAAGTAATGCAAAAAAAGAGAGAAAATAGAGAAAGAAAGAAGTGAGAAAAGAGAGAAAGAGAGAAGTGTATGAAGATCAAATAGAGGAATATAAAAAAAGAGAAGAGAGTGTTCAAGAAATGTGAGAAAAGAGCAAATAGTGAAACAGAAAAGAAGAACTAGTGGGAATTCTTCATCATTTTCGACCACCTTTTGTCTTTTGGTCTTCTAATCTTCGTTGGAATCATTCTTCCAACTTCACTAAGTCCACAAGAGCACAAATATCTCCAAGGATAATCCCCACACGTGGAAATTTTCCTTAGCTAAAGAAGGTTAGTTAAGCTTCTACTTTTTTGCAAAATAAATTGCTAGCATGATTCATGTGTTTAAACCACCTTGAAAATAGACTAGATTAATTTAGCTCACTTAGAAAGTTTCATCTTAAGATACTTGCTAGTTTCTTAGCATTTTCTCTTTCACTGGTTATATGTCTTTCTTTAGTTAGCTACTAGTCATATGTAGTCTCTTCATTAAATGCAATGTTAAGTTAACGGTAGTTTTAAAGTTTTTTTTCCTTTAGTTTAGTACCTTAAGATTTTTTATGTTCTCTAAGTTAGATGTTTTATTTTAAATTGTCATTAATTACGTGTGAACTTTAATTCTTTAAGAAGAATTTTGGGCTCCCTTGCTCCTTGTTAATTTTGGGGCCCCCTTTGGCCCATTAAAATTTTTACTAGTTATTTTGAATCTCATCTTTAAGGTAGTTTAGTTTAAATCTATTTAGCTTAATTCCTTCTTTTTTTTAACTTGTTTAGTTTAAAGTAGCTTAGTTTAATTCATTCAATTTAGTCTTCAAGTTTAATTCATCTAGTTTAACTTACATAATTAATCCACCTTGTTTAAACGCACGTACTTTAATTTACTTCTCATCCATACTTTGCAAGTAGTTTTAATATTTCTTTTTTCTTCATAGTCAAAGCAATTTATTTCCTTTATATACTTACTTTTACCGCATTACTTTAAAGTTATTATTTAGTGTTGTCGTGTTACTTTGTTTGAATAAAAATTGCAAAATATGTGCTTAATCTTATTGGTAGTGTATGATAATAATACTTAAATTAAAATTTTAATTAATTCCCTTGAAGCACAAAGGGCTAGACTTCGGTCTAAGAAAGAGGGAAAGCTTTAAATCCTCACTTTTTTGCACCCGAATCTCCCAAGCTTTGAAATATCTCACGTAGACCAATGACAAAGGATATAACCTCCTTCAATGTCAAATGGCGGCTCATTACCCGTCTGTCATCATTGTTTTGCGATTGGATGACAAACGACCCATTGTCTAATACATTAAAAGCACACCCATCATGATAGTCATTCTTACTACTTATAAAGGGTTTGTATTAGACTTGGTAAGTTCCACTCGTTTCCATATACCTACTCATTGTAATTCACACCCTCTCCATATCCACCTTCTTTAAGGGGAGTGGTCTTGGATAATGAGCCAAATGCATAGGTCGTGGAAAAGAGCTGTACCTACAACATGATAGAAAATATCTATCTTCTTATTTTTCTATCATTTCTCTCTTCCTTCTTCACACTTTTCTTATCCACCAGTCAGAGCCGTTCTTAAATCATAGTCTTAAGCTTTATCCTGCCAATATTTGTTATTGATGAAAACCATCTATCTGCAAAATTAGTACATAGTTGTCCACTTATGAGCTTCTGCAAGTGACTGATTACCATGAACATTTCATCAATATTGTAGGGAACATCTTTTTGGTTGAGCTTAGATCCCAATATGATAATATCTTATCAGCAAGCATTCAGGAAACAGTTATCAATGGTATTTGAAATGCTGAAAGAATTAGAGGAAATATTTAAACTCTCAGCCAGTATAACAGTCATATCTCTAATTCTTCAGCACCTATGAAGCTCTAAATTGCGACTGCTGGTCCAGCAATTTGTGCATTCGCGGTAGTGATGTACAGCTCCTTCATGAAGAAGAGGAAGCTGGACATTGATCTTGCCTTGCACTATCTTCTCCCTCATCTTCTTCTGTTTCCCACAGGAAAGCAGCATATGCTGCAAGAACATAACTGAAACCGTAGAAACAATATTTCAACAATTTGTTTTGTTAAGAATAAAAACATACGCTATCCTATTCAGAATCTATAAGATAAATTCTATAAAGATCTCCACATCTTTCATCATGCAAACCGAAAAATTGACGTGTCAATGAGGATAAATTTTTCAGGAGTATTGTTCTTTCCTCTCATTAGAGGAATAAGTGATACTCATGATGTATAGAAAAATTTCTCGTCAAGCAGTTGCTGCATGCTTGCCATACAGAAGACCATATTTCAAATGCATCAATAACATGGAAAACCTTCAACATTTGTTGTACATATGAAAGGCAAAGGAGATTCTACAAAGTAAATATTTTGTACCTATCTCCTGGAGTAGCTTGAACTGCCTTATCAAAGTAAGACGAAGCCTTATCATGGTCATGATGAAGATCCCAAACCAGCTTAGCATATTGGGATATCGTTTCACCGTCCCCAGGATCAGCTTGTATGGCAGATGAGTAGTATACCTCTGCCCCTTGAAGGTCTCCCTTGGACTGTTTAGTAAAAGAGAACAATTACTCTTTTAAGTAAAACATAACTCACCAAGAAATCTTTAATACTATATCTTTCATGTTAAAGTAATCCATTTCCTCATTCTCCTCCTTTTGCAATTAACATGAACTATTGGTTTCATCCATAACACAGACTTGCCCTTTTTATTGGTTGACTTGTAAGCCAATTTCATAGGAAAATCTCCTTAATTTCTATTTGGATTAGAAAGTCCAAGAAGACAGATTGTTCTTGTTTCTGCTAATGATGAATATTCATCATCTACATTGGTCTCATATCTACTACATGGATATTAAACAGAATAAGTTCAGCTGATTATGCAGGAAAAGAAGAGAGCAGGAAATACGAATCTCACCTGACATAGAAACCGAGCATAATTTCTTAGGACCAGAGGGTTGCAAGGATCTTCCTCAAGCATCCTTTTATAGTTCTCCTCAAGATTGCTATCTTTGCTGGCATCAGTTGCAGAAATGTCAGTCAGATCATTTTTGAGTCCTGCTTCAAGGTGCTCAGTTTCTTCTTTAGGGCCTGAGTTATCAATTTTATTTGGATTTTCCTCTTCAATCTGCATAAATTTAAGAAGCATTAGAGCCCTTCTAACATTTTTGCACAATTAACCATTCATGAAAGTCATGACTCCTTCCAAGAAGAAGCACCTGAAACTGTTCTATTCGTTCGCTGCTTTCTTCTTCTTCATCATCATCTATTTCCCAGAGAAATCTTGCATATGCTGCAAGAACATTGCTGAAAACAAGATATGAAAAGTTAGCTTTTGAACTTGCATTTGCTTCTAACAAATCAGATAATGGGAGTACTTTTTACCTATCTTGAGGAGCAGCTCGAGCAGCACATTCAAAGTAGTGCAAGGCTTTACTTTGGTCATGATGGAGCTCCCACACCAGCTTGGCATAATTTGACAGCATTTCACCATCTTCAGGACATGCTAGTGTAGCACGATGATAGTAGTCTTCTGCTCCATGACGGTCTCCCTTGAACTGTTATTAAGAAGTACACGCTTATGTAAAAATGCAAAATCACATTTTCTTTTATCTCCTTCTTCCCTTCCCCCGCCCACAACCCAAAAGGAAAAATCAAAATGCCTAGGTATAGAAGTAGCAGAGAAACTGGATAAATGCAAAACAGAAACAATTTTCTTTTATGGTATGCCTATCTCGATAACATTTTTAATTTATTTAATGACTAACTTCAAATCAAATCCTTCCATTCCTCTATCAAAGATGAGACAAGAATTCCGACCAGTTATAAGGAAAATATTGTTTTCACTACTGAATTAGAAGCATCATATGGCCTTTTAACCTCTGTGCTTCTGGTTTTCAGCGTACGTTGAGATTTCTTGTAACACTAGAAGTTCAACAATTTTTTTGCCTAGGCAGAATTAATATTAGCATTGACCAGAAATGGATCAAAAAATTGTTAGGCCTGAAATATGGACAAGAAGAACTGCAGTAGCAGGTACCTTCTTAGGCTTAAAAAGCTGGATTGTGGAAAGTGGAAACAAAGAGCCTATGAACTACTGCTAGATCTGAAAATACTGGAAATATTGACTATGGGAAGATCTAAGCAACTCAAATAGAAAAATGTTATTAAGATTAAATTAATTATTAGAAAAAGTACCTGAAGGGTGAGGACTACAACAATGATGAATTTAACAAATTCCATGGTGAATTTCTCAAGTTTTACATGATGGGTAATGCTTTGAGAATTTAGAATGACCAAAATTGAACATGATAAAAAAGAAAAGCAGATCAAGGAGTTAAATCTCAGTTTCACCTGTAAGAGCTGAGCGTAATTTCTGAGAAATAAAGGATGGCATGGATACTCATCAACCATCCTCTTATAGTAATCCTCCAAATTCCCACTCTCATCAATGTTAGTTGGATTTAGATCAACATTACCACCAATAAAACCATTACCATCAATTTCAATTCCAAGCCCAGTAGCAAGATACATAGGAGGACTAGCTGGTTCAACTTCTTCTTGATCTTCTTCAATACCCAACTTTCGAATTCCATCAAATCCTTCTTCTTCTTTAATGCCCAACTTCCGAGTTCCATTAAATCCTTCTTCTTCTTCAATATCCAACTTTCGGATTCCATTGAATCCTTCTTCTTCCCCTTCTCTGCCTTCCTCAATCAACGCCATACTCTTCTTTCCAAAACTGAACTCACCACTATCTATAGCTACTATTCTTTCCCTAATTGTAACTATCCTCTCCAACTTCAATCCTTCCTCTGTCAGCAGATCTTCTCGCTGCTTCCCTTCATCCTCAATCCCATCGACAGAATTATATACCGAAAAAGATGGTTCAGTCCTCAACATTGTTTTGTGATTTTTATGCAAAGATTTCTTCGATGCATTCAAATTGCAAAACTCGTATTTATGAAGAGAAGCATAAGCAAGTCTTTCCAAGTTCCCTTCAGACTGAGCTCTTCGAAATCTTTTGAGGAATAAAGTATTTGTTCATTGATTGGTGGTGGTGTCAAAGTGATCTCTACTGGGACTGTCTGAGAAGGAAGAGAGGAGGGTCCCAAGATTTGTAGTCGATGAACTTTTTATGGGCATTTTTAATCAATTAATCTTTAGTAATGGTCAACTTTTGCTTGTCTAGGCCCGAATCTCGGATCTGAGCACTAAAAAAAGGTATTCAATGGTGTTTCAATTTTTCTTCTCTCTTTTATTTTTGGATAAATACTATAGTATATTATAATTTTTTTATCTTTTATATATATATATATTTAAATAAATTTAAATTAAATTATTTAAATCTGATAAAAATAAATTATACTTTTATCATTAAATCTGAACCAAATATCATCATAAGAGATAAATGCTAACTTAGGATATGGTAAGTACAAATTAATATTGTGTACAAATTTATTTAAATCAAAACAATCTATTCCATGTTAGTTTAATAAAGATATTTAAGTAATTTTCTTAATTAAAAAGAACTTAACATTTACACTTCTATTGCATAATAGTTTTCGTTTCTTTATATTATTTTGTCGTATTCTTCTTTTTTCTCTCTTTTTCTTCCATCTATCTCTTCTTCCGCCACAAATTCTCTCTCCACCGGTAAATCTTTTTGTGGAATCCACTCTTTGCTCATAACAAATTACCTCTTAGGCTCGAACAATTTAGTTTTCTCTATATTTCTCCTTAAAACTCTCTCTCTATCTAAGCTATACAAAATTAAATCAAATTGCATTGAATTAAGTGAAATTAAAAATTAATCTAATTAAAGAATTGGTTGTGAAATTATTTGTGTTCCTTTTGTTTTGGTTATTAGTTCAGTTTGATTGGGATGATATGCTATTGTGCTAATTAATTATTTTAAGGATTTACCATCATGTGTTAATATTGTGTAGATTGAGCCCAATGAAACCATAAGATTGTTATCAATGGTGGCACCAGAGTTGCAGCGTGGGGGATGGGTGACGGAGACACGCGGAGAGAGACAAGTTAAACAAAAAAGGTGGGGGATGACAGAGCAAGCAGGACAAAAGGGAGAAATCTTGAGAGAAAACAGTGACACCCTATAAGTAGTAATCGTGAGAAAGGAGATGAAGTGTGAATTCCCAATCTACCATTTATCTCACCTTCTTTTAACTTAAATCTATGAGAGTAGTTTTTTTGTAAACTGTTACAAAGATTTAAATTTCTTGCATGCAATTATATTGGCTTTTCAATGATTATTATTTGGTTATTTTAATATAACTTTTCAATAATCATTATTTGGTTATTTTAATTTAGCTAATAAATTTAGAGTTACAAATTTACGATTATTTTTAATAAATTAAGAGTTATAATTTTTTATATTATTTTCAATGAATTCTTTTTAATTCTGAAATTAAATTTTTAAGCTTATTTGTACATATAAATACCAAACTTTTCAAGAGCTAAAAGCACATAAAAAACCAAACTTTTCAAGAGCTAAAAGCACATAAAAAATTATTAAATTTTTTGTTTTGTTCTTTCTACACTATTATTTTTCCATGCAGTTTTTCTTAAGTAACCTTTATCGGGTCGGTTCAATCTCGTTTCTCAGTGAACGTGCACATTGTATGAGGCAAAGCTGTGAGCACTTGGGTTTTATCTTGAGATCGGTCTTAGCCATTCTTACCCACACGTAGGGATGCTATAACGACTTTAGGACAGTGGTTTTCTAAAACTCACAGATCAACTACTTTTATTTCTATTTTTTATTAATCTGTTTTATTTAATTATATTATTTTGTTTTGCACCTTATTATTCATGTCGTGTTAAAATCATTTTGAATTCCACAAACATATTCTAAAATTGTCTTCTAATTTTGTATCATCAATTATATAATTTTTTCAACAGTTAAAACCATTACGTATTCAAATTTGTGTCTTGATTTATATTTTCTTTGGTATAACTTATTTTAGAATTTAGTTGAAAATTTTGCATTCAATATACAAGATATCTATTAATGTAAAAAAATAGTTTGTTGGTTTCAAACATAACTCTATTTTAATTCATTTGCAATTTTTTTTTTAAAAAAAAAAAACTTGTTTTGATATTTATTATAAACAGTTTCAAAGATTTGCTCAAAATTTTAAAAAAATTTATGTTTTAAACAGATTACGATTTAATTCTAAATTGTCTTTGTTTTCTTTAAAATATTGTTTAAATATAAAACTAATTTTATTTTATATCTGTTTTAAATCATGATAAAACTGTTATATTCAATTTTCAAATTTGTTTTTAATAACAATTAATAGTACATAAATTATTTTTTGTTTTGTTTTTTTAAAAAAACAATTACATATCAATTTCAAATCTGTTATAATAATCAAATATATACAATTTTATTTTATAAACAGATTTGTTGATTATTTGTTTTCAATAAAACGTTTAAAAGGGAAAAAAATATAAAGCAACCAAAACATTAATATCATTATAACAAAGTTTTAGAATACTTAACATTTTTTGAAATTTGTCTTAGGTGGTAAGTTGCACATTACTTAAGTTTGATATATTTTGCAAATAATATACGCTATTGTATAATTAATTGGGTTTATTTTGTGTTAATTTTATTCATATAATTTTGATTATTTGAAATATTGAACCTGGATTTTATTAACCACTGAAGCTTGAGTTGTGCTAAGTAGTTCCTAGAATGACATCATATTAGAAAGTCAATAGTGTAAAATCGAAAATTTTTGATGGAGACTTTTTAGTAGATGGCAAAAACAAATACTGTATTGGTTAACGGTGTTAAGTTTCATACCTGCTCTAGAAGACTCAACTCAACCTAGAAAGACATCAACTAGTGAGTCTAAAACCCTTAAGTACACCCCACAAGAAAATTTTTGATGGAGACTTTTTAGTAGATGGCAAAAACAAATACTGTATTGGTTAACGGTGTTAAGTTTCATACCTGCTCTAGAAGACTCAACTCAACCTAGAAAGACATCAACTAGTGAGTCTAAAACCCTTAAGTACACCCCACAAGAAATAGAGTACTATTGTCACAATAAAATTTTTAGTGTCTTTTCTCTGCGTTTTTACGATATTTACCACTCAACCAAAAGTGTTAAAGATCTATGAAAATCCTTAGAAGATGAGTATAGTATATAGATGATGCGATTAATAAAACGTTTAATGTTTCATCATTTAATAAATACCGCATAATAGATGGTAAATCAAGTAATAATCAAATCCATGAATAAAACTATCTTAGAGGTGTAGAGGAGAATGGTACTAAGTTTACTGAATATTTTAATGTGTCATTTTCTTATAGATAAACTTTCATCTTCTTGAAATGAATTTTCCAAAGACCTTAGACATAAACAAGATACTTTGACCTTAACCCAAGTTTTCAATTCTCTTAAAATAGAAGAACAACATAGGTTAAATTTCAAGTCAAAAAATGATATAGAGGCTAAGGCAAATATAATAGAACAAATTAAAACGTCCAACTGATTTAAGCTTAGGGGAAACAATTTCAAAAATAAAAATTGGAAGAATAATAATAACAACCGACCTAATAACTTTCAACCCAACCAAAATCATCAAAATCAACTCAATCATTCTCGTAACCCAAATTCTAAGAACTCTAAGGGCAAATGAAAGACTCAAGGATCGTGCTACGTATGCTGAAGGACTGATCATATTGTCCGAAATGTTACTACAAGAAGACTAGCGAGTATAAGCTAAACTTTGAGAATAAAGGCTCTCAAGTCAACATACTAGAGGATGGTGGACCTTTAATTAGGTCTAAACCTAAACTTTCTTTAATAAACTTTACTAAGGTTGGAAGATTACTTTGCCTTGTAAAAAAAAAAAAGTAAAAAAGACAATGAGATAAAAAAAATTTAAGAGTATTTAAGTAAAATTTATGAAATAAAATGAATTCTTGTTGATTACTAACACAAAGTTCATTTCAATTCTACAATTTAAGTAAAACTATACTAAACATAAAAACTCATTTGAATTCATTTGAGAATGAATTTCAATTTCAGTTCATTTGAAAATGAACTGAATTCTTTATCAAATGGAGTGTTAATTTTGCATACTTGCTAGTTGCTATTGTGTATAGTAATAAGCTATCGCAATGTTTGGTTGCACAAAAAATTAATAAAATTGAATGAGCAAAAATAGCTTCCAATTAATATGGTGACTAAAATTGGGTAGCTCTACCATGCCAAGCGAAATCGTTGTTGAGTGAAGTGGGGTTTGGTGTGAAAATGTATGCTTCTATGTAGTATATCAAAAATATGATATATTGACAGCATTTTTGTTTCTATATTTGATGAGTCTCTAGAACAAATTCTACCGTGTTTATGAATTCTACTTATTTTTACATTGATTATATAAGTTATCTTCCTATTCATAAAATTGGTTATTAATGTTGTACTGATTTTCAAGTTGTAAAAAATATGCTAACCAGATATTTACTTAACAAAAATCATGTTATAAAAACATATATATAACGATGTTAATAACAATTAAAGTCATGTTTGGTAATGCAACGACCCATCCCGGGTTGGCCACCCCGAAACGAAGTCATCACATTTTGAGAATCTCAGCACGATACATATATGCAACCAAAAAAAAATATAATAATAATAATACTAACAAAAAGTTCATTATCAACCTCAACAAGGGAGGTATATAAATCTGACGTTAATTTACATATAATTTACAACATAAGATGCATGAATATTTATAAATATTTATTTTCTTTTCACACTAGTATGAGGATATGGACACGTACATGGCTTACAGAATTTTATTCTGTCTGAGCTGGGACCCACCAACTACTTGAACTGATTGTTACCTGAAATCATTGTACAATGGAGGGATGAGCTTCACAAGCTCAGTGAATTAAATTTACTAAAAGTATTCTAATCTTATAAATAACCCATTCATATTTAATCATTTATTTCTCCTATAACTAGATAATAGCATAAATATCTAACAATAAAAAAATTCCCATATATATATATATTTATATTTATTTCCTTCTCATTTTCTCATGGTAATTGTCTCTCTCTAAGAGACTCATCTATCTCTAAATAAATTCACCATCATACACCACACATCAGCATTTCAATCATGCAAGCAATAATTAAATCCGATGTCATGAATGAATGATTATGATGGGAACGTCTTCCCACCTGTCGACAGGTTGTTCTCATCAGACCGGCTGCCTTCCCGGTTAATTCCAGCATATACGAGCTGTCACGGTTATTTCATTAGACCGGCTACCTTCCCGGTTCCTTTCTTTTCATTAGACCGGCTGCCTTCCCGGTTCTTTTCTTTTCATTTAATGCATATGCATATGAACAATGATATGAAATATGCATATAAACAACAATATAAAAAAAACAACATATAAATTCAAAATATTTAAAATTGGCTAACCTCATTATTCTCAAAAATTCCTCTCATCCCAAATCACATCAAATCACCCATTAAAACTTACCAAGATTCACGAAATTTCATCTCATCATAATTCGTGTTAAAACATAATTATAACTCATCAATAATTTATTTATCTCTTTTATGCTCAAATAAACTTATTATTTCCAAAAATATCACTTCTCACAAAAAAATATTTCTACATGTCCAAATTTCCTATCATACTCATAAATCAATTTTTCATCTATCACCCAAACATACTTTAATAATTAAATTTAATATTATCACTAAATAATTAATAATTTTTTTTTATTTAGACTACTTAAAGTAAATCCAACTCACCACATAGTACTTAAAGTTACCCGTGGACCACCTCCTTGCCTTTCTCGTTCTTCTCCGAAATTTCCCCCGATCGTTGACCACCGACACCTGACATAATATTTGAATTAAATTTCTAATTATTTATTTATTTCTTCATAAACTACACATTTTGAAAATTTCCACTTTAGCTTCCTGGAATTTTCATAAATGCTAAAATTTTAAAATAAACATTACCTTATTACCTTCTGCTATTCTGATAGCTTCTCGTAATTCTCTATAAAATATTTCCGAAAATCCCTTCAAAATTTTGCTCTCTCAACCTTTCTTTAAACTCTCAAGTGATTTGAGAAAACGGATGAACGAAATTCCTTTAGAATCATAACAATCTGGACTGAAAACTTAAGCAGCTCTCCTTCTACAATATCCACGAGCGAGGCAACATCAACTTAAATCAGCAACTTCAAATTTTTTTTTTTTTTTCACTTTCACTTTCACTTTCACCTTTCACTTTCACTTTCACTTTTCACTTTTCACTTTTCACTTTTCACCTTCACCTTTCACTTTTCACTTTTCACCTTCACCTTCACCTTTCACTTTTCACCTTCACCTTTCACTATTCTTTCTTTGAAACTCTGTTGACCACCGAATTTTACTATTCACGTCAATTTTTTTTTTTTTTTTACAAATACGGGTATTACAATTCTAACCACCTTATAAAAATTCCGTCCCCGAAATTTCCTTGCTGAAATCAAATAAAGAGTTGGGGATAATCCTTCCTCATTATTTCTTCATGTTCCCACGTGACTTCTTCAACATCTTTATTACACCATAATACTTGAATCAAATGAATAACTTTATTGGGTAAAACTTGCTCCTTTCTGTCTAGGATTTTGATTGGTGCTAGCATAAAAGTCAAGTTTTTCTGAATTTTTATCATCTGATTCGTGACATTATGGGACTCATCATGCAAGTACTTCCTCAGTAGAGACACATGAAAAACATTATGTAATTGCTTTAATTCCGGAGGCAAATTCAATTGATATGCTACGGGCCCAATTCTCTCAATTACCTCATAGGGCCCCAAAAATCTTGGGTTTAACTTTCCCTTCTTCTTAAATCTCAACACTCCCTTCCACGGAGATATCTTCAAAAATACCCAGTCACCAACTTGAAACTCGAGAGGTCGTCTTCTTTTATCAGCATATCCCTTCTGTCTGTTCTGAGCTGCTCTGAGGTTTTCCCTAACCAGTTTGATTCTCTCAGTAGTCAAGTCAATCATTTCTGGGCCATATATCTTTCTCTCTCCAACTTCTTCCCAACATACTGGAGTTCTACATCTTCTGCCGTATAAAGCCTCGAAAGGTGCCATCCCAATACTAGTTTGATACTGATTATTGTAGGCAAACTCGATCAAAGGCAAATAAGCATCCCAGCTTACTGAGAAACTTAATACACTTGCCCTCAGCATATCTTCTAGTATCCTGATAATCCTCTCTGTCTGTCCATCAGTTTGTGGATGAAAAGCTGTACTAAACTGTAATTGTGTACCCATAGCTTCTTGGAAACCCTTCCAAAATCTAGAGGTAAATCTAGAATCCCGATCTGATATGATACTCAAGGGTACTCCATGTAATTTCACTATCTCTGCCACATACAACTCAGCTAATGTCTCTGGACTCCATGTAGTTTTTATAGGAAGAAAATGTGAAGACTTAGAAAGTCTATCCACTATAACCCATACAGCATCATGCCCTCTCTGGGTACGGGGAAAACCAGAGACAAAATCCATACTTACATTTTCCCACGGCCACTCAGGTACTGGAAGAGGTTGTAATAAACCTGCGGGATGTCTATTCTCAGACTTTACCTGTTGACAAGTCAAACATCTAGAGATATATTCTGCTACATCTTTCTTCATCCCTGACCACCAATAATTTTGTTTCAATCCCCTGTACATCTTATTATTACCTGGGTGCATGGAATATACAGAATCATGAGCCTCCCTTAGTATCTCTTTTCTCATTTCCACATCGTTGGGAACACAAACTCTATGCCCCAATACTACCATTCCATCTTCTCTAATTCTAAATTCAGTTGACTTCCCACTGATCACTTCCTGCCTGATCTTTTCTATCCCCTCATCTCTACTCTGCATCTGAAATATGCGATCAATAATAGAAGATTGTATCACCATATTTGCCATTAATACTCCTCTATCATTGACACTCAATTGCATCCTCATTCTTCTTAATTCTACCATCAGGCTAGTATTATGACTCCCAATAACTGCTAATCTCCCTGTAGCTTTTCTACTCAATGCATCAGCTACTACATTAGCTTTTCCTGGATGATAATGAATTGTACAATCATAATCACAAACCAATTCCATCCACCTCCTCTGCCTCAGATTTAACTCCTTCTGGGTTGGTAAATGCGTCAAACTTTTATGATCAGTAAAAATTTCGCACTTAGCTCCATATAGATGGTGTCTCCAAATCTTCAAAGCAAAAACTATGGCAGCCAATTCTAAATCATGGGTTGGGTAATTCTTCTCATGGTTTTTCAGTTGCCTAGATGCGTAAGCTATAACTTTCCCATGTTGCATCAACACACATCCCAATCCCTGATGTGACACATCACTATAGACCACAAATCCTTCATTACCAGAAGGAAGTACTAATACCGGGGCAGTAGTCAGTTTTTCTTTCAACAGTTGGAAACTTCTCTCACATTCCTCTGACCACCTAAACTTCACATTCTTCCTGGTCAATTTAGTCAAAGGTACAGCAATCATGGAAAATTTTTGGATAAATCTTCTATAATAACCAGCCAACCCCAAAAAACTTCTAATTTCAGTTACACTTGTGGGTCTCACCCAATTCAACACAGCTTCTACTTTTTGTGGGTCAACTGCTATCCCCTCTCCCGACACAACATGCCCCAAGAAAGATATCTCATTCAACCAAAACTCACATTTAGAGAATTTCGCATATAATTTCTCCTTCCTCAGAATCTCCAACACTATCTCTAAATGTCGCATATGCTCATCTTCATTCTTAGAATATACTAAAATATCATCAATAAACACAATTACAAATCTGTCCAAGAATGGTTTAAACACCCGGTTCATAAGATCCATAAATGCCGCAGGAGCATTGGTCAACCCAAAAGGCATCACTAAGAACTCATAATGACCATAACGTGTCCTAAAAGCAGTTTTAGGTACGTCCCCCTCTTTTATCCTCAATTGATGATATCCCGCCCTCAAGTCTATCTTAGAGAACACTCTAGCTCCCTGTAATTGCTCGAATAGGTCATCTATCCTGGGTAAAGGATATCTATTTTTGATTGTGATCTTATTCAATTGTCTATAATCAATACACAATCTCAATGTCCCATCCTTCTTCTTGACAAATAACACAGGGGCTCCCCAGGGTGATGTACTAGGTTGGATAAACTGTTTATCTAGCAACTCCTGAAGCTGAACTTTCAACTCTCTCAATTCAGCTGGGGCCATTCTATAGGGTGCTATAGATATGGGTGCTGATCCTGGAATTACTTCAATAGAAAATTCAATCTCTCTATTGGGAGGCAACCCAGTCAACTCTTCAGGAAATACATCAAGAAAATCTTTCACTACCAAAATATCTTCTAACTTTCTTCCCTCCTTGCTAGAATCCACTACATAAGCTAAATACCCCTCACAACCCTTCCTCAACCATTTACTAGCAGTTAAGGTAGAAATCAGACAATTTGCAAGTATCTTACGTTCTCCTTGAAAATTAAACTCCTCTTGTCCGGGAATCCTGAACACTACATTTTTCCTAAAACAATCTACCCAAGCATGATATGCAGATAGCCAATTCATCCCCAGAATTACATCAAAATCTGTCATATCTAAAGGCAATAAATCAACTTCAAATTCTCTTTCAGCAATATTAATCACACACCCTTGATAGATTGTTCTGATAATAACCCTATCTCCCGTAGGAATCTCAACAATAATTGCATGCATCATAGGACTAGCACTAGCATCAATAGATTTCATATAACTACTAGATGCAAAAGAATGAGTCGCACCAGGATCAATCAATAATCTAGCAGGCCTACCAAGAATAGATATCATACCCATAACAACATCAGGAGTGGCTTGTGCATCTTGTTGGGTCAAAGCATAGACTCTGCCATCTCTGGATTGAATCTGACTGCCACGTCCTCGCTCTGCTACTAATCCTTGACCTCTGCCTCGCACACCCCCTGATCCACCTCCTTTCTCCATTGATCTTCCCTCAACGCTTCCAACACTTACGTTAGTAGATTTTCCCGCTGGGCAATTTACAGCAATATGTCCTCCCTCACCACATATAAAGCATATCTGCATAGGGCAATTTCGAGCTAAATGTCCCATCTGATTACATTTAAAGCAAATAATTGACTCCCGGTCATACATCAAATTACCGCTTCCTCTTGGTGGCATACTTATTCCTCTACCATGACTCCCAATTCCCATAGTCTGCCTCCCAAATCGGGGTGTCCCATCGATATTACTCTGAGCTACAGAAGTAACAGATCCTGCTTGTCTCTGAGTCTGCCCTACAGTTCCTTGTGACAAGGAACGCCCCCTCTGAGGTGGTCTCCTGCCATGCACACCCATACTGCTACCACTTCTAGATCTCTCAAACCTAGTTCTCTTCAACCAATCCCTCCTACCTTTAAACTCCATTAAATCCCTCTCAATCTGTAATGCTTTATCTACCAGTACAGCATAATTTCCTATGCCCATGTAAGAGAGTTTAGAACGAATTTCGTAGTGTAATCCGTCTAAAAATCTCTTGCATTTTCTTTGCTCTGTATTCACGAATTCAGGTACAAATCTCGACAGGGCTATAAATTTACTATCATATTCAACCACCAATAAATTTCTCTGTTTTAGGTGGATAAACTCTCTTTCTTATTGTGCCCGAAAAGTATCTGGAAAGTACTTTGAAAAAAACTCATCCTTAAATTTATTCCAAGTCAAAGGTTGATCTATTCGTGAACTCATCCTAGGCAAAATATCCTTCCACCATTGAGAAGCCTCACCTTCCAGCATAAACGAAACAAAAGCAACCTTCTGTTTATCAGACACTGATAAGACCTCAAAATATTTCTCCACATGCTCGATCCACTGTTCAGCTTCCACCGGATTTACAGATCCTCTAAAAGACTGAGGTTTAAACTTAAGAAACCTCACAAAACAATCCCCTTGCATCTCATTTGTAAATACCCCTCCTTCAGGAACCTCTTGTCTCACCACATCCGGTTCTCTCCTATCCCTTTCCTCTAATCTTTTCTGTAAATTATTAGCCCTTTCTTCAGCTGCATTTCTTCTTTCTTCAGCTGCATTCATCATTTCCATAGCACGATTAAGGGCTTCTTTCAATTCATCATTCCTGCCCTCAGGTTCTCTCCCAACTCTACTAGTACTAGCTGCACCATCAGCATGTTCCTTTGAGGGAACTACAGACTCAACTTCCTCCTCTACTTCAGTCCTTCTAAAAATTGGGGGTCTACCACGTCCCCTCTGATTTAGAGTTCTACCTCTAACTCTCGCACGACCACGTGTCATCCTCATACTCTGCATTTAAGAATATTATTTATTTAGATCTTCCACTTTTTAGGTTCTCATGCAGTCTACAGAATCTTAAAACCTAATGCTCTGATACCAAAATTGTAACGACCCATCCCGGGTTGGCCACCCCGAAACAAAGTCCTCACATTTTGAGAATCTCAGCACGACACATATATGCAACCAAAAAAAAATATAATAATAATAATACTAACAAAAAGTTCATTATCAACCTCAACAAGGGAGGTATATAAATCTGACGTTAATTTACATATAATTTACAACATAAGATGCATGAATATTTACAAATATTTATTTTCTTTCCACACTAGTATGAGGATATGGACACGTACATGGCTTACAGAATTTTATTCTGTCTGAGCTGGGACCCACCAACTACTTGACCTGATTGTTACCTGAAATCATTGTACAATGGGGGGATGAGCTTCACAAGCTCAGTGAATTAAATTTACTAAAAGTATTCTAATCTTATAAATAACCCATTCATATTTAATCATTTATTTCTCCTATAACTAGATAATAGCATAAATATCTAACAATAAAAAAATTCCCATATATATATTTATATTTATTTCCTTCTCATTTTCTCATGGTAATTGTCTCTCTCTAAGAGACTCATCTATCTCTAAATAAATTCACCATCATACACCACACATCAGCATTTCAATAATGCAAGCAATAATTAAATCCGATGTCATGAATGAATGATTATGATGGGAACGTCTTCCCACCTGTCGACAGGTTGTTCTCATCAGACCGGCTGCCTTCCCGGTTAATTCCAGCATATACGAGCTGTCACGGTTATTTCATTAGACCGGCTGCCTTCCCGGTTCTTTTCTTTTCATTTAATGCATATGCATATGAACAATGATATGAAATATGCATATAAACAACAATATAAAAAAAACAACATATAAATTCAAAATATTTAAAATTGGCTAACCTCATTATTCTCAAAAATTCCTCTCATCCCAAATCACATCAAATCACCCATTAAAACTTGCCAAGATTCACGAAATTTCATCTCATCATAATTCGTATTAAAACATAATTATAACTCATCAATAATTTATTTATCTCTTTTATGCTCAAATAAACTTATTATTTCCAAAAATATCACTTCTCACAAAAAAATATTTCTACATGTCCAAATTTCCTATCATACTCATAAATCAATTTTTCATCTATCACCCAAACATACTTTAATAATTAAATTTAATATTATCACTAAATAATTAATAATTTTTTTTATTTAGACTACTTAAAGTAAATCCAACTCACCACGTAGTACTTAAAGTTACCCGTGGACCACCTCCTTGCCTTTCTCGTTCTTCTCCGAAATTTCCCCCGATCGTTGACCACCGACACCTGACATAATATTTGAATTAAATTTCTAATTATTTATTTATTTCTTCATAAACTACACATTTTGAAAATTTCCACTTTAGCTTCCTGGAATTTTCATAAATGCTAAAATTTTAAAATAAACATTACCTTATTACCTTCTGCTATTCTGATAGCTTCTCGTAATTCTCTATAAAATATTTCCGAAAATCCCTTCAAAATTTTGCTCTCTCAACCTTTCTTTAAACTCTCAAGTGATTTGAGAAAACAAATGAACGAAATTCCTTTAGAACCATAAAAATCTGGACTGAAAACTTAAGCAGCTCTCCTTCTACAATATCCACGAGCGAGGCAACATCAACTTAAATCAGCAACTTCAAAATTTTTTTTTTTTTCACTTTCACCTTTTACTTTCACTTTCACTTTTCACCTTCACCTTTCACTTTTCATTTTTCACCTTTCACCTTCATCTTTCACTTTTCACCTTCACCTTTCACTATTCTTTCTTTGAAACTCTGTTGACCACCGAATTTTACTATTCACATCAATTTTTTTTTTTTTTTTTTTTTTACAAATACGAGTATTACAGGTAACCCAATTTAAACGGGAAAGCTTAAATCTAGTAATGATTTGTCTTTTAGTAAGGCACATAATTTTACCAATTTAACTCTGATTTGCCCTAAACTTTCAAGGGCTATATAAGCTGGTCATAATGGGAGGGCAGTGTTTGTAGGGAAATGACAGTTTTGTAATATCATCTCTATTACCTAAAAGTTGCACACCCATGTCAATTTCAAATGTTACTTTAATTTATATTTTAATATAGTCATCCATTAAGGCATGCAGATTCCCATTAAATCAAAAGTCTATTTGAATGAAAATAAGATATATATTTTTTTTTTCTTTTCATATTATTTATCAATAAAATAAACTTTATACCATATATCTCTCGTATCAAATATGCCAAATAAAAACTTCTCATTTCAAAGTGAAGCCTGTTAATAGGTTGAGTTTGTGTTCGCTCCTACTCGCTTCCCATCATCTCATTAGTCTCTTGGTAATCATGGCCCACACAATAGAAAAAGAAAATACAAAAAGGAAGTAGTAGTAAATGCATGGGCTTGTTCTAAATTCCCAGAATCCCAATCCGTTTTTATTTTGATTAGCTTTGGATGGGCTTACTATAAGAATTAAGAATCACCCAATGTCAGCACTAGGCCCAAACTTATATAACACCTTACGACCACCCACACCTAAAACAATGAAACCAAAAGGCTGAAACGAATTAAACACTAATGAATATAACCACCACCTTGTACATTTCATATCTTTGCCACAAAGGAGTTGTTTGGCATTTACTTTTTTAAATACACACCAAAAACTCTCTAAATTTATTTGGAGTAAGTATCTGTACAAGACAAGTTTCTATTTATATGTCTTGTTACAGGGATATAAGCAATATCTACCTCAAAAAACTCGTTTAAGTACAATGGTGATTGTGTTAAAATCAAATTCAAACATTCATTAACATTATCAAAATTAACTAAGTAGTTTATCATTCTATTTGTTTTTCGATAATGAAAAGAGATTTTGTCCTCCGCAAAGCTAGTCAACATCATCCGACAATTATAAAAAAGAACTAGCATTCTTATTTCTGTTGTGCTTCGTCGCCTGCTTAAAACAACAAAAGCTATCAAAGAATCAGTTTTTAATTATATTTTTTGAATGACAATTTGATGAGTCAATATGATTCTTTAACATATAGCCCATAGTTCAATTAAACTATTATTAGTATAATCCATATTAAGTGAAAATCCTCAAATGAAATTTTCCGACAAATCCCTAAGAAGAACATCACCACCTCCGGTAATTTTTGGATTTCCTTTTGCACTTCCATTTGCATTAATCTTGATAAAAAGATACGTAGGAGGAGACCAAGAAATATTGATAAGTGATCGTGAATTAGAGAAACCCCACCAAAAGATATGGTTTTTAATAAAACCATAATCACCGTGAGTAACCCCACCAAAAAATTGAAAAAAAAAAAAAATGTCCTACCAGTAACTCTCTCTTTTCAAATATAGTAAGCTAAGCCCCCGTTTACCTCACTGTCCGACATCTGTGACAAAATATGCTTTGCCAAAATAAATTGACAAAACATTTTTTATTATGGTCAAACAACAAACTAGCCCTTATAAACCATCCCACAATTGTTTCGCTGTAGTCAACACGCAAAAGAGACATCACCCTAAACCACCAAAGCTCTTTTCTCTCTTTTCTCCTAATATAGCTTCCTCCTCCTATGTCATCTCATCCCTCGTCGTCCCCTCTTGGACGGCGAAGGGTCTTCGTTATTATTATTAAGTAATTAACCCAAAACCAACAACAACAACAACGTCATTATGTCTCTTATCGTACCATTCCAGCTCTTAGAGCTGAACATCATCTCGGCGCAAGACCTGGCCCCCGTCACCCGCAACATGAAGGCCTACGCAGTCGCATGGGTGCACCCCAATCGCAAGCTAACCACTCGCGTCGACCCCAACGGCCAGACCAATCCCTCCTGGAACGACAAGTTCGTGTTTCGTGTTGACGACGCCTTCCTCTACGCCGACACATCCGCCGTCAGGATCGAAATCTACGCTCTCCATTGGTTCCGTGACATCCACGTGGGAACCGTACGGATCCTCATCAGCAACCTCTTCCCTCCAGAAACCCGACCCAATTACTTCCACAACCTCCACCCGCAGCCAGGTATGAGGTTCGTTGCTCTTCAGGTCCGAAGAGCCTCGGGTCGCCCGCAAGGGATCTTAAACGTTGGTGTGATTCTACTCGACAGCTCAATGCGAAGCATGCCTCTGTACACCAACATGAGTTCGTCTGCCGTTGGGTATCGTGATCTGATGGGCGAGGAAGAACCTTACCACATTCATAACAAGCTGCTTACCAGTCCCAAAAATACAACAACATCAATCACTTCCAAGCAATATCCAACGTCCACCAATTCCAAGCAATATCAGTCGTCCATCAATTCTAAGCCTGAGCTCCGGCGAACCAAGAGCGATACCAGTTCCATGGTAGCCTCGGAGCTCAGGATCAGAATGGTGAGAACCACCAATAAGCCTAGCTCCGTTATCAACGGCTTAGAAGTCGAGGCCTCCCCTAAGAGAAAGAAGAAGAAAAGAACTAACAACCACAAGAGCAATTCAACGGCTGGATCCATGATCAGCGGCTCAGAGATCGCGACGACATTGAGTAATATAGAGGGAAAATCCGATTCCACTTCCAAATTCGACATGGAAATCAAAGATCTTGCACCTAAGAAGACGCCTACTCATCATAAATTAAATTCTCTCAACTCGGAGATTATGGACCCACACCCACCCAAGCAGGAAAAACTCGGAAAAGCGGCTATGTTGGTTGACGAGTCAGATGCCGGAGAAAAGCCCATAACATCTAAGAAAGCCGTAAACGATAAATTGTTTTCAAAGGATATCAACCTGCCCGCGTACCCGTACCCGTTTCCCAAGAACATTGATCAATACGGGACCCCTAGGAAGTCGAAAATGGAATACGGGACCCCGTTAAGATCATCAAAGCATATGGGCACCCCGAGGAAATTGAACATGGAATACGGGACCCCGTTAAGATCATCAAAGCATATGGTCCCCCCGATGAAATCAAACTTCATGGCAACCCCGATGAAATCGAACCTAGAATTCGGGACCCCGTTGAGGTCCAATTTGGCGGGGAGGCCAATCTTGACAGAATCAGAACTTGGTCCCTCGCCATCAGAGGTGGCTACACAAATGGCAAAGGAAAGGATCAATCGAACCAACGACACTGAAAGTTCCATCATTAGCGAGTGGAGCCTCGAAGACAGCGTGGAGGGGCTTCGCTCCAAGCTCGAGAGGTGGCAGACCGAACTCCCTCCCTTGTACGACCTCGGAGAAAAATCCAGTTACAGTGCGAGTAATTCTGCCGCCGCCACCACAGACATCGTCCCCGCAGTTACTGGCAACCGTAGCGTCAAGCACAAAAACGCATTGGGCAAGAAGCACGTTAGGAGGCACACCGATGCAGGAAGTGGGTTGTTTTCTTGCTTTAGCAATATATGCGGGGTGGAGTGCTCCATTGTATGCGGGTCGGGTGATCAAAAGAAGAAATCAATCAGCAGTAGCGTGCGGCCCCGTCGAACCCCGTCAGTGGAAAACTTGAGCTTTATGTGATTTGACCCTGTTCTCTGTTTGGGTCTTCAAATCGGGATATAAATCAGAAATTTTATTGATAGTTTTAAAACGTTTTGTTGGTAATGTTATTTTTGATTTCATTTTTTATATTTACATTACCAATAAATTTTTTAAAAATTATCTTCTAAAACATTAAATCCCATCCACCCAAATATTTTTGGTTTGGATTGCACGGTTTTGAACTATTAATTTGTAAAAAGAAAGGGAGCTGAAGTCGATGCTAACCGCCGTTTTTTTGTTTTTAATTTGCTAACGTGAACCGGGTGTATAAAAGGGAAAATTTAAAAGTCATATGGGTACAGGATAAGAAACTACACACCAAGGTGGATGTTAGAGGATTGAAGGCGGTTAGGCCATTCTTCCCTCCTCTTCTTTTCGCTTTTATTTTTTTTCTTTCCTTTTTTTATTTTGTTTAATGAACTTCAATCCTATTCCAAAAAAAAATGAAAGCTTTTTTTTTTTAAAAAAAAGCGAAGAGGTAATTTTAGCTATTCTTGGTATTAATGATGTGGTTTTGGAGGTAAAGCTTCGTTTTTATTTTTTTTTTTAGTATAATTAGCTATTCTTGGTATTATGTTCTTTTTTCTTCTCTTGCTCCTTGTGTTGAGGGTGAATGTCTCTTTATATAAGCATAGATGTGCTCTTGCTTTTTCGAAGTGCGATAATATTGAGTTGCGACTTTTAGACTTTAAGCCTTGTTGGGCATTTCACCTATGCACCTTAAGCCTCATAAGGAATTGTCTCTCGTCCGTGAGAAATGACCTACGCCTGAGTTATCACATCGAATTGTTTGGGCGTGGGTGGCTCTATCGCAGTTAGGTCTAGTCATTTCACTACTCATAAGTGGTGGTTATGTGTACAATTTTTATTGGTCCGTATTATTTTGAGTCACATCAATATGTGTGTGTATATATATATATAGACACTAGTTATCGCAACACATAAGGACATATCATCTATTTTTATACTACTTTTAAATTTGATCAATTGACATTAGGTGTAAAAATAACAAATTTTTTTATATTAATCCATAATTTTTTTAAAAAAATGTTTTGTTTTTCAAATCTTACTGTTTGATTTAATAACCTACTCACATAGATTATGCATGCGAAATTTCACATCATTTATATATGTATAAATATTTCATCTATATAGCTCATTAAATTGAATCTTTTAACTCTATTCAATTTTAATAACATAGATGAAGTACTTAAAAATATCTGATAACGTGAAATTTTGTGTGTATGATTTACATGAATAAAAGATTAAATCCAATAATCAATTTTAATAAAATATGAATTATATAAAAATAAAATTATAATTTAATATAAAATATGTTATTTTTACATCTTATGTCAATTGTTCTTTGCACATTAAGAAACCTTCATTATTCTCTCCTTTCATAGGTCATGTTTTAATTGATGGAGGTAGATCTTACGCATGAGAGAAATGATGTGCAAAATAATTATGTGGATTAACTGCATAAGATAGTATTTGGTTTTAACCTCTCTCTTATACAATGTTTTTGACACGATGACCTATATTTTGAAGAAAATAAAGGGTACGAAAACAATATAAATTGAAAAAGTAGCAAAAGTATTAGTCATGAAATTCTTTTAGATCAAGAAATTGGTGAGGATGGAGAAATTTGATTGAATGAGAGATTTTGAAGAGATTAAAAGGGATTTGGTCCACTTTTTTCATGGGAAAATTGAGATTTATATGTCACTTTGTTCGAAAAATTCTTGCTCAGTACATTGTTAGAGAGATACATGATACAAAGATTCATCTCACACTTGAATGAAAATAAAATATATTTTTTTTCTCTCTTCTCATACGATTTAACGATGAGATAGATATTTTTTTCTCATAACACTGTAATAAGCAAGAACTTATCCCATGTTCATCCTTTGGAGAATGAAATGGAAGATTTTTCTCACTAATACTGATTGTTAAATGATTTAAACAAAAATGGGGGCAATACTAATGGTCAAGTATTTAAGTAGATTGAGAAGAATTTCATAGGTGATTGAGAAGAAGTTGAGAAAATGAAATTAAATTAGGTGTCAAACCCCTGTAACCATGTGGAGAACTGACAGGTAATGTCGAAATTCCCATGTGGCGTGCGAAGAAGTGTAACTCCCGTTAAAAATGGCGTCTCTAAATGTTTCAATTGGACGGAATGATCAATTAGCATGCTTTTATAATTCTAAGAGACAAAATGACACTCTATCAAAACTAAAAGTCAAATTTATCTAATGGTGAAACCTCATGGATAAATTTATCTTTTTTCAAAAATTTATCATGACTATTATATATAATAAAATCATCTTTCTCTCTCTTTCATGTATCTTTTTTTAGATGTACAAAATTCACTTTGAATCATAAGAAGAAGAGGAGGATCTTAATGGAGTAAAGCTGCAATTTTTATTGTCTAAAAAACGATCAATTGCAGAAACACTATTTAGGTATCTTCAATTTTGTGTGTGATTCGATATTATCTTTTGCAATTTAAGAAAATATTTAGCAAAGTAACCGTAAATATAATGTATAAAGAGTAAAGACATCTATTGAGGCCCTTGAAATGGAAGTAAGATGGGGTCAGATGAAGATTATTGGTGACTTTGGTTCTCTTAAGAAATTACGAATTATTTTGACATGATCGATTTTCACTTAACAAATATGCACACGATGTCATTGTAATTTCTCGATGCTCCCTTTTCCCTCGTCATGATCTTAGAATTGATTTAATAAGATAAACTTAAAATACCCAACGAAAATTATAATCCAGTAGTTAATTGTGGGACGTGAAAACCAAAGTTTTTACTATTTGAAAGTTTTAGAACTTTCTACGTGATTGAGCGGTTTTAAGGCTTAGTTATATATTCTTCATTCATGTTTATTACTCTCTCATTTCTTTTCGAAATAATGTTTTTTTTTCTTTAAACGTGATACATGTGCATTTTAATAGTCTAACCCGTGTATAACGCATGTATATTCATTAAATATAAATACATATATATTCATTTACATTGTGATTGCGTCACAAGTACACTTATTTCTTATCAATCATCAATACAATATATATAATATAATATAATAAATATGAATTAAATATAATATATAATTAATATAAATTAAATTTATTTAATTAACACATAATCATATAGCGAAAAGTATCGATTGATAAAAATATTTATTATAATTTTTTTATTTTTTATAGAGGATTTAATTTTTTTATGGAATTATGTCCACCAAAAAATCACATGGAGAGTTAATATTAAAAATTCATTTCAAAATTGAATAAATTTACATAAATTAATTTATTCCAAGAGATAATATATTCAAAAAACTAAATAAATTTATACGTAACATCCCTTTACTTCCGATACATTTTTTCATTTATGTTAAACATAATAATAATAAATTAAAAATATTTTAAAATAACCTATTAGTATTATCCCAATGATAACAATAATAACTATGTAAAAACATAAATCATATATATAAAAAAATAATAATAATTCAATAACCTTAAAAAAAACACTATGATACATATACATATCAAGAATTAATATGAAAAATTCCGTGCATAACATAGGTACGTAAACTAGTTCTTTATTTAAGAATCTCTTGATTTGGGTTAGTAGAATTAAAGGACGTGAGTGTTCTATGGTTTGGGGAAGCAAAGGTGGCAAAATAAGGAGTTGCATGCCATGTTCATTTCTTTCACAAGTTTCACCATTTCCCATCGGAATTCTTCAGGTAGAGTCACGCTCTTATCTAATTTGATTAATTAGTTATTGTCCCTGATTTAAATCTCTTCCGGACAACGTCAAAATTAATATTAACACAAGCTAATTTTTGTTTTGAAAAAATTTAAGCAAGTTGATTTAAGTTTATGTAAATTTCTTCCAAACAACGTCAATTTTTACTGATCTACTATACGCACCAATTACCAAAAGGTCCCATAACTAGCTCTGATATAATTCATTTTTGAGCTGCAGGATTTAGGGAATAAAAATCTAGAGCTTGATTATTAAACTAGAGAATATAACTAAAATGGTTTCCTCTTGTTAGATTTTTGCTGCTCTTATATATGCTGAAGAATCAAAGTCAGTCCTTCCTGCAACCCATGATTTTCACTTTAGTATATTGTCCTAGGCCTTGTAAGCCTTATCCTTGTTAATTTGCTTGCTAATGAATGCAATGGGCTTTTAAGTTTTAGCCCAATTTTCCCTCATTCAAAAAATGCCTATCAATATGTCGTATACACTGCTGTGCGCGCTGTTTTTGATAGTATTAGCTTTATGTTTTTGCCATGGATGATTGTCTTGTAATTCCCCTTCAGTGAGGTCAAATTCAACAACAAATTGCTAGGAGACCTAGACTGGCTCAAGGGTTACTGATTTTCATTTGTTGTAATGGTTCATGGGGTTGGCAATCACTTTTTTGTGGGATCCGATTGTTTCTCCTACTGGTCCATATGCAGCTTACAATCAAACTGTATGAATTGAATCCTATTTGACGAGGCTTTAGTCCCTTTGAAAAAAGGCCTTCATCAACAAACTTTTATAAGACAGGTCTATTTGATACGACAAGTTATGCTTGGTAGTATAGCATTAACGTCTAGAAATGAAATTGGTGGAATTATTGCTTTTCTCAAAAGTAAAATAGTGGAAGAAAATATTTATTTCCATCCAATTCTACTTGTAAAGCCTCAATTCCATACTTATGATTAGATTTCTTCGAATTATAATATCTAAGTGAAGGAAAGTAGTGCAAGCCAAAGCAAGATATAATGACTTTTGTACAAAAGTCCAAATGTTGCCAAGACACTGAATGAAATACTAATGAAAATGGAGAGACTATGTTTTGATATTTTTGATGACGAGATTAAGTCAAGTCTTGTCACGTCAATTCAAGTCAGGCTAGATCAGATTAGGTTTGTTCAAATCGAGTATGAAGTTTGATCTATGTCGTTGAAGTTGGAGTTACTTAAAAAAAAAGTCATTCGTAATTTTGTTATTCAACACATTATTAGATGCTTAAATCAACAAGTGATTAAAAAAAACTTTTAAAAAAAAGAATAATAAATAAATAGTGCATCTAAAAAGTTGTACCTTTTATATATGATTGAAAATATTATCCTAATAAAAAAAGTGACGAGCTTTTAAGGTGAAATTTTCATTTTAACTTTTGTAGTTTTTTTTAGATGTGAAATTACTTTAATACCTTTTTAAATATCCACGTGTTATTTCAAAAACTTAAGATAAAAGATCTATTTATTTTTTTACACTCTTAAAAATTATCATTATATATCAATAATATTCTCCATAATCACAATTATTTTTTGTTAAGAATTCAACTTCGTTCTTTTAACAAATCTAATCTTATCCATGTACAACCCTCCACTGAAAAATTCTCCTTTTAGTGTCAATACATGAGAAGTTTTCATTTGTAGCCATACAAACAATCTCTATAGAGTTTTTTTTTTCTCTAACTGGTATTTTTAAAAAATTTAAATTCAGGTTGTTTTAATTTTTTTTTTAAAATATGATTTTTTTGCTATATATCATCAAATAAAAAAAATTACACAAATAGTTTTTATTTAACATAAAAGCTCAAATTAATCCCTAAAAAGCCTCTCTCTATAACCCATTTTCTTTAACCTCGTTTCCTTTCTTTGGTTGCACCCCTTCTGAAAATAAAAAATTAAAATTAAAATTTTAAATCATTAAAAAACTAACCTTATGACCTTCCTAATTAAGTATCTTGATTGTTTCGTTCCTCTTAACAGCTTCAATCATCTACAAATATGCAAAAATATCCCTATTGTATATATTTCACATTCATAGGTACTTTTTAAACAAATAAAGAATCATAATTTGGTCTGGTGAAGGACTGTTGCTACAATTGGAGCCTTGCTTTCCTAAGATTTTTCTTGTCCTTAATAGTATAACGTGGAAGATCCTAACTTGTTTGGTACCTATTTAAAGTAGTATTAAAATTATTTTTATTAAAAAAATGATCATAGTCTCATTTTAAATGGATGCCAAACAACTCCAACATATATAAAATCCCATAAACTCAAAAACAAATTCAGTTAATATTTTTGAAATAAACTCGTGGTGCTTCAAAAAAATATCGGAGCCAACTATATCCACTACCGTATAAATGTATGATATTTTGATCCATCACGAGCTCATTATGGTATCTGAGCTCCTAATGGACCAAAGTTGTGCTGATTATGATTAATAGATGTGTGTTCTCTCTCGCGATGACACCCACCCCAACAACATATGAAAAACTCCTCTCCCACTTTTTGCCATGTCAAACAATTATTTTTTAAAAATTAAAATAATAGTTTATTGATCTAACTCCTACAAATTTCATTAAGTTATTAGTTAACCACCAAGAGTTAAAAAAAAATATATTGGAAATTTGATTTACTCATTCCAACCATTTTTTTTTTTTAGAGTATCTCCTGTCTTAATTGTTATTGTAAATTTTATTATCAAAGAATCCAATTCTACTTTTTTATTATTATTAATTTAATTTCATAGTGGAAGAAGATAAAGTTATGAAAAGATATTGGGTAAATAACATTACTTTATCTTTATATTTGTTGAAATGATATTAACATACTAAATCTTTTTAAAACTTACGATTCACTCTAAAACATTAATTTTCATCATCAAGCAGTCCAAAATGAATTTATTTGAAAAATCAAAATTTTAATTAGATATTAATTTTTATAATGACTAAAATACCATTAATGTTAAAATATCTCTAAGTGATTATGATAAGTTTAATAATTTTTTTATCAATTATTTATCTCAAGTAACCAAAGTACCTTTAATGTTAAAATTCATATTTAAAAAAAAATTAAAACATGTAATATCATTTTAATTTTTAAAATAAAAATATTTGTTTTTTATTTTTATTTTATGATGGTCTTTGATATTTGCTTATTTGAGATGTTTTGCTATTTAGTTTTATGAACATATTAACAAACTTTTCATTAAAAATATTTAATTTTTTATAATAATTTATTTTTATTAATTTAAAAATATGATAGATAATTATACCATAATATTTTTTTTAAATATAAAATATATAAAATAAAATTTATTGTATATCACATAATAAAATATAAATTTATTTAAAATATATTTTTAATAATTTTTTTTTAAAAATGATAATAAATATTTTTATAAGAAACAAAAATCATTTTTTAAACCCTCTTGAACGGATTTTTAGAATTCGTCCGATAAAGTTTATGAAATGTTTAAGCCAACTAGAAAGCGTTGTAAGTGAGGGCGTGGAGTATGTTGTGTGCGAAGGAAATCAAAGGTTTAAACTATGCTTGCAGAAAGTGGCAAGCTGTCTCGGACTAGAAAGGGTAAGAGTAGTTTGGTTCCTCTGGTCAGCCGCGGACTCTGTCGGATGACGTGGCTTTTAAGTAAAGTGTTCGGTCACGTGACCTTGTCGGTTTGTTCCTCCAAGAGACAACCTTTCACTTTTGGACTCTTTTACAGCTGCACACATGTTATTCCAATTTTGCCCTATCTTTTCACGATATTACATAATTGCCATTTATTTTCTCTCTTTTCTTTTAAATGGAGTAAATTTTTTTTTTGTTCGGTATAGAAATATGAAATTGAGGTTTCAAAAATGAATTAAAACGGAGATTAATAAAATTTTTCATCTATATAATTTGATCGTTCTCGATTTCACTTTCAAAGTTTGGCATTATCAAATGCAATGTTATTGTGCAATAAAATTGTAAAACTTCGACCATTACATCATCCGTGAAAAATAATAACAATATTATTAAGTTTGGTTATAGTAATTAAGGTTATAATGGAATGTTCATTTATTCCGTAATGGTTATTATGTTGTTTGGTTTATTTAAAATGATTGTAATAAGCATTACATTATAAAGCTCAGCATACCAAAATATTGTAATGATCATTAAGGATTGTAATAACTATTACATTACAACCTTAATTCATCTTAAATTTACAATGTAATTAAATATTTATATTATATTATATTAAATGTTATAAAATAATAGTATTATAATAAAAATAATATATTAGTAATAATTAATAAATACCAATGTATTATTAAAAGCAAAAAAAGTATAAATAAACTAATAAATATTTGAAAGTATAATTAAATATACTAAATATAATAAAAAAGATAATATCAGTATAGTAAATAATATATAATAATATTATATTAGTAATAAATAATAAAT
Organism: Bretschneidera sinensis; assembly: GCA_023935145.1. Lineage (NCBI taxonomy): Eukaryota > Viridiplantae > Streptophyta > Magnoliopsida > Brassicales > Akaniaceae > Bretschneidera > Bretschneidera sinensis. The sequence continues at coordinate 119,543,145 of CM043699.1, forward strand.
ATAAAATATATTTTAAAAATAAATTAATAAATAAATATTGAAAAACATAATTAAATATCAATATGATACTATGCAAAAAATAATAAAATAATATAATATTATTATATAAATAATATAATTTAATAATAAAAATATCTATAAAAGTTTAGTAATATATGATTAATAATTAATAAAAATAGAATATAATTAAATATTAATATAATACTAAATATTTGGAAATAATATAATTAACTATTATAATATAGTTAAGTAACATATTATAATAGTAAATAATATAATATATATATAATAAAACGTTAATAATATTAAATATAATGAAACAATATTAAATATCATGAAATAAAAAAAATCTGAATAATAATATAATATTATTATAGTAAAAATATAATATATTAATAAAAATAATATAATATATAAATAATAATACTAATATAAGATAATTATATGATAAAATTATAAATTATTAATAAGTAATAAGTAATAAGTAAATAATAAATAAATATAAAATAAAATAATATGTTCACTATAAATAAATTAATATGATATAATATAATAATTAATATGATTAATTTTATACACATTTTATTCCTAAATACATTTTAGTCAATCTGATTTCATTATAATGGTATGAACATGCTAGCCAAATATTGTAATCGATTCCAGCTTCAATTCAATAGTTTTTTCAAATTCTAACCAAATAATGTAATCAGATTCCAATTTCGATTACATTACATAGGTGCATCAAATATTGAAATTCTTATTTTTAAATATTAAGATATTTGTTATTTTCTTTGTTTATATCACTGCATTAAATTTTTTTTGGTTTTAAAATAAATCAACAGGGATCTTAGGTGCATCAAATTGTCTCGTGGGACTATATTTTCGTTTAAATCACAACGTAAAAATATTTGCGCCCACATAATTGATTGGTCATACATTTAATGTGCACATACAATTTGAACGCGACACTTTTTTATTGAAACAAAAATGCAGTTAAAGAGGGCATTTGATTTATTTTAAAACCAATGAAATTTAATACAGTGATCTAAACACGCACACAAAAAAAACAATATAAAATAGAAATAACACGACCTATCCAAGCATTAGAAATGTGCCATATCAGAAGGGAAAGCAAGCTATGCAACACGTTTTTGTCTTCTTTATATTTCTTCCCCTCCTTCAATTCTGACCTTTAATTTGCTAAACAATCAATTGATTACAAGATTTTGCCAAACCAATTATACTTAGATGTGGTCATGTACATGAGAATTTCTTGGTTTGATGTAGATGTATGCAAGGATTTTTTTATTTAATTAGGTTTAAATTTGAAATTTTATTAGTAATTTTAAAAAAATTTATTAATAAAATTATTATATTTATATTGACGTTATCAATAAATTTTTTTAAAATTATCAATAAAATTTTAAATTAATTTAAAATTAAATATTTAGATTTAATTTAATCAAATATTTTTATATGTACTGATATAATGAAAAATTTAGAGGTTTAATGATGCATTTTTCTTTAATTAGTTGGTGCTTTGTTTTTCCATTCAACGTTTTTGGACAGCCCCACCGCCCACTTGGAGTGCATCTCTTTAGGTCCCAACATTCTAAAACAAGGTTTTGTGCTGTTTGTCCTTAAATTAGTAGACAGCACATATAGTAAGATGGAGAGTCAATTTAGAGAAGTATGATTAGAATATGCTTTTGCTTGTAAAAAACACTTGACCTTTAGACTTTAACCTATAAGTTAATGCTAAAGCTAAATCACACCTAGGCTCAAATTAAAGGCTTAGATACTTTAATCAAGTATTATGGAATAATTAGTTACAACTACATTTGGGAATTTGCAGCGATGCTTATATATATATAAAAAAAAAAAAATCCGCCATGATTTTTTTACCTAGGTAGATCTTACCTTATTTTAACCGTCTTAGATTTTGAGACTAATTCATTGTTGCAATATTTTCCTGACAAAATAAATATAATAATTTCATGCATGAAATTAAAACACAAATTACTATATAAATAAATCGTATACTTGATCGAGTCATCGTCATAATAAAAACTTGATTAGAGTTAAATTTTTTGTACTTCGATAACAACAATTCAAATGGATGAAAAACTAAAATATACCGACGCATTGAAAGTTAAAGAAGGAACCTAATATATTTATATATATTAGTAGCCCTAAAGCAGTTATTGAAAGTCCAAATGTGCCCTCTCATCCACCGGCTAATGTCGGACTAAGGCCTACACTAACTAACTGCTTACCCACATTAATTAAAGGGTAAATTTCTATTTTGATCTTTAAAATTTGGACTTAATCATAATTAGGTCTTTATGATTTCAATTTAAACAATCGAGTCCCTAACTTATCAAAATTGTAACAATTGAATCCCAAACGCATGACATTGTCAAAAAATCTAACAAAAGACATGAAATACCAAAATTACCCCTAAATATAAAGACGAATGGCATGTGCCTTTAAGTCGACTCAGCCTGTTAAGTAACTCGTCCAAATCTCTGGTCAATTCCTTTTTAACATTGCCGACATCTTTGTTCCAAATCTCCATGAGAAACAAAAACCTTAGGTTATTTACGGGTCATGGACCATGGACCTGAGTCACAACAACTGTAAAGTCTAACTACTCTATTAAAACTGGGTACTAAGATCACACTACAGATGAGCAAAGCTGCAACATTTCAGATCAACTATCGATATCATACAACTTGTAGTGTTGTTAAACAAAAAGAAATACCTTGTCCATAGACCCCGTCGCTCAACCTCTCCTGAAGCACCTTCACATCCATTCCATCGACAGCCTCCTCCACGGCCCCAACCTTGGCCAAGAAGAAATTTGTAGCTCTGTTTTACATCTAATATTAGCCTTCCTTCTCTTACCCCAATTAATCAATCTCCGCTATCTCCTCCTCCTCCACGTTAGTGATCCCTCAATCCTCGACGGCGGTTCAACAACCTTCCTTCATCGACACACTCCCTCCACATCCTCCTTCTTCTTCCATCAACACCCCTCAATGCCCCTCTCCAACGAGCTGTCAGCGTGCCCAAGAACAAGATCCCTCCCAAGCCCACTATCATCACCACCACCACGATTATCGAGGAGGAGGATGGGTACGTTGGAAGCATGAGTAGGAGAGAGAGAGAAGTCACTAGTGTAGGGAAAAAAATTCCTTGTCCGGCAAAGCCGCTCATGTACAGAGAGAACGAGAAGAGAAAGAGAGCTAGGAGTGGAAAATGAGATAAGAAGAGGATTGTTGAGGAGAGAGAGAGAAATTGGAAAGAAGGGCGGATCATCAGCCGGAACTGCAACCTGTGCTGTGACTGGTAAGGGCGGTGAGCTATGTACGGCTGCACCTAAAGTGGGGCCTCCTTCATCTCCTTCCTTTCCTCGAATACAATCTCTCTCCAAACCTCGTCGACAGTCTTGGCCACCACGTTCATGCAGTCGCCACCCAATCAATAGACCTACCAAGACCCTGTCCCAACCAACACCCCACTCTAGGAGTCTCATCCTTTTTGGTTTATTTTTCCTATGTTATTGTGGCTGTCGAGATTCAGAGAAGAAGGAAGAGATGGCGAGTTTTTTAGGGCATTTTGGTAATTAGAAAAATTTTGGTATTTCATACGACTTAAGTTAGTTTTTTTTCACATCGTCCGTTTAGACTCGATTGTTATGATTTTAATAAGTTAAAGATTCAATTATTTAAATTAAAATCACGAAAACTTAGTTGGGGTTAGATTCAAACTTTAAAAATTAAAATAAATATTTATTTTTAATTAAATTAAAATATGTACAAATTTTATCGAATGATCACTTATTAAACAATATATATATTTTATCGTATTTTTTTATTAAATCAAATTCGTTAATTCAGTTTTACAAAACTTAAATTACTACTTAAAAAAATTTCAGCACTCCTATCACAAAAATATTGTTTCTTACGTGAAATGCATTTTCAAAAGTAATGATTAATCAAAAACTCAAAATGGGTTTTAAAAGAGTAACAACTAACTTGATAATTCATTTTTCATTTTATTACGAGTCAATTTAGACGGTAAGAAATTTCTTTCTCACTATAAAAGTTGCTCTCAGGGAAAAAATAATAATGCTTTAAATAACCAAACCAAATGACATTTTGCATTTGCTTTTCATGTACAAATTCAGTATCCATAAGTTTCAAGACAACATTATTAACCATCATAACAGTAAGATCGAGACTAGATTACACCTCACAGTGATAATGCCATTTTTTCATTATTTTATGCCACTTTTCTTCTAATAATCATGGTAAAAACACTCTTTAAGACCAAAGAACAGTAAAAACAAAAATTTGACAGAATTTGCGAAAGGCAGTTACATCCACAGAATTGGAGCCCAAGCAAAACTGTAAGTAGGGTTGTTTGGGATTTTCCTCCAACTTTCTTTCTTTTCCATTTTTTGTACCAACAAAAGAAAACCAGATTCTAAATTGAAATGATCGTGTCAAGAAAAATTGAGTAAAGAGAGGACGGTGAATGAGAGTGCTAGGCGCACTAGCAGACATATGGGCCCCATTATCATCACTCCCTCCACCACCAACCCCTTTTTGCCTCTCAATCCCTCCTTTTACCTCTCCCATACTACAATCTCTCCACCCAAAAACCCAAAAATTCTTCACTATCTCTCTCTTTGCAAATTGTCAAACACTACTCTTTGAAAACTTTTGTTGACTACCAAATTTTGAACTCTATCTGTTTCGTTGTTGTTATCTTGCTTTTCTCTCTTGTTGTAATGAAAGGGGGTCTTGCTCTTCTTGGTGGTGGTGGTGGGTCTTCATACGAGTCCTCCACAGTGGAGGTGGTGGAGGCTACTGAGGCAAGTTCATACCCAGTTGAGAGTGAACTGGAGCTGGGTCTAGGGCTGAGCATTGGTGGTTCAGGTAAGAGTAAAACAAATGGTGGATGGGGTGAGTGTGGTAGAATCTTGACTGCCAAGGACTTCCCTTCTGTGGCCTCTCAAAGTCGCAGAGGAGCTTCTGTTGGGACTAAGAGAGCTGCTGATTCTGTCTCCCATGAGGGTGGATCTCCCCCTGGCGTCAGGTTTGTTTAATTCTTGGAGATTTGGATTCATTTTCTATTGTTTTCTGAGAAAACTGACGGGGAAAGTTGAGGAAAGGGACTATGGTGCTTGCAAATACTTATTAGAGAGCTTATTTCAAGTAAACCAAGGCTTTTGTTAGGTTAATGTCAAAATATAGTACAAAATATTAATTAGCACTCCAATATTTTCCTCATACTTTTTAGTAGTATTTAACAACCAAAGCTAACTGAGAATGAATTATGTTTCTTTCCTTCTCTTTCACCTGTTGTTTTAAGCAGACATCAACCTGTTATCATCTACAAATTGGTTTAGCTAACTTTGTTTGTTCTTAAATAATTATGTTAGGCTGTTTCGGATTTTTTTTGGGGGTGTCTGTCTTCCTGATTCAACCCTATCTACCTTGTAAATTTTTAATTGTTTTTCAATTTCTCTTTGAAACTGTTATTTTTGTTTTGTTTTTATCTTTTTTTGTAAATTTAATTCAAATTTAGGATGTTTTTATCTGTTTGAATTCATTGGCTACTATTGGAACTTGGAAGTTGGAACCACTGTATGAATTACATGTATCTCTCTGTTCTGTCCAGTTCATATTTCCCTCTAATAATTTAAATTATTAATTCATATATGCAATTTTCTTTTTGGGAGCAGTCAGGTTGTTGGATGGCCACCAATAGGGGCTCATAGGATGAGCAGCTTGGTTAACCAAGCTAAGGCCCCAAGACCTGAAGAAGACAAGGCAACTGGTGAAAAAGATAAATCCAAAGATGGTTTGAAGAAGAAAATTTACAGTGGTAACAAGATCAGTGCTACTGTTAATGAAAAAGGTCACCTCGGGTTTGTTAAGGTGAATATGGATGGAATTCCAATAGGAAGGAAGGTGGATTTGAACGCTCATGCTTGCTATGAGACTTTGGCACTAGCACTGGAGGAGATGTTCTTTAGGTCCACTTCATCTATCAGCTCAAATGGTCAGTGCTCTTTATGTGGTTTGATCTTTAAAAGGATGTCAAAATCTGACCAAATAAAAGATTTTGTTTATGGTTTCCTGAATCAAAATTTTCTTTTTGTGTGTCAATTGAGGTAAGAATCCTACAATGAATAGAGAATTTGTATATTCTGTTAATTGATCTTGTTTGGTAATGACATTGTGCTTTTATTACCAGGGTCGTGTCGGGAGAAGGAACAAGCAAAGGCCTGTAGGCTTTTGGATGGATCATCTGAGTTTGTGCTCACTTATGAAGACAAAGAAGGAGACTGGATGCTTGTAGGAGATGTTCCTTGGGGGTAAGAAACTAGCACTAAGTTTAAATCAAAAGCCCCATCACCCATCTCAAGCAAGAAAAAGGGAAATGTAATACTAACTAGTTGGCTATTCAATTAATCTGCCTGTAATGCTTACAATATGTTTCGTGTTTATTGATTCATTTAGAATCTTCGTAAGGTCAGTGAGAAGGCTTCGAATCATTAGGACCTCAGAGGCTAATGGACTTGGTATGTAAATGTGCAATCAACATACTTGTATTTCCTCTTCAGATTTGTCGATTGATTTCCTTCCCCCACCTTCTAAAAGTACTGTCGCTTATTTGATTGCAGTTCCGAGATTCGAAGAAAGGAATGAGAGACAAAGAAGCAAGCTCGTTTAGCATCAACAGTTGCTGATCATTTTCAAATCCTATGTGATGAAGAACCCCACATATTAAAGAAAGAAACTAAAGAAAAGTAGACAAGATGGAGCATTTTGCTAAGATTGATTTTCAACTGTTTTTTAGTGTTATTCTCAACCAATATTATCTGGTTTTTGCTGCTTTTTTGGTTTAGTAGGCCATATTCATTTTAGTTTTCATCTTATATAGCCCCCCTACCATACAGGCTTGCGTACCTGACTGGATGCTGCTTTCTCATACTGTAAATATGAGTACTTGATGTCTAGAGTGTTGAGTTTGCTGCAATCAACTAGACTCAGTTTTACTTGGTGATAGAAGAAATGCTTGTGTGGTTTTGATGTTTTAAATTCTTCGTTTGTGTTGGTTGGTCATGTTTTTTATAATACCATACCTCAGTCTAGGGTTTGTAAGGTGTGGTCCTGTTTGTGGGTTGGTATGATTTTGTAGTATTAAAGTTTGTGGTTGAATCTACTTAATTTAAATTATTCCAAGCTTCCAAATACCGGCAAATAAGGAAATGTAAATTACACTGCAGTTTGTAAATGCACTAATTTTGGGTAGCCACTGAAAATCAATGGTGAAATCAGCACCATCACTGTTTAAAAGGGTTATATCTCAAGTATTAGCAGCCATAGAAAACCCTAATCACTATTTTATTAATTTAAAACTAAAAAATAATTTTTTGATTAGATAAATAGTATATTGTAAACATATAAATTGGGACGGAGTGATTATATATAATCATCCACCAAACAGAATTTCAACTGTTCTCAAGTTCTGAATTGACGCTTTTTACATCTTCCAAAGTAGAAGATCCAGGTTATTAAGAGTTTTACCTTGAAAATAGCTTCTTCTTCTTTCAATACATTTTAAACCCTTTTATCAATTTGGCCATGAAAGTTAATCACTGACCCACCATCTAAAGCACATTTTGACACTTTCTTTCCAAAACCTTGTTATACATCTAACCTCATGCAAAACATTAATAATGGCACTGATATCACAACAGCTGGAAAGGTTCATCACTTATGTTGGCTTCACTGCAATCCTAGGAAGCCCATTACTGGGTGGAAGAGAAAAGGTCGTTCCAGACTCACAATTATGTCTGCCTTTTCTTGATGCATCAATTATGTCTACTTGAGTGCCGAGACATTACAATTTAGTAAAAATGAGTAAGATCATTATCATCAATGCATTGTGCAGAAAAGTGCACATTCATATATCATCGGTCCAACAATTAAAAAAAAAAAAATTGATTGATATGTGTTTTTTTATATGTATAAATCATAATCATTTAAAATTTAAAAAATTGAATAAAAAAAAATAGATGAAATTACTAATTTAATAATTAATCTTTATATAATTTTTCACATTAATATTCATTAATATTATAAAAGATATAATTATAAAAATAATATCATTTTTTATTTTTTTTTCCTTCACTTTTACACGTGTTGAAGGCCCATGGCGCCCAATGCATGATTTTGCTAGTTTTTTAGATTAGAGTATCTGCAATTTTGTGCTGTCATTTTAGCCTCTAAGTTTGACAATGAAAAGTATGGCTGTTGTAAGCCAACAAAAAACCTATTGCATGCCCATATCAACCCATCTAGCCTAACTTGACAACTCAAGAGCTTTATTTGTGTTAGCTGGGCACCAGCCTGATACTACGATTTCACCATTTGGAAACAGATTGAAGCTCTAACTCAATTTCAACAGTGAGTGAACTAACTCATGAACCAGAGAAGTACCACTTCAATCAGGGTCGAAAATTCTGCTGAAAGTCTCAGACCAATAGATACCACTAACAGAATCCATAAAATTGAAATCTTACCATTGCTACATGTTAAAAGACTCTTATGTGCAAAAAAATACTCTCAAAGGAGGGAAGATTCTAAGTGATCATATAGGATAAACACAAAAAAGAGAATCGAGCTTCAGCAGTTACACAGATTCTTCTGTATTACATTCCCAAACCTGCAAAACCGTTCATGATGAGGACTCCTGTTGATCCATTTTCATTAGCACCCCCTGGGTTATCTTCCTTTCATCTATTTCCTGTTCAGGGATCATTTTGAAGCTTGATTTTGGGTTTTGGATCTCAGCTCCATCACCACTTTGGCACCGATGTTTCGACTAAAAGAGATTACATACTAAACAGCACCTCTCTTGAACGAATACCATTCAATTACCAATAATAATAATAGGCTCATATTCTTCTACAATCATTATTCCGTTGTCATTAAATATGATTTAACCATGAGAAACCAGTTTAACTTCGCTTCTCTTTGCATGCACAAACATTTGAGTTATCATATTACTAACACATCTTAAGCTATCACAATGACCAATATTACTACTACAGTAACTACTTTGACACTTCTTTGGTCTTTAGGATGCAATGTGCTAGATAGATAGTCCTTTAGGTTACACTCCTTGAACATATCCCATGACAAACACCTAGACAACCCAAGTACTACAGGTAGGCATTAGACATTAGACATGAGATTGAAGGAACATCAACACAACTTACCTAGATTTTTTTAGTAAGTACAACTTAGATTTGATACGGTGGTGACTCTAGAATGGGAATAAGTATAAAAAAATTCAGGATCTATTGACCTAGGCTATGTTTTTAGCAGGGAAAAAGGTCTTCAAGACGGAGAGGATATACCCATACCTCGTGAATCCCACATGAATTTGTTTTTATAAGTAAAATGTTAGTATATATAAAGCCCCCCCAAAAAGACTATCAACAAGACATTGAAGCTATGAACTCTGTGAGATGAAGATCATTTACAATAATAATAAAAAAGCTTTCGTCCTCGTCCCCTTAACTTCTAGAGTCTTCGTCCTTGTTCCCACATTGAGAATCTTCCATTTTAATCTTTCAAGAGATTTTGTTTCGGTTCGTGTTGGTCCTCTTCCTGCGTCTTTTGGAGGCGTGGTGTTCGGTTTTGTGGGATTTCGAGCTTGGTTGGTGCTGAAGCTTTTGTGGCCGTGACGTTGGGAGTCGCAGAGGAGGGGTGTTTTTGAAGACTTCGAACAGTATGAAGGAATTCAAGTTCGAATCCCTCGGACTTCAGTGAGTTTGTGTAATAACAGTATTCGTAAAGAAAAGGTAATGAAGTGATTTAATAAATACGACACGAAATTAAAATTATACATTTACGAAAGATTTAGTATTGAATAAAATAATTATTTTGAAAGAAAAAAAAATCCTGAAACGTGGGCGTCATTAAAAAAAAAAAAGGGGTTCTAAACGTCTTGGACGTCCAGAAAAATAAAAAGGAAAAAAAAAATCAAAAAAGTAAAAAAAAAACACAAAGGTCAAAATATAAGCCGCTAGTTGCAACTGCCAAATTTAATAAGGCAATTAAATTGCCTTGCATGTCTCCAAATCGTGAAGACCTGTGGAGGGGGCTGCTAAAGTTTTTGCAGCCCAAACTTTCCTTTATATATATATATATATATATATAGTAGATGTAAACGTAGAATTTTCTCAAGAGAGTAGGTTTAGTTCCTTTAAATTATCTGTTTTCTTAAAACATTTGGGAGTTCAAATAAAGTTTGAAGGAGCAAAATTTTGAAGATAACATGGTAAAATTTTGTAGAGAATCCAGAATAACTATCAGAAAAACATAAGGTAATATTATAGTGTTTATTTTTGGAATTTTTAGTATCTATGAAATTTCCCTGAATACAAAGTGAGAATTTTCAAGTGAGTGGTTTCTAATGAATTGAATAATAAATTATAAATTTAATATAAATATGATATCAGGTGTTGACGATCTACAATCGGGGGAAGTTTCGGAGAAGAACGGGAAAGGTAAGGAGGTGATCCACGGTAGCTTTAAGTGCTACGTGGTGAGTTGGATTTACTTTAAGTAGTCTAAATAAAAATGAATTATCTAGTGATAATATTAAAATAAATTATTGATGGATGCTTGGGTGATAGATGAAAAATTGATTTATGGGTATGATAGAAAATTTGGACATGTGGAAATACTTTTCGATGAGAAGTAATATTTTTGGGAATAATAAATTTATTGGAGAATAAAAGCGATAAATAAATTATTGATAAGATATATTAATGTTTTTATACGAATTTTAGGGAGATAAAATTTAGTGAATCTTGACAAGCTATAATGGATTATTTGATGTGATTTGGGATGAGAAGAAATTAAAGAAATTTTTGTGATATAAATTTGAGAATAGTCAGGATAGCTAATTTAAGTATTTTGAATTTATAAGTTGTTATATTACTATTTATGTGCATATTTCATATCATTGTTCATATGCATATGTATTAAATGAGAAAGAAAAGAACTGAGAATTGGCTAATGAAATAACCGTGACAGTTGGTATATACTGGAATAAAAAGGGACACCGTGCCAGGCAGTATATGCTGAGAAAATTCCGTGGCAACCGGGACAAGTTGCAAATAAAAGAACCGGGAGGGGACCGGTCTAAGATAATAACAACCTGTCGACAGGTGGGAAGACGTTCCCATCATAATCATTCATGCATTGCATTTGTTTTAATTATTGCTGCATTATTGAAATGCTGATGTGTGGTATGTTATTATGAAATTGTTTAAAGATGATTTGGTCTCTCAGAGAGACACAATTATGGTAACCAAGAAGCAGAGAATGATAAGAACAATCTAAATGATGGATTTTATGATGTGAGCCTCATTACGAGGTAATTATGAGATAATTGATGGTCTTAAGGTGGACCAATGATTGATATTGATAGAAAATGAATTGTATGACATGTGTAATGATAGTAGAAAGTTGTCATTAGTTTATGTGAAAAATAAGTGATTAAATATTAAAGGACTATTTATGGAATTTGAAATACTTTTAGTAAATTAAATTCACTGAGCTTGTGAAGCTCACCCCTCATTGTACAATGATTTCAGGTAGCAGACAGGACAAATAGTTTGGTGGGTCCAAAGTCAGATGGAATAAATTTATATAAGCCAAGTATGTGTCAATATCCCCTGTTGAAGTTGATAATGATTTTTTTTTTAGTATTATTGTTATGGTTGCATATATGTGTCGTACTAGGATTCTCAAAATGTGATGACACTGTTTTGGGGGTGGCCAACCTGGAATGGGTCGTTATAGTTTGCCTGCCCTTCTTTTTTTTTTAATGTCTTCGTTTGATGCATACCGTGATCCACCTAGTAGTGATGATAGCAGTAGGAGTAGTAGTGATAGTGATAGTGATAGTAGTAGTACCGAGGAGACGGGGTTATCCTCGTCCTCTTCGATGAGAGAGACACCAAAAAGAGCTGTTGCTAGGGAAAGGCCCCTGGCAATGGTGCCATACGTTCCTTCGCCAGAGGAGTGTGAAGAGGACTCCTCTTCCGGGGATGAGGTGATCGAGTCCCTAACTAGTATCAGGGAGGCCTCAGTCAGGGATGAGAGGGAGGAGTGGAATTATGCGGCCAACACGATCCCCACCCAGCTAAAAGGAGAGGACCTTGATGTTATTCGGAAAACGTACCACATCCCTGACTAGTGCGCCCTTCGATTGGCCAGGGTAGGGGAGAGGGCTTGTGATGCCCTCCCGAGATGAGTGCCCTACGAGTTATGTGTGTACGAACACCATATGAGGACCGGGCTCCGATTTTTCCTTCACCTGTTTTTTTGTACCGTTCTTCGATAATTTGATATTGCGCTGTGTCAGTTGGTGTCGAACTCCGTACGGTTGATTATAGCCTTTATTTGTGTCTTCTCGGAAACGGGCGGGCCAATGACCATAGATATCTTCAAGGCCCATTTCCTGATCAGTCAGCACGGCCAGACCGGATGGGTAGTTTTTAGCACCTGGCTGAACAGAAGGCTCATGAAGAGGACTACCTCGTCAATCAAGAGGTGGAAGAAGAGTTTTTTCTTCATTCGGTCTGTCGAGGATTTCGGTCTTCCTTGTTCTTGGAGTATGGACCGGACCGGGAAGTGTAAGAAGGTAGGCCTTCATCTTCAGGAGCAAGAGACCGTGGACGCCATGGTGGCCTTGCCGTTAGATGTGGAAGTCCTCTACAACAACGAGGAGCTGGTAAAGCTCGATCTTTGCCCCCTATGTCCCGAGTCCTCGCTTGAGAGTGGTAAAAGTCCGAGCTTTCTATTTTGTCTTCGTTTTTTCTTTTATTCCTGTTTTTTCTTTGCCTTGAACTTGTATTTATATTTTTCCTTGGTTGTTTTTTGGGCAGAGATGGATGTCATGGCTCTTGCCAGAGAGCAGGCGTAGAAGCTGGCCCTAGAGAAGAGGAGAGCTGCCCGGGTCGAGAGGTAGCAGGCCTCGGGGTCGGGGGTTAGGAAGAGGCCTCGAGCCCCCTCTCCTACCCCACTTGACTTGGAGAGTCCTCCAAGGCACCCTTCCCAGCCGAAGGCCACTCCCATCTCCTACACTGCCCCAGTGGCTCCTACTGCCATGAGACCTTAGATCGTTCCCGGTACCGCCCAGGGTGCTTCCTCTGGGGCGACGTTCTTCAAGCCCAACTGGGCTTTGAGTATCGATGACTCCATCTTTGCACACCCTCGGGTAGCATGGGAGCATCTGACGATGGGGACTCTTTCTCGGGATGCCATGGAGCTGGCCAAGAAGACTACTGAATCCCTCTACTCAGCCACAGAGTCTGTTGTGTCCTAGGTAAAAAATCTCTTTCTGTTAACACTTTTTCATTTCCTTTTCTTTTTACATTTCTGATTTATTGACTAACATTTTTTGCTTGATCGTAGATGGGTGTCCTCATAGACAAGGTCTCTTGTCGATGCATGGAGACAGTCGAGCTGCTTGGCCGGACCTAGCGTCAACTAAAGGAGAAGACGGAGGCCACTCGCTGGACGCTGCCAACCAGGCCAGGGCTGAGGCTGAAGCCAATGCTCAGGCTGCTGCACGGGAGGCTGAGGCCCGTATCCGAACTGCTGGAGCCTGAGAAGGAGAAAGACGAAGAGCAGCCCAACGGCTAAGAAAAATATCCAGCCTCAGGGCAAGAGTAGCCTGACGGGTAAGAAGAATATCTAGGCTTAGGGTGGGAGCATCTTGACGGGCAAGAAGAACATCTAGGCATAGGGCAGCCCACCACAGAGGAGAGCAGCTAGACACAGAGGAGAAGGCTGAGGCTGAAGTGGCTCCTGCCCTAGACTAGGGTTTTTCTTTTCTTTCTGTATTTCGAGGCCGTTAGGGTTTTTTTTGTTGTGACCCTTTGATAAGTTAATAAAAAAACTCTATTTCTTTCAACTTTGCTTTCTATATAATAGTCTCCTGCTTTTACACTTAGTCATTAGAGTAAAACTTCTTCCCGAAACTTGGGCGTCAGATCCGAGCCTATTGATAGAAGCGTCAAAGGTTTTCAGCGTTCCAAGTTCGAGGAATAGGCCTTCCATCCAACTCTTCGAGCTCGAAGGTACCGGGGCGGCACACCTTTTTGATTCGATACGACCTTTCCCAGTTAGGGATCAACTTTCATGTTTCTCGAGGTTGAGATACTTCGTTCTTTCGTAGGACTAGGTCATGAAGACGAAAGTGTCTTCCTCATACTCGAGAGTTATAATACCTAGCAGTCTGCTGTTGATAGGTTGCCAGTCGGATCTGAGCTTTATCTTGGGCTTTGTTAAGGAGGTCGGCGTTCGTACGGAAAGCTTCGTCATTGCTTTTTTCTTCGAAGTTTTGTATTCAGAGTGAAGGCACTCCGATTTCCAAGGGAATCACGGCTTCGGATCCATAAGCAATGAAGAAAAGGGTTTCCCCCGTGGGTGCTCGAGCCGTGGTTCGATATGCCCATAGTATGTTGGGCAAGTGGTTTGTCCATTGCTTGTCTGCTTCGTTTAATCTCCTTTTGATGCCTTGTAAGAGGGTTCGATTAGTTACCTCGACTTGTGGATATCCGACCGAGGAGAAGTGATACTCGATATGCAACTTATTGCAGAATGTTTTAAACCGAGCACTATCAAACTGCTTGCTGTTGTCCGTTACCAACACTCGGGGTACACCGAACCGACACACTATCAACTTCCAAACGAAGCCTCGGGCCTGATGGTCAGTGATGCTAGCCAGTGGTTCGACTTCTACCCATTTTGTAAAATAGTCTATCGCTACTATGAGGTATTTCCGCTGGCCAGCTGCTCTGGTGAAAGGTCCGAGGAGGTCCATTCCCCACATGGTGAAGGGAAGTGGACTAGTGACCGGAGTCAGGAGATTCGCCGGTTTGTGCAGGACGGTGGCATACTGTTGGCAATTTTTGCACTTTTTTACCAACTCCATCACTTCTTCTCTCATCCTGGGAAGAATTTTGAATGCAAGGCCCGACATACTATCAACTATAGGCATTTGGTTAAATTTTTCTAAAGCTTGTACTATTGTTTCCCTTTAAAAATCATAAAATTTATTTTTTTAAATACAAATTGAATTTTCGTCAAGTGTTTTATTGTGAAAAAAATTCTAGAGGTAGAGAATTTCAATTGCAATCGTTATGAACTTTCCCAACAAGTTTTTTGGACTTTATAAGTAAAAAAACATTTATGAAAGATTTGGATCTCTCCATTTGAGAATTGAGATGAAGTTAAATTCATAATATGATTGAATGTCACATAATCAATGGAGAGATCTAAATCCAATTTGTTATGGTGACATTTAGTTTCATTGTAAACTTAATGTTCATCTCAATTTTTAAATGGAGAAAACCCATATCTAAATTTATCACACTGACGTTTAAATTTACTATAAACTTGATTTTCATTTTAATCTTAAAAAGAGAAAATCTTTGAACAACCATTAGCCATGATGAAGTGAAAATTGCTTTCTAAGTTTGAATTTTCTTGTTATGATGACATAAAGTAGTCTTGTTCTCACGGACCCGATTTCGTGGGGGTTACCACGGAACCAATGAATTTTACTGGTAATCATGAGAATTGCAGTAGTAATTAAATATTTTATTTTGTATTCAATTACTATTATAATTCCTTATAATTACTAGTAAAATTTTTTAGTTCCGTGGTAACTCCCACAGATCCAGTTCTGTGGGATCAAAATTCGATAAAGTATATATAATACAATGATATAACATAAATAAATCAATATTGTGTATGCTTAACATAGAAATGCTCACACAATAAATCAATATTGTGATTTGTGACTCAAAAGTGCAAGAGGCTTCCAATTATAAGAGGCCACGTCAGCACTGCATTGTCAGAAAACAAAAATACATATTTTCTTGTGAGGAAAAATAAAAATGAATTAACATAATTTTTTTTTAATGTAATTAAGCTAAAATTAAAAAAGTCTCCATCTCCCTATACAAACGTGTTCTCTTCAGAACACACTGAGAACTCTCTCCCAATGGCAGACACTTTCTCCCTTCTCTACTACTTCTCTCACTGTCGTCTTTCTCCCCCTTTCAGGTCCTTCTTCTTTGTACCCACAAGCTTAGCTCTTGTTACCTCTTTTTACGTTCTCTTCTATATTTCCTCAACCTCAAGTCTCTTCTTCACTCATCAACACCAACACCTAAAACCACCAGTTGTGTCTTCAGTAATCTCTCCTGGGATCCGCAAATCATTCTCAATTTCACTTCACAATGATTACAGAAACGGATTATTGGATTTACCAAAGGAAACTCATTTGGCAGAGGGTGGTGGTGGGAGGGCTTCGTTTTGGCTCAAATGGTATGCCAATTTTGGGATTTTTATTTATGGTATTGTTTATTTATTGAATTTGTGTGATATTTTTGTTGGGTATAGGGGTAATGGGTATATGTTGAGGTAGAATTTAATTTTTCATGGAAATGTTAATGTTTTTTTTAAACTTCATTTGGGATGGAATGGTTTGTGAATTTTGAGTAACTTAACTTGTAAATCAATTTTGAGTTTTCTCTTCCAAGTCTTGATTAGCTTTTGTTTTTTTGCTAATAATATTCTTGATTTGATGAGCTTCGGGTCAGAAGTCAGAACTGTTACTTTCATTGATGCGTTAAGTGGTAAATGGAACTATTTTCGTTTTTGGATAAATAGAAATGGAAACTGTTACATCTCGTATATTATACTTAGTTTATATAGTTAATTATAAGGATTGAAACTTGTGGTTATTTGTTTGTGGAACTTCAAATGTGGTCAACAGTATGATCTCAAAGAAAGAAAGACCTCAAGTGACTTTCTGTTCGACTTGAAATCTTCAGCATCCCTAAACTTGCATTATTCGTGTCATCATGCAAATAAAGTTATGAAATCAGATTAATAACTTCTATCTATTTAATTCGTTTAGCAAAAAAAAAAAAAAAAAAAACATCTAGATGCAGCAAATTGGATACTGTCAGCAGTAACCAACAATTGATGTCGAAATTTACAGCTGGACTGAGTATTTTTTAATATTATTGCTGGGTTTGATTGAGAGGTTTAAAAGATTAGACAAATCTTAACTAGGAAGTTAAGAGCTTTTACTTTGATGCAATTTTGCATGATTGTTTCAGTGGTGGGACCTGTTGATGCTCTTAACAACTTTTGCCGTGGGTTGCGTGAATAGGGAGGTTAAACAAACTTTAGTCAATGTGTATGAACTTTTGTTTTTTAACCCCAGGATCTCGAAATTGTTGGTTTTCATGGTTCATGAAACTATGTGAGTAACATCACGGTGTTCCACGATGGAGATATCTTTCTAGAAGACTATAAAGAAATGAATAGGAGCTTTAAGATTTATGTTTATCCTCCCAGGAGAAACGATTCCTTTGCAAATGTGCTCTTGCCTGTCGATTTATAACCTGGGGGTAATTATGCCAGTGAAGGTTACTTTAAGAAGGCCCTTATGAAAAGCCATTTCATTACAAAGGATCCAACCAAGGCAGATCTTTTCTCTTTGCCGTTTTCAATTGCAAGGCTACGGCATGACCCAAGAATTGGTGTGTGAGGTATCCAAGATTTTATCAGAGATTACATCTTCAATATTAGTATGAAGTACCCTTATTGGAATCGGACAGGAGGAGCTGATCATTTTTATGTTGCTTGTCATTCCATTGGAAAGTCAACCATGGAAAAAGCTGATCACGTGAAGCTCAATTCTATTCAAGTTGTGTGCTCTTCAAGCTATTTCCTCACTGGATACATTGCTCACAAGGATGTATCTCTTCCACAAATTTGGCCAAGACAAGGGGATCCCACAGACTCTGGTACATCGAAAAGGTGAACATAATTGCTTTAATTTCCATTCTCATTTATTACTTGTTAGAAGTACTCTAAAAGTTTGAA
The DNA here is from genome assembly GCA_023935145.1 of Bretschneidera sinensis. Taxonomy (NCBI): domain Eukaryota; kingdom Viridiplantae; phylum Streptophyta; class Magnoliopsida; order Brassicales; family Akaniaceae; genus Bretschneidera; species Bretschneidera sinensis. The sequence goes on from CM043699.1 coordinate 119,561,162, forward strand.
ATTTAACTTCTATACCTTTACTAAACTTTATAAAGGCTTTTATGGATAGTTGGAATTTAAATGTAAAGGTTAGTAGATGGATATCGTGTGTTTGGTTTGGTTCCTTGTATAGGTAGTTGTTAATTTGGTTCTTTTTGTTGCTAGGGTTGTTTGGTGTCTGTACTCATTGAATGTTCATTTGTTTGTGAACTAAGTTCAGATCACTCTCTCAAAAAAAAAAAAAGATTACGGGTATAAATGTACCGAGTATATTTTACATTCTCAAGAAGCAATTATGAAAATTCGATAATTTCACTCCCCATATCATGATTTCATAATACAATTTTTGGAGAGTTAGTACAGGAAGCTTCATCTTTAAGCAAGTTGAAACCATAGCTTTTCATTATCCTATATTGAGTACTAATGGACATCGGCATTCCACCACTGAGCCAGTTGGTGAAATTGTAGTCCACCCCCTCTTGTTAAAGGGAGGTCAGGGGTTTAAGCCTTTGGGTACCCCAACTTCAAAGGGTGGGTTGGGCTTAAATGTAGTTTAGGATTTGTTTGTGTATTGTGCATTTTTTTAAAGTTACTGGACATTCCTTGCACTTAAAGCTTGAAATGCCAATTAATTCTGGTGTTTGATGACTTTTTTTGTCTTTTGCATATGCTACTAGTACACAAGGTGGTGTTGTTAAGGAAATGTCAATCAATGTTCCGTTTCTGCATTCCTGACTTCCCCTGCCATATTAACATGTGTACATCATACATGGGCAAAATACATTTTTTTAGCGTGGTCTTGTCCTTCTGCACTCCAATGAAGGAACTGAGGCATATTTTCATTCAGTTATGTCCATTACTGTGTAAAACTGGAAAAGATTGATATATCACAAATATGGATCTGGAATTTTTTGTAGTTGTGTTCATTTTGTCCTCTCAGCATCTTCCCTGAGTGTTTTTTTTTAATTTATTATTTACTATTATAATCTAAGCAGTCAAGCATGTTCTCTCTTCACATGTTCCATATGTTTGTATTCCTAATATGAAAGCCCTCTTTTTCTCCTCTCAACTCATTCAATTAGCTGAAATCTCAGGTCTTGAAAATTGAACATTGAAGAAGGTTTTTATTGTATCAAGCATGCTTATTTCTTCTTTGTCAAATATGCTCATATTTGCTTGATAATTATTCAGATTCAAATCTATGAGAAGATGTATATTACCTCTTTTAACTTTTAAGGTTCAAATCTTGGGTTCTATTACATCAAAGTAAAGTTGAAATTTGATACGATCCTAATCATAATTAAGTTCAAAGCGATTTATATCATTTGCAAAAGATAAATGATAGAGTCCAAATCAGCCATAATTTTACTGCAATAAATAGTTTGAGATAAATTTCCATAAAATTATCTAGCAAGAAAAAATAAAATCCAACACTTAAAAAAAAATATATATGTTTATGCCCCCACCCTACCATTATGGTAGAATAACCAAAATACAAAAAATTTCTACGAGGTTGTAATTTTCCTTTGCCACAATAGAGACATTTATGTAAATACATCGACAATGTGAAGTCTTGGAAGGGAGGAATGCTTAAGGATATTTCCAGGAAGATGAATTTGAAGCTAAGCTCTTTCTTTTTACTCACTTTCTAGGGACTTAGTGATGAGAAAAATTCTATCATGTACAATACGCAAGACTTTCTGCACTATCATTACACTGTTTTGCCTTTAAAGAAACTTAAAAAGGATTCTAAGAAAAAAATAAATTTTCATGTTTGCATATATTACTCTGTTGGACAAAATACATATGCAAATACAATGAAACACTCTGCTTTTCAGATTTGCTCCAAAAAAACAGATATTTTAGAATTACTCCAAAGAAACACTATGAATTTTGTTTTAGCTAGGTCTTAGAGTTGAAACACACTGTTGGAAAAATTATTATTTATCAAATATATTACTCTCTGTCCTTTCTAATGCAACAGTCATTTTCGAATTTCTCCAAAGAAACTATTCTACTGTAAAAAATAAAGTTGCCTGATGGCTTTGTGTTTGCATATCAACTCGTTCAATGGATTAATTTATTCTAATGGACATGTTTGTTTGATTTCACCTTTTTTTCTTACATCTGTTATTGATTTTTTAATACTTTTCTGTTTGGTTATAGTTAATATATCACTTGTAAGATTCTTTTCCTTTCAATATATTTTGTAAATTTGTTCTACTGACAGATATTAGTGTCCATAAGAGTTAATGTTAAAATAACCATAGGTATATTTATATTCTGATTGCAAATTTCAAGAGATTACAACTTTTACTTGATAAAATAGAACACCATGACTGCATAACCAAACAAGGACCATACAACATAAACCTCATTACCTTCTTCTAACATGATGTCGTTTGAGGCGTTCTGGAGCAACTTCGTAAAACCCAAAGGAGTATGCAACCAACACTGCAGAAAAGAACCCAACAGGAAATCCAATCCATGCCATTTCCCATGAGAACCATGACTCTGTTCTCTCACTCTCCTCTACCTTTGTCTCTGGTAATTTTTCCTCACATGGTACATCAATTTGCGTCCCGCACAATCCATTGTTATTAGCGTAAAACTTTGGATCATTCAGACGGTCCATTTGAGAGCCCTGTGGAATTCGACTTGTGAGTCTGTTGTTGCTCGAGTCCAAGGTGGTGAGCTGTTGAAGCTTTGCAAATGTTTGCGGTATATGACCAGAGAGGCTGTTGTGTGACAAGTCTAGGCTTTCTAAATTCTCCAAACCACCAAAATCCGTTGGTATGTTGCCTGAGAATTTGTTGTGTGAAATGTTCAATGCCTTCAAACTTTTCAAACGACCTAAAGTCATTGGAACTTCTCCTGATAATTGGTTGCTTGACAGGTCTAACAAGGTATACAAGCCAATGTTTTCACCGGAGATATCTCGAATTGAAGTTTTCCATGAAACTTCCAAGTCATGTTGTATCAAGTAGAGTGTGACTGTCTCATATTCAAACCAACTTCTCCCCCTAGGAGGCCTATTAATCATCCCGAAAAGCTTTCCAAAGCAAGAAGGTATTTTTCCACTTAAGTTATTATAAGAGAGATCAAGGATTTGAAGTTCACTAAGATTTGACAGTTGACTTGGAATTGATCCTCTCATATTATTGTTCCTAAGATTCAGAAATCGAAGAGAGGACATTTGGGAGAGAGATGGTGGGATTTCACCTGTGATATTGTTGTCATGGAGATCAAGATAGAAGAGATCAATCAATGAATTTAGAGTATGGGGCAAGTGACCAGTGAACTCATTATGGCCTAGACAGAGCACCTCTAGGTAAAGTGAAAAAGTATTAGGAAGCTGACTAGAGAGTCTGTTATAGGAGAAGTCGGCATAAGTTAGAATTGACTCTGGATCAAAATTGAGGAGCTCTCTTGAAAAATTGTTTTTTGACAAGTCAAGATAACTCAATTGATGATTGTGTGAGATGGATTTTGGCACTGGCCCATAAAAATTATTTCCAGATAGGGTGAGATACTCTAACCTCTCAGATTGAAACAATTGAGGCGGTACATAGCCTGAAAGCTTGTTATTTGATAAACTTACGAAAACAAGATCTAATTTGAACAGCCACCGAGGAAGAGTTCCTTCAAGACTATTCACGCTTAAGTTCAAAAACTTAAGATTGGTTTGATTTGATAGCCAAAGTGGAATATGCCCTGAAATGTTGCAAGAACTCAAAGATAAGAAAGACAACATGCTTTTTGGGGTAGTGCTCACATTTTTCCAGGTAAGTTTGTTTCCTCCAAGAGACAAATACTTGAGCTTCTTTAAGCTAAACAACTCATCTGTTGGAATCTCGCCTGAGAACAAATTGTAATCAAGAAAAAGTCTTTCTAGCTCTCTCAAGTGCTTCACTGACCTTGGAATTGCTCCAGAGAAATTCCCCTCCAACTGATTATAACTCAAGTCAATGTGTTATAGATTGTTTAAGTTGAATAATTCATAAGGAATCACTCCATGTAAATTGTTTTCCTTTAAATTCAAAACCTTCAAATTCTTACAAAGACCCGAATCACTACCTAAAATACCCTCCAACTGATTATAACTCAAGTCAATGTGTTCTAGATTGCTTAAGTTGAATAATTCAGAAGGAATCGCTCCATGTAAATTGTTATCATTTAAATTCAAAACCTTCAAATTCCTTAGGTGACTCAAATCACTATCTAAAATCCCCTCAAACTGATTATAACTCAAGTAAATGTGTTCTAGATTGCTTAAGTTAAATAATTCAAAAGGAATCACTCCATGTAAATTGTTAACATTTAATTTCAAAACCTTCAAATTCTTAAGGAGTCCCAAATCACTACCTAAAATCCCCTCCAAAAAATTAGTACTTAGGTCAAGGTGTTGTAGATTTCTTAAATGGAACAATTCAGAAGGAATGGACCCACTGAAGTCACAAAAGCTCATGCCTAGATACACAAGTTTTGTTAAATTAACAAAACCATGTCTTGGAATCCCACCTTGTATAGAATTATTGGAAATGTCAAGTGACATGAGAGTTCTTATATGAAAGAGTGGTGCCAAAACATCAGAATTGACCGAAGAATTCCTATATTCAGTGATCGAAGAATTCCAAAATTCAATTAAGGGAAAAAGAGAGCTGAGATTGAGGCCAGTCACCTGTTGTGAAGTTGTGTGGGGATGGCAACTCACAAGGCTCCAATGACAGCAATCAGAATTGAGATTATTCCATGACTCTAAGCCCGTACCAGTCAAATTCACGGAATAGTTTCTCTCTAATAGAAGTTTGAAGTGGAGGAGGGCTTCTTTCTGATGTTGAGGGCAAGCAAGAGAAGGGGTAGCTCTAAATGAGGTTATAGTAAATACGAAGCATATGAAAAGTGATATTTCTACAAACAGGGCTGGTTTAGCCATTGTTGTGTGTGTGTTTGATCTGTGTTTCTTGGGTTCTACCTGCAGCTTAATTGATACTTATAGCTTATGATTTGTTGACAGTCAAAATAAGGTGCATGCATGAGTACCCTAACTTAATAGGTGGTTGCATTCTTTGTCCACGTGAGGAGCAACTGAATCAAGCTGACCTGGTAAAACGGAGCTGGATACAGCTGGGTAGACTAACGACCTATTCCTATACTTAACAGATAGCATGGTTTCTCTGCATCTGTTACAATTAGATATGAATGATTAAGATAGCATTTGTTTTGCTGTTATTAATTATAATATTTTCACCACATTGTTAACATTTTTGTGTGCAGATATGAATGACTAACGACCTATTCCTATCCTTAACAGATATGAATGATTAAGATAGCATGGTTTCTCTGCATCTGTTACAATTAGATTTTGACTCCAGCATTTGTTTTGCAGTTATTAATTATAACATTTTCACCACATTTTTGGAATTTTTGTGTGCCAATTTGTTTTTGTGGTTTCATATGGTTAGCATTTTTGTTTTATAAATTTAATATATACTGCCAAGCTACAATATATTAGATTTATAAAAAAAATATCTTTGCCAACTTTGGCGAATTAAATTTATAAATTACTTGGTTTTTTAACACTCTTACTTCAAACTATCATGCCACATTTATCATACCCAACACCCTCCATATCTATTAAAAAAAAAAAAAAAAAGAGTAAATGTTTATTTTGGTCATTATGGTTTGAACTTAATCATAATTGAGTCTTTATGGTTTCAATTTAAATAATCTAGTCTTTAACTTGTCAAAATCATAATAATTGGATCTTTGAACCTTGATATCGTGAAAAAAACTAACAAGTCACGTGTGAAATACCAAACTTGTCCCTTAATACCTTTTTCTACCCTCCTTTAGAAACCTAACTTAGTTTCTTACAAAAAAAGAGAAGGAAGAAAATTTTTCTCTCCACTTTCTCGTTAGCCAAACGCACCTAAAAGTCTAAAATGTGAAATGTGAGTGGGTTTATCTTTTATGTTGAAAACGGTACTGGCGGCGAGTTTATCTATGGAGCCAAGTTCGTTGATGAGAACTTTGTTAAGAAGCACACCTGCACCAGGATCCTCTCCATGGCCAATGTTGATCCCAACACTAATAGATCTCACTAAAAATTCAATTGAATTATATAAATTAACTCTTTCTATTCCTATTTTTCCACAAAGACTTTGAAAGTGTCTATTAACCATAATCCCCAAAACAAGATATGAAAATTAGCAAAAGATAACAAAGAATTGCCTAAAAAAAAAAACAGATATTTTAGAATTATTCCAAAGAAATTTAAGGATCAACCATGGTTTCAAGCCATTTGTATTACATCAAAGTAGGTTTAAAATTTAATACAATCCTACTCATAATTTTCAAAACACAGTTTGTCATATCCTTGCGGTATTTTATCTGTTGTTCTTGTTTTTTTCCGTCTGGGAACATTTTAAAAGTTAGTTAGCTCATAGACCGTTGAAAATTCAACTATAAGAGTGTTGGCGTGATATGTGTGGAGGGCAATGCGAACTTTTGGGTGATACTTTGAATTAATATTATAATAATTTATATTACTATCAGTGACCAAATCAATTGCTTTCGAGTGTGAAATTTTATATTTATTTAAAATTTTATTAATAATTTTTTCGAAACTTTATCAAAATTTAAAAAATAATTTTATCAATAGAAAATTTTAAAATTATTAATAAAATTTTAAACTAATTTAAAACATTAATTTTAGATTCTTATGATAAACAATATATGGACTGAAGCACTTGCTTATAAAAATGAAAAAAAAAGTTCACACTGTTTGATTTATTTGACCAAATTACTAAGTATTTTCTTGGAACTTTTCCTGCACGTACACTTGAATGAGACAATGAATTAATTAAAGATTTTGAATTTGGATAAATGACAAAATTTAAAATGCAAATTAGAGTATTTTCTGTCTTAATTTTATTAAAATATGCTAAACACAGTTTTTTTACTTGCATTTTTAATGAATAAAAATTTGAAAACAACTTTAAAAAATATATATTTATGCTTAAAATAACAAGGTAAGTTTTGTAGCTTTCAATCTCATAATCAATTTTGATATTATTCATGATCCTAACTTACCTTTGGGTGATAAAAATATTTACACCTTTACCATTATATATATCATCGGCCATTCTTCTTAATCAAATTTTAAATGTAATAATGACAAATCAATTATTATTTAATAAAATTAGCAATTTATTTATTTAATAAAAAATAGTATTATTATTAATTCAATTCAATATATCAATTATTGTAGTTAAACTCTTTCCGTTCACTCATTTTTTAGGAACTTAGAGACGAAAAAATTTTTAATTTGTACACGCAAGAGTGATGCCAAAAATATGATTTTTTGAATTATCATCACACTGTTTTAATATTGAAAACCTGATTAGTTGAGTCAAAGGAAAAGCCAGGTTTATGTAGTGGTATATATGGACTATATTGCCCAATTGTGAAAAGTATTCAGGTAGAGTTGTGTACTAGGATTTCCATTGTGACTAGGGTTTGGAGAGAAATTACCATATTGCCCTTAAGCAAAAGATGAAAAAAAAATTATTTGTTGACAGTCAAAATTAGGTGCATGCATGAGTACCGTGTGTGAATCATCTGTCATCTAAGAAGCAAGAGAAGGGGTAGCTCAAAATGAGGACATAGTAAATACGAAGCATATGAAAAGTGATATTTCTACAAACAGGGCTGGTTTAGTCATTGTTGCGTCTGTGTTTGATCTATGTTTCATGGGTTCTACCTGCAGCTTAATTGATACTTATAGGACTATTTCTCTTAAACTTTTAGGATTCAAATTAAGTCAAAGAAAGTTGAAAATTTAATATACAATTCTACTCATAATTTTCAAAGCCACTTGACTTAATTTGCGAAAGATAAATGACAGAATTCAAAATGCAAATTAGAGTCTTGTCTACCTTAATTTACGGGAATACATAGTCTTGACAGAAGTTTCCATAAAATTATCTAGCAAGAAAAAATATGTAACACTTCAAAAAAAAATCCTTTTATTTGAGCAATTTTTGGTTAGAGTAGGTTTAAACCCAATGTTTTAGATCTGTCCGAAACTCCATTGATAATTTTAAGAAATTTTACTGGTAACTTTAATTTTGAGGTCTTAACCGTAAATTATTTTTGAGTGACAAAAGTATTTACATCCTTACCACTATATATATCATCGTCGGCCATTCTTCCTAATCAAATTTTAAATGTAATAATGACGCATCAATTATTATTTAATAAAATCAGTATTTTATTTATTTAATAAAAACTAGTATTATTATTAATTCAATTCAATATCAATTATTATAGTTAGGCTCTTTCCGTTCACTCACTTTCTAGAAACTTAGTGATGAAAAAAATTCTAATTTGTACACGCAAAAATGATGCAAAAAATATGATTTTTTGAATTATCATTACACTGTGTTGATATCGAAAACCTGTCTAATCGAGTCGAAGGAAGAGCCTTGTTTATGTAGTGGTACATATGGACTATATTGCCCAATTATGAACAGTATTCAAGTAGAGTTGTGTACTAGAATTTCCATTGTGACTAGGGTTTGAAGTGAAATTACCATATTGCCCTTAAACAGAATTTTACTATTTGCCACTCTTACATGTAGCTCTTTGATTGGTCGTCATCTCTAAATCATAAAATTACTTTCTTACCCCTTATAGTTGCCACATGTATTCATTTGATTGGTGGGAGAAATTTAACCCACATCACACTATTTTGCCTTTAAAGGAATTTTTTTAAAAAAAAAAAATCACTCTTGTAATTATGGGGTGTCATACCATATATACTGAGCAATCTGAACGCAAATTCGAACAAGAAATACAAAAAATTTATATTTTCTTCCAAAAAAATTTGAAAGTGTATTAACCATAATCCTCCATGTATGGAAATTAGCAAAAGATGACAATGACTTACCAACTTTTATCCAAGGACCAAACCATGGTTTCAAGCCATTTGTATTACATCAAAGTAGGTTTAAAATTTAATACAATCCTACACATAATTTTCAAAACATTTGACTTACCAACTTTTTTATTTGTTTTTTAATGAATAAAAATTTGAAAACAACTTTAAAAAAAAAACTTATTTATACTTAAAATAAGAAGCTAAGTTTTGTGACTTTTAATCACATAATCAATTTTGATACTATTTATGATCCTAAATTATCTTTAGGTGACAAAAGTATTTACACCTTACCACTATATATATCATCCACCATTCTTCCTAATCAAATTTTAAATGTAATAATGATGCATCAATTATTATTTAATAAAATTAACATTTTATTTATTTAATAAAAAATAATGTTATTATTAATTCAATTCAATATATCAATTATTATAGTTAAGCTCTTTCCGTTCACTCACTTTCTAGGAACTTCGTGATGAAAAAAATTCTAATTTGTACACGCAAGAGTGATGCCAAAAATATGATTTTTTGAATTATCATTACACTGTGTTGATATCTGTAGATTGAGGTTTCAACCCGGTCAATGGTGGTGGCAGCAAGCACCACCGCCCCACGGTGGTTGGAAGATTCGGTTTTTCTTGAATTGCCTACAAAATTTCATGTCAAAATTCCAAATATTTAATTTTTATGATTTATTGAATTTTTAATATTCAAAAAATAAAAAATAATACTTCTGATGCTCAAATTTTTTTTTATAATTTTTCTCATGGAAGATTACATTTTTTATATCCTATGTACAAAAAATCGTGATAAAATACTTTGAATTGGATTTTTTAGGAACGTTAGGGAGTCCGGAGACGTCTGCGGGGGCCTCGGGCAGAGTTATCTTTTCTGTTTAACAGCTTGCCCACCCTGGAAACGACTCAGCCGGAGGGGGCCAAACGGCCCCTACTACAGGTCGGCAATCGGGCGGCGGGCACATGTGTCGCTTCTAGCCCGGATTCTGACTTGAGGCGTTCAGTCATAATCCAGTGCACGGTAGCTTCGCGCCACTGGCTTTTCAACCAAGCACGATGATCAATTGTGCGGATCAACGGTTCCTCTCGTACTAGGTTGAATTACTATCGCGAAGCGAGCATCAGTAGGGTAAAACTAACCTCGTAAATATGATTTTTCTAGGGAAAGTTATGGCAGTTTTAGTAGACAAAGGTCAGGCTGTGCGTGATTTCAGCGTGGCAGATCAATCATTTTTGTGGGATCGGGGTGACGACATCTCCACGAGCGTGTCGTAAGCCCGGGCTTGGGCCGCCACTGCAATCTGCGTCGAGTAGAGAATGCAAACTAAGTTTATAGTGGTTCGGCAATATCGGATTCGTTTCGACCCTACGTCCACTCTCTTCAAGGAACCTCCTTAAAGTAATCCACTAAGAAACTTAGTGGTGCAACTTCACAGGTGTTGCACAAACCTTACAATCCCTTCCTCTCGGAAGAAATCCCTTTCCTCTCGGAAGTAATCTCCTTACAATAAATATTGTAAAGTAAATAGTAGAGAGATAACAATAGAAGCTTATACAACTGAATAATATCTCTCTTTCAAGGTAAAGCTTGTAGAATGGCTCACAATAAGTATGTCAAAGCTTTTGTATATCAATGAGTGAAAACTTGATTGAATGTGTGCTCCTTACTCCTTGAATGCTCAATAGAGTAGGTTTATATAGCCATGAATTAATATGGCCGTTGGATATTGATTTGAAATGTTTGTAGCTTTAAAAGCTCAGATTTCGAGTCCCAACGGTCATGTTTTTTGAACTACCAATTGATTGGGTCCATTTTAAAAATCACTTTTTTAAGGCTATTGTGGTACCAGTCGACTGGGTTGATCTTACCAGTCGACTGGGGACTGTCTGTCCAATATACCAGTCGACTGGTATGATTCACTCAGTCGACTGGGGACTCACTGTCCCATATACCAGTCTTCTAATATATGTACCCAGTCAACTGGGTTGCCTACCAACTCAGTTTTTCTGTTTTGAAATGTTTTTAACTTAAAAACCGTTTGATTTAAAAGTTCTGTTTAAAAAGCTTTTCTTGTAGGAGCCATAGGACAAGCTTTTACCTGACCAAGTGAGACTTACAATTTGTTTTAATACCTTAGACTTATACTTGTTCTTCTTTCTTCACTTGAAGCTTGATTCGGGTTGAGTTCTTGCTCCTTGATTTTTGGTTGAATGCTTTTATTGCTTACTACACTTAGATTGCACTATTAGTATAATAACAGTTGTGTTTTGTCATCACTAAAATACAGGTGAGGGTCAACAACCTCCCTCTTTTTAATGATGACAAAACTAATAAAAAAAAACAATTTGGTAGAGTTTCCTCTGATTTTTGAGTAAAACCAACCTGTAAACAAGTAAACGCAGTTCATTTACAACTCAACCAACCAAGATAACATATATAAACATATTCCAATATGTTTGGAGCAATGCTCTCCCTAAATCTATGCATTATGTTGAGTTTACATTAGGTTTTCACATTTTCTCGTTTTTCTCTCCCATTTTGACAACAGCATAAAAGAGGGCTAGAAACTAAAAAATAAGCTACTTAGCTAACACAGTTATCTAGAATATGTATAAACAAACTTGTACGCGAAAATTTAGCTCCATTCGGAGTTCAGAAGCCTTCTCGAGGAGAACCAGAAGTTTTCATAAATGTTGAAGCAGATTTAAAGCATATATCCGAATAGAAGCAAATATAAAGCATGCAACTATATTACATATGTAAAACAAGTGAATGAAATAAGTCTAAGCATAAATAATCGACAGATACACCAGTCTATACAAAATAGGCTTCGTAGAACCGAAGCATAAGTATAATTACAATAAAATATGTCCGTGCTATGACACCGTGAAAGTAAAATGCTAAGTACATCAGAAAGAAAGACAAAAAAAAAACTCAATGAGCGAGAGAATCTGAACCGTCACAAATGAGATCCCAAATCTTCTCTGTTATAACAATGAGTTAAACAATATTCTTTCAATCTTTCTCTTATTTATGAAAATTCGGATTTGTGCGTTCACCTTTTTTTTATTCTTTAAATTGTGCGTCATTCGAGTTACATTTTGCTATTTTTTTATGGGGATGAACTATGCATCTACCAAAATGGAACGTCACGGATGTACAGGGCTGTGGTGACGGTATATGAGCTTGTTGTGGTATGGCTCTCTTTGGTTTCTAGATTCTAATGAGATTTTTTCTCGTCCTACGGTATTGTATGGTACTTTTATGATTGGGTCGTTTGCTTTTTCTATTATCCTTTGTGGCTTTGGAGTGATGAGAGCATAAAAAAAAAGCTTCATGAATCCTTGGTGTTGGATCATATAATTTGCCATGATTTATAAAAACTATCGCATAATTTTGAAATTTAACATAATATTATAAATCTTTGGTTCAAGAGCTTCAAAACCCATATATTGTTTGCTAATTTTGGTGGAGAAATGAGAGAATTAGGTTGAAAATCATGTTCGGGTTGTTTGACCCGAGTCCCAATCGGGTCAACCCAGCCGAAGGATAGGAATGACTCTGTTCATGTAGGAAATTACATTTTGACCCAAGTTTTTGTAAATTGTCTCAATTATAACCCCAGTTTTTTTGCAAAGATGCCTCTGATTTTATTTTAGACATTTCAAATAGACCTTAGGTTTATGAAAACTTTATAAATGAATCAAAATCAAACATTTTAGGTGAAACTATCAATAAAAAATTGGTTTAGTTTTTGTTCTTCTATTTTAATTTATTTCAAATAATTATTTTTTACTATTTACTTATTTAAAAATAGATTGGATAAGGTGGGCTCACACTTTTTAAGTGAAACTATCAATAAAACAATAGCAAATATACATATTTAACCATATCTATTTAAATATACCAAATATTTATAAAGTAGGTTGGGCTCAAATATTATAAATTTATAAAAATATAACAATAGATAAGATTGGGCTAACATTTTATAAATTATGTAGTATGTAAAATAAAATTTTTTTTATGAATTTTTAATTATTTATGAGATTTAAACTTGTAACTTATACATATTTAAAATTAAAATGTAATAATGAAAAAATTACCATCAGCTATGTTGTTACCAAGTGTGGATGATGATACTAGACAGTTTGAATTCAAATCAAACAGTTTGCAACCAAACAGTCAGAAATCAGTCAACTTGATTATAAGTAAAAATTTCACGAAATAGATACCGAACACCAAAATAAAATTCACTAGTCTAGCCAACAAGACCTTACTAATTAACTAATCCAGATTGTATATGGAGCCATTTAGTATAATTGTATTGGTGAGACCATAGGCTACTCTTCCATTCCAATTCACTAGACTCATCATTGAAGAGAAGTATGATATGCATTCAATAAATAACTCGAGACCTAATTCAAGTAGAACAGTAAAATCAATGCTTTTTAAAAGTGTGCCAATAATGAAAAACAACTTTCCTGAGGTTCATTCATGCGTGTATAAGTGTCTCTAGGGCCGCCCAAACAAGCACCACAATTAGGACTTGCAGGTGTGTCACAGCCAGCTTCTTCAAAAATCTGGGAACAAGTCTTGCCACCAGATCCTGGAACTGGGAGAGTATACATGTCCATCCAAACCTGTCAATTACCATACATAAATAAGTAAACATTTCATCTCCCCACCTTATCAACCTATATACCGGCTCTTTCACCAACCTTTTGGGTAGCAGGGACAAGGAACGTGGGAACTTTGACCTTTTTGCCCTGCAGGTAAGCAATTAGATTTCTTAAAGCTTAAACCCCAAAATAAGAAATCAACTGTCCTCAAAAGCAAATGTCATTTTCTCCTGAAAATGCATAAAACATGGTAGGACACCTAAAGCACAAAACACAGGGTCAAATGAATACAATAATGCTACAATGTGAAATCGCATAGTATTATATAATTAATCAGGTTCGTTAATTGATGATCCTTTAAGCTGATTTAGTGTTTGGGTAAATGAATGCAAGTGTTTGTTATTGTGAAATAAGCTGAAACAAACAAAGGCAATAAGAAACAAAAGATAAAAGTTACTTGTGCCACTATAAGAATACATTAGACATGTATTTGATTAGCAAGATGCAACCCCTTTGTGTCAGCATACGAGTAAAGACTTAGGAGTCTGTTGAATAATTATGCCTTGAATTAGTGGTGGACCAAAAATTGTCTAAAATTGAGTCCACTTCTTGCATGATTTGTGGCTTTTGTTTGTGGGTCAAAAGTATCTTTTACTTTAGGCCATAGTGGAAGACAAAGTTCACTTTGGTATAATTGGAGAACAAAATGATGAGCATTCATTGTTGTTTGTCCTTTGGAACTTTTGTGAGCCTATAAAAGGCATTCCAATTTGAAGCATTCCATCATCAAGTAACATCAAGAATCATCAAGTGAAAGAGAAGTTAAGAGAGAAATTGTGAGATTGTGTGTATTGGCTAAAGCCAATTTTGTAAACACTCTTTGTATATTTTCTCACTATAGTGAAATTTGCCTGTTGACCTCTGCTCGTGGACGTAGGCTTTAAGCCGAACCACGTAAATTTGTTGTCTCCATATTTATCTTACTTTATTGTTTTGTGATTATTACTCGATCAAATTACGATCCTGTTACGATCCATTTCTAGCAAACTGGTATCAGAGCTTGCAGGAGGTAAATTTCTGTATGTTTTTCTGCGAGTTTACTGTTCACGTGAATAGTAAATTTTGGGAATAGTAAAATTTTGTTCAGGATCATTTTGTTCGATCGAGATGTCAACAATGAAGTTTGATATTGAGAAGTTTGATGGAAACAACAGTTTCAGTCTATGGCAAGTTCGTATGTTAGCCATTCTAACCCAAAATGGCTTGAAGAAAGCACTACTGGGGAAAGCCAAGATGCCTACCGGCATGAGTGATAAAGATTGGGATGACATGGATGACAAGGCTCTATCCGCAATCCAACTGAGTCGTTCAAATGATGTCTTACAACAAGTTCTGTCAGAGAAGACTTCTGCAGACTTATGGGCCAAGCTAGAGGAGTTGTACTTGACTAAATCCTTGGCCAACAGGTTGGTTTTGAAGCAACGCCTTTATGGTCTCCACATGACAGAATGTTCCTCTCTCAAGTCCCATATCAGTGAGTTTATCTCAATTATTAATGATTTGAAAAATCTTGAAGTTATTATTGGGTCTGAAGATCAAGCTCTCTTATTATTATGTTCATTACCACTCTCATATAAAAATTTTAGAGACACTATAATTTATGGTAGGGAAGAATTAAATTTTGATGATGTAATATCTTCCCTTATGAGTAAAGAGAAATTAGATAATGAACTTTTGTCTAGTAAGTCTGATAATCAGGACTCTAGTCTTGTTGCAAGAGGCAGATTCAATGACAGAGGCTTTGATGGTGGCAAGAATAGAAGAAGATCAAAGTCAAGAGGAAAGCACAAAAATTTGACTTGCAATTATTGCAAGAAGAAGGGACACATCGTAGCGGAATGCTACAAGCTGCAGAACAAAAAGAAGAATGAATGGCAAAATGACAAGGGCAAGCAGAAGGAAGAAACAGCTGATGCTGATGTAGCAGAAGAAAAAGGTGATGATGTTCTATTTGCAACCAACAAGTCTAGATCCAATGACGAGTGGATTCTTGATTCTGGATGTGCTTATCATATGTGCCCCAACAGAGATTGGTTCTCTACATATGATTCTGTTGAAGGTGGAGTTGTGCTAATGGGCAATAATGCCACTTGCAAAACTGTTGGTGTAGGCACAGTAAAAATCAAGATGCATGATGGAGTTGTCAGGACATTGACTGATGTCAGACATGTACCTGATTTGAAGAAAAATCTTATTTCTTTGGGCATTCTGGATGCCAATGGCTGCAAAACTGTGATTGAGTCTAGGAACATGAAAATTTTCCGTGGTGCTCTTGTTCTCATGAAAGGAAAGAAGTCTGGCAGTCTATACACCTTATTGGGTTCAACAGTTACAGGCTCTGCAGCAGTTTCCTCATCCATGTTAGATTCAGACTCTACCAAGTTGTGGCATATGCGTCTAGGGCATATGAGTGAGCAGGGATTAGCTGTACTTAGTAAAAGAGGTCTTCTGCCTGAAAGAAAGATTGGGAAGCTGGATTTTTGTGAGCATTGTGTCTTTGGAAAGCAGAAAAGAGTCAGCTTCAACACTGCAATTCACAGAACCAAAGGTACTCTTGATTACATTCATTCTGATCTATGGGGGCCTTCTCGTGAAATTTCCAAAGGAGGAGCCAGATACTTGCTAACGATTATTGATGATTTTTCTAGAAAGACTTGGGTCTATTTTCTCAGGCACAAGAATGAGGTATTTGGCATTTTCAAGCAATGGAAGACCTTATTGGAGAAGCAGACCGGGAAGCTAGTCAAGAGACTCAGAACAGATAATGGTCTTGAGTTTTGTGATTCAGAGTTTAATCAATTCTGCAAAGATGAAGGCATTGTCAGACATCGGATGGTGAGAAAGACACCACAGCATAATGGTGTCGCAGAGAGGATGAATTGAACACTGTTAGAAAGAGCTCGATGTATGCTTTCTAACGCAGGTCTTGGCAAGGAATTTTGGACAGAATCAGTCAATTTGGCATGTCATTTGGTGAACCACTCTCCTCACAGATCACTTGAACTTAAGATACCTGAAGAGGTATGGTCAGGTAGCCCCCTGATTACTCTAACTTAAGAATATTTGGTTGCCCTGCATATGCTCATGTGAATGAAGGAAAATTGGAGCCTAGGGCGAAGAAATGTATTTTTCTTGGTTATGCTTCTGGTGTTAAGGGTTTTCGCTTATGGTGTCATGATACTCATAAGTTTATGATTAGCAGAGATGTTACTTTTGATGAATCTGCTATGTTTCACCCTAGAAAAGAATTGCCTGTTCAGTGTGATATAGGAAAGAAGAATGCACAAGAGAAGGTGGAGAATGAGGTTGATACCTCATCATCTGCAAATCCTAATCCTATTCAGCCAGGAAGTTCGTCTCCAGGTGGAGAGACACACCATGAAGCTGAGCATCACACTCTAGCTGGTGGAAGACAAAGGAAACAGATAAAACCACCCCAACGGTATAGTTTTGAAGATATGTTGGCTTATGCATTAAATGTTGCAGAAACCATTGATGTCGCCGATCCAACCTCATACTCTGAGGCCATCAGTTCATCTGATTCAGACAAATGGCTCGTTGCGATGCATGAAGAGATGGAATCTCTAAAGAAAAATGACACCTGGAAATTGGTCGAACCACCTAATGGTAAGAAAATTATCGGGTGTAAATGGATATTTAAGAAGAAGGAAGGAGTCAATGGTGTTGAAGACACCAAGTATAAGGCACGATTAGTAGCGAAAGGCTACAGTCAAGTGGAGGGAGTTGATTTTAATGATGTTTTCTCTCCAGTTGTTAGACATACTTCTATTCGTGTCTTACTTGCTTTAGTTGCAATGCATAATTTGGAGTTGGAGCAACTTGATGTGAAAACAGCTTTTCTTCATGGTGATCCTGATGAACAAATCTATATACAGCAACCAGAAGGTTTTGAAGTTGAAGGCAAGGAAGATAATGTTTGTCTTCTAAAGAAATCCTTGTATGGACTCAAGTAGTCTCCACGCTTGTGGTATCGAAGGTTTGACTCTTTTATGCTGAGTATTGGATTTTCTAGATGCAAGTATGATAGTTGTGTCTACTATCAAAGACTTGATGATGGTACTTTCATATATTTGTTGCTATATGTTGATGACATGTTGATTGCAGCAAAGAACATATATGAAATTAATAGATTGAAATCTCAGCTAAATGATGAATTTGAGATGAAAGACCTAGGTGCAGCAAAGAAAATTTTGGGAATGGAGATCAACAGAGACAGAGGTGCAGGTAGATTATTATGGTAAACCTGTGAGTACTCCTTTAGCTTCTCACTTTAGATTATCAGCATCCATGTCACCACAGTCAGAAGAAGAGATAATGAATATGTCTAGAGTTCCTTATTCTAGTGCAGTGGGAAGTATTATGTATGCAATGGTTTGCACTCGACTAGATATCTCACATGCTGTCAGTGTAGTTAGCAGATATTTGTCATGTCCAGGAAAAACTCATTGGCAAGCTGTCAAGTGGATTTTGAGATATTTGAAGGGTACTTCTACTGCTTGTTTGGAATTCGGTAAAACTTCAGACAATCTAGCTGGATATGTGGATTCAGATTTTGCAGGTGATTTGGACAGGAGAAGATCAATTACAGGTTATGTATTTACTATTGGGACTTGTGCAGTCAGTTGGAAAGCTACCTTGCAGCCGACAGTTGCATTGTCTACTACAGAGGCAGAATTTATCGCTGTTACAGAAGCTGCCAAAGAAGCCATTTGGTTAAGAGGTATACTTAATGAACTCAGTTTGGAAACAAATAAAACTGTAGTTTATTGTGACAGTCAGAGTGCTATACATTTGATGAAGGATCAGATGCATCATGAGAGAACTAAACACATTGATGTGAAGTATCACTTTATTCAGGATATTGTGGCTCAAGGTGATGTTATTGTAAGAAAGATTGGCACTCTGAATAATCCAGCTGATATGCTGACAAAATCTCTTCCCATTACCAAGTTCACACACTGCATGGACTTGGTTGGTGTTGCACAACATTTGCATTCAGAGGTTGAAGCTTTTATTTTCACTATTGTCAAATTCAAGTCAAGGTGGAGATTTGTTGAATAATTATGCCTTGAATTAGTGGTGGACCAAAAATTGTCTAAAGTTGAGTCCACTTCTTGCATAATTTGTGGCTTTTGTTTGTGGGTCAAAAGCATCTTCTACTTTAGGCCATGGTGGAAGACAAAGTGGAAGACAAAGTTTACTTTGGTATAATTGGAGAACAAAATGATGAGCATTCATTGTTGTTTGTCATTTGAAACTTTTGTGAGCCTATAAAAGGCATTCCAATTTGAAGCATTCCATCATCAAGTAACATCAAGAATCATCAAGTGAAAGAGAAGTTAAGAGAGGAATTGTGAGATTGTGTGTATTGGCTAAAGCCAATTTTGTAAACACTCTTTGTATATTTTCTCACTATAGTGAAATTTGCCTGTTGGCCTCTGCCTGTGGACGTAGGCTTTAAGCCGAACCACATAAATTTGTTGTCTCCATATTTATCTTACTTTATTGTTTTGTGATTATTACTCGATCAAATTACGATCCTGTCACGATCCATTTATAACAGAGTCCAATAATTTTCTAATAAGCAATAAAAGATACATGGCACTTACTGAAGCCAGAAAAACTTTAGTTGCAGCCAGAAAATCCTCTGTTTTCCCACCAGTACAAGAACCGATATATACCCATTCAATTTTCACATCTTTGCATTCTCTTGCTAAAGCACGATTATCAGGAGAATGGGGCTGCAAAGATACATGTAGTGTATGATACAAGGGAAAAGGCAACAACAAAACACTGTCAAGAACTAAATTCAAGACAAACAGCTCCCACCAAATCATCTATAGAGTTTAAAGCAGATCCACCATTTTTTTGAAATTTTTTTCCCTAAACAGAAAGACCTTACACTTAGAACTATGTAAAATCGCCCACCTTTGCCACCAATGGCTCCAATTTTGAGATATCAAATCTGTACTCAGAGAGAAAACTGAAAGAGAAACAAAAACTTATAAGTACAAATGAAATCCCAAAGCATAACAACAAACCAATTTACAAAAAAAAGAAAAAAAGAAGAATAGTCAGCATGCTTTTCATCCCGAATAGTCGAAAAAGATTATACAATGCTATATGTCATAGAGCATCATTGTTTTCACATTTGATATGAGTGTACACATTAGGAATGATAGATCTAACAAACTTAAGTTTAAAGTTGACCATGTAGAAATGTGAAATCTCAGCCCATAAATTGCTCAATATTATAACATCATAACAACTAAAAATACAAAATATGGATATTATACTTTCAGGTAATGAATTCAAACAGAATCAGTTTCTTAGGCCTAATATAAAAATGTAGTCTAATTGTAAAGTTTTCATATTTGGCTACGAAACTCACCTTTCCTTCAAGTCTTCTAAAGTTACTAAGAAGCATCTAATAATTTAAGAAATTATCCTTTAGTAACATTTAATCACAAAAACCTTACCTTGCTTGCTCATCACTGTAAACTGGTTCATAGGCCAGAGATGTTTTATCCTGCACAAAACAAATGTTTACACCATAAGCCCATTTAAGGCTAAATAGTCATGTACTATGCATAAAGAAAGCATATTCTATGCAAGAACATCAAAGCACAATATATTGCCTTAATGCGCCAAATAAAAATCCAATGCACTAACCCCTAGGTACTTAAATGTCGTACAATCAGCAGGGACAACACCATTCTTTCCACCAGCTTCAATCACCATGTTGCATAACGTCATTCGTTCTTCCATCTGTCAAGTTCAAACGACCAGAAGAACCAAATTCATTATCCATTTAAGTGCAATACACAACTATAGACAGAAATTTGGAAGCGACCTAATATTCTTGCAGTTCAAGACAGAAATTCACTTACATTTAAACTTTCAACAGTTGTGCCAACAAACTCTCATAGATTTGTATGTCGCACCAGCCACAAATTGAATTGAATTTGAATTTAAGCTCATCCAAAGAGCTGAAATATTTATATGGTTATCTAATGCTTACTAAAAGGCCACAAATTCCTCGAAACCCAGTTGAACTTACTTGCAAAATCAAATCCTTCGCAAGCAGATAACCAGACATTTCACCATCCATTACAAATCTTAAAGTTGGGGGAACCTGCAAAGTTATCGATTTAAGCAGATAAAATAAGTAATTGAAACCAGTAGTATCTAAACTAAAACAGTTTAAAGAAGAAAATGAGTTTAGAGAAAGTATAATAAGACCACAAATAAAGATCATAGGAAATTTAAATTTACAAGGCGCAAGATAATTCTTCAAACATCGTTTGCATTTTTAAAACTCAAAAAGGCATCTAGTTCAAACACATTAGACCATGGAATGGAACAAACAAGCAAATTCACTGCATAAAATATAAAACGTCTAACATGACAGTAAGAGAGATGATTATTAACCCTAGATTCATAAAACCACAGAAGCTAATTATAGATAACAAAATCCAGGATGATTAGCAGATAAAACCTACAAAGGCCTAAAGTAACAAACATGAAGCGAAAAATACTCCTCCCATCACAAAAATTGTGAGCAGAACTTCTTATGGCTTTGATGAACCAAGAAAAATCCTCACAACCTTTCATCGATAGATAATGTCAACAATTCTCTAAGCAAATTCTGATTGTTAAGAATTAAACTGTAAAGGGTATATAAGTTCACACTTTCGCTGGGACACCTTAAATATAGAAAATACATACATATTTGCATAGGTGACTTGTTTGATGTATCTACATTGATGCTTACACAACAGAAAAGCAGCATCATAATAACTTATGAAAAAAAGAAGAAGAAGAAAAGCAGCATCGTAATCAGATTTAAGAACAAAGGGAAGCTGAATATGCTAGCTTTCTGTTCATGACAGGACGCAATTCACCAAAAAGAAAAATAAATAAATAAGCAAATATGTAAACTGACTTAAACTAATTGTGAGAAAACTATCTAACACCAAATAATATGCACATCAGGAAACATAGCATATTACCGAATCTCAAATAATACACCAGAAAATCAACATTAGAAACCTTAAGCAGGAGTTTCCCAGTGCCTAACACAAAACCTGCATCAGTGATGCCAATTCCTGTAGCAAATTGGCCAAATGCTCCAGCAGTACAGGTGTGAGAATCTATACCTAACAGAACCTGAAGGCAGTACTAAGGTTTAACAGCAGTTCGGAACCATAATGCCATAGTTGATTATAGTATAACAAATCAACAATTTAGTCACCTCTCCAGGCCTGCAATGACCTTCTTGTGCAAGTGCAATGTGACATACACCTTTGTAGTCAGGGTTGACCTGCAAAATCATTAAGCAAAACTTACTCTCACGTCAGTAACAGGGAGAGGCCATTAGCTGTTTAGCAAAATGCATTACCAAATAAAGGATGAGCACATATCTTGAAATTACTAAGATCTTTAATATCATAGAAATACTTGATATTTTGCTCCATGCAAAAATCCCTCAAAATATCCACATTACGGTTTGCACGTTCATCACTTGTGAGTATATAATGGTCAGGTATAATGACAACCTTTTCATGGTCCCAAACCTTCAATGCCAAATTAGTGATGTGGTTAATTAACTTCAAACATAGCAAATAGATACTTGACTAGCTGCAAAACCACAAGCACACGCTGGCACAGAGAGAGAGAGTAAACTGGATACTATTGATTTAAAAGCAAAAATAATAAATCTTGAGATTAATAATCTTCGAGATTCTATCACCTCTCATATTAAACAAGAAACTACAACTTCTTCAACATCTTTGATAAACATAGAGGATGAGCATAAAGATGATTTTATTAATCTTATAAAAAGAATGAATTACTAGAAATGGTATATAAAGATTTCTGTAGTAATTAATAATGAATATCATCTCAATACCACTGCTTTAGTAGATTTTGGTGCTGATCAGAATTGTATTAAGGAAGGATTAGTCCCTACCAAATATTATGAAAAAACCACTTAATGTCTTAATACTGCTAGTGGATCAAAACTCAACGTAGCATACAAACTCACTAAGACCTATGTTTATAATGACGGGTACCGTCTAAAAACCCATTTTATATTATTAAAAAATATTCATCAAAATATTATTTTAGGAAGCCAATTATAAAAACAGTCAAAGATTTTTATTTCCTATAACCGTACCAGGCCCCACACATTCTCTTCTATCTCTGGCATGAAAGTCACTACACATTGTCGATGGTGATAAAAAAGTTGTCTTGTTCAACCAATTCACGAGAGTGCTTGATCAGACGGTTAAGGGAATGACTCATTTCTTGATCTTGTGGCTAGAAAATCATCTTATTAGACCAATTCAGGGAAATTCTCGATTAGACGGTTGAGAAAGAGACCCACTTCTTGATCTCATGGCCAGAAAAGTCATTTTGTTCTATCAACTCAGGGGAGTGCTCGATCATACGATCGAGGAAGGAACCCACGTGTTGATCTTGTGGCTTTTGAAACCCTTCATTTTTGACATCCATGGCCTGATCCCCTTGAGCACCTATTAAGAACGGTTAGACTCATCATCTTTCTCCCAGAGGACATCCTCATCCATATTTGATAGCTCAATCTCTCCAAGTAAGGACCCTCGGAAGAACTTTCCACCTCATTTCTAAAAGGCCAGGATATGAGGAAGAGAATAAGGTATCAAGTGCTTTGATGAAAAGGAAATAGACTTTTTGGAAATGAGATACTCAAACCTAAAACCCCCTTTCTTATAAAGAAAAATCAACTGTTCAGATCAAAGCAAAAGGGTTCAAATCGCGTCCCTCATGCTTCCTAAAACTCCAAAAATTTAAAAATTTATTGGCCTTTGCATTTCCTTAGGAAAAACTTTATGGAATTCTACCGTTGCTAGGAATGAGCAGCCCTATACGCCAACCCAACAACTAGTTCTCCAAATAATCACAAGTCACGAGGCTCGGGAACCCAAAACCTTCAACCATACACCGAGGCCTTTATGTCGAAGATTTCAGACCATCGGTAGGTTTTTCAACTATACACCGAACCCTATATACTAAAGATTTCAAGCCCTCGGTGGGTTTTTCAACCATACACTCAGGTCAATCTGTTGAATATATCATGCTTTCATTTTCTTAGTAGCTCGAGGAGAATGGCTCGAGTGTTTCACCTCCTCGACCCATTTTTTTCTCTAAAGACCAAGGAGAATGCCCTTAGCATTTCACCTCCTCATCTCATTTTCTTCCAGAAGCCTGAGGAGAATGCTCTGAGAATTTCACCTCATCGGCCCATTTTCCCTCAAAAGCTCAAGGAGAATACCCTGAGCATTTAACCTTCTCGGCTTATTTTCTCTCAGAAACTCAAGAAGAATGCCCCGAATATTTCACCTCCTCGGCCCAATTCCTCTAGAAATTCCGAAGACAATAGTCTGAGCACTCCACCTCCTCGACACATTTTCCTTAAAAAGCCCCAAGATCCATCTGGATCAACAGATTCAAGACTACTTTCTTAAACAAAAAAAATCTGCTCAAGAAAGTATGGGGGATATGATGTGGGGAAATTTTTTCTCGTTAATCAGATGGCGACACGTGGCACCCCATGGTAAGCCCATCGACCAAATGATACAACCAATGAACTTATTACATGTGGATCGGGATAAAAGAGTAGTTCCATCCCTAAACTGTAGACAACAAAAACCTTAATTCTACAAGGACACCCATCTATAAGAAGCCCTAATCCCATCACAACACTCACTTATGAGTTATTTTCCTAAACAGACTCTACTCGAAAACACTATATAAAGGGGACTTTTATTATCACACAGGTATGGCACAAACAGCTCACACAACTTTCTTGTCTTTTTGTTCTCTATACAGGTACCTAGGAATCGAAGAGTTCCTCTAGAGGCACACCCTTTCTAGCCCTCCAATGGTTCTTTAAGGTTTTCTCTATTCTTGTGTGCGCAATTATTTCGTCATGCTCGTAAGATCGATCGTCACATTTTCGGCAACAACAAGATCAAAACAAATGTGTGTTACCAAGTTGACAGGAACGTAGAAATAAATGAGAAACTAGCCGTGTACTCATATCGTGCAAGTGTTAATTTTTTGTTCTTCTATAACTTATTGTTAAAAAGTTGAAAATCTTAAAAGATACCGTTAATAATATCCATAAATAATCTAAAAATATTTTATTATAATAATTTATTATAAAAAAATGTATGATCATACAAATTTTGTTTGTTAAAGATCTAATTCAAGTTGCTTTACAACATAAATAACTAAATTGTTTCATTTATTTATTTAAATTTAATTAGTTTACTACATAATATGATGGTATTTTTTTAGTTCAGTATTTTTATAGATTGAGCTTTATAATTTTTTCTTTGTAAGGTTTAGAGAGAATATCACATAAATTCATTTTCTATTTTTAGAATATGATCTCAAAAACTTAGTTTATGGTATATCTAATTAGGTTAGTTTATTAATTTAAGCATAATAATGAGTTTTTTCATGGTATGTTGCCAATATAACTAAGAGTACCAAATTTGTTTAAAAAACTGTAATTATAAAAGAAAAACTACATCATTTTGCAAAAAAAAAATCCATAAATACAAAGCAAGTTTATAATTAAAATAAATTAACAAACTATAATTAAAATAAGTTTAATTAAAAAATAATCGAATAATTAAAGATGAAATTAAGATATCAATATTATGTTTAATTTATTTTGTGAAAACAAAACAAATTTTTATAATTTTATTAAAAAATTCAATACATAAAAAAACCAAAATATAGTACTATTAAAATTCAATATATTACCATAAAAATACATTAATAAAACTTAAAAAATAAATTTATGTTAAATACATATAAATTATAGATAGATATATACATATACATTACAATGTTAAATACATATACATTATAGATAAATACCCAAAACATTAAACCAAGTGTTAGAAAAATCAAAGAAAACCAAAGAACCCTGCCGCACCAGATATATATATATATATATATATAAAAAAAAAAAAACCACTAAATCTTAAAACACAAAACAAGCCACCATTAACCAAGAACAACTAGGAAGGACCCACGCCACTTAAGTTTGATCTTACTTTAGAGTAGATGGAACTGAAAACCATTCTTTAAAAATCAAACTGATCTCCATTGATGTGGCTCTCGATCACAATACCAATTGCAATCCCATACTTATTAGTCTCAAGATTAATTTTCAAAAACACAAAGGCCATTATACGATGCAACACCAGAACTTTTTAGCACCATTATACACTACCCCTTCGAGCCAACAACTCTTAATAAAGCACAACCCATAACGATAAAATAAACACGAAGCCACATGAACAACGACAATTCCTCCATTTGCTTGACAATAAAAAAAAGGAAAGGGAAAATGAATTTTAAATTCCTACAATATTTCAGTGATAAATTTAGAAAAAACGAAAAACCAAATCAACTCGCCTGCAAAAGTTGGTACATTTCTCAATTCTCTTCATTCTCACATTAATTGATTACAAAAACACATTTTAAGGGTTTTGAATTTCCTACCCTTTTCCATTATAGTATTAATGACATAGTTCAAAACTGGTATTATGGAATAAAACCCTCCTGCTGACACTCAAATTTTTAAGTTAAAAAAGCATAATAGTACTCTTTAAATGGTCCATAATTTAAAGTAAAAGTAAAACAAAACCTGAAATTTAAAATTGAAAATACCTCCAATTCCAATACCCACCTAAGACCTCCAACAAAGTGCAAACTAGAAATTCTCAAGCAAGAATCTCCAGAAATCAAGCCAAAAACAAAACCCATAAACAAAAATTAATAAAAACCCAAGAAAATTTTTCCATCCTCGTCACCATGAAAGTCAACACTATTAGAAATGAAAATTGCAACTCCCAAACCAATAACAATTGAGAATTTACAAATGTTATGGTAACTTTAGGATTTCTGAGTCAAATCAAAACAATATTCATAGCCATTATTCCAAAAATGCAGGAAATGGGATAGCCAAACAAGAAATCAAAAAGACATATCTCAACATAATGCCAACAATAGTGAACAAAGTCAGGGCAAAAAAGGTCTTCCAAACACATCTAGAAAGAACGAGATAGCCAAAAGGAATTTGAGAAAGAAAAAGACAACATGAAAACATTGCATTACTTGATGTGGGTATGTCGTAGTGGATTTGCACAAGCCTTCAACGAACCTATATCTATCATGAAATTATATCAATATTAGGTTAAAATTGTAAACATGAAATTTACGTATTTGAAAATTTATTGTATTGTGGAGCCGCCAATGGATCAATTCGTAAAATCCACAAAATAGTTTCTAAGTTTAATCGATGAGAAAGTATTGCTGAGTAGAGATTTTGGGTAAAGAAGAAAGAATTTGCCTTTGAATTAGAAATTAAACAATTTTGAGATGGGATGGTAAATACTTTAACGCTTTGACGTAAAAATACAAAAGGCTGATAAGTAAAAGCTTCAAAAAAATAGAATAAAGACAACATGTTTATGTGGCTCGGCTTATGAGTTTGACTCCATGAGAACAGTAGAAAAAATTTTCACTATGAATAAGAAATTACAAGATTTTATCAACTCTCTATAAGTGATACTCTATTGATTGCTCTTCTGTATTTTTCTCCCTGTGTCTTATTTTTCTTCTTTCTTTTTTTTAAAAGGATGCTTGAATATATTGGTGAGATACTTAGATGTTGGGTGGATGGATGTTGTATGGATAAAAGTTGATTTTTTGTAGATGTTTTTTTTTTTTTTTAAAATTTGTATGATTTGAATTGAAAAAATGAAGGGGTATTTATAGTAGAATTAGGAAAAATTTAGGTGAAGTGAAAAAAATTAGGAAAATTTAGGTGAAGTATAAAAAATATGAAAAATTAGGTGAAATGGAAAAAAAAAAGGAAAATAGGTGAAGTAGAAGATATGTGGAAAAATTTAGGTGAAATGAAAGAAGTTTGGGTAAACATGAAAAGATTAGATAAAGTGAAAGAAGTTCGGTGAAACAGAGAAGATTAGATAAAGTGAAACACAAGTTTTTGACAATTCAATCAAGCAAGGCACACAACAAATAAGATGCTTGAAATTAAACGAGTAAAGAAAAAGAATATGCAAACTCCGTTTATAGTGGTTCGGAAATATCGGAATCTCTCCGACCCTACGTCTACTCTCTTCAAGGAACCTCTTTGAAGTAATCTACTAAATATAGTCGAGCAACTTCACGGGTGTTGCACAAACCTTACAAGCACTCTCTTCCACAAGTAAGTTATAAAAGAAGTGTTTAATTCTAAACACTCTAAGAGTTACACCAACTATTTCTCTTTACAATGTAAAGGAAAAAGAAGAGAGATAGCAATGAATGCTTTACAAGATAAAGATTATCTTTCTTTCAAGAACGAGCTTAAAGAATGGCTCACAATAAAATTTCAAGACTTTTGATTGTATTAATGTGCTATAAATCAAAATGAGTGTTCTTTCTTGTTGTTTAAATGCTCACTGATGAGGTTTTTATAGCCTTGGTCTTATATGACCATTAGACACTGATTTGGTAGGTTTGGAGAATTAAATTCTCAAGTTCCACGTCTCAAACAGTCATATTTTTGAATTACCAGTCGACTAGGTCCTTGTACCAGTTGGTTGGGTTAAGTGAAAAAAGTCCACTTTTAGGCTTATGATAAGTACCAGTCAATTGGGTTATAGGATCGGTCAATTGGGTCATATTACCAGTCGATTGAAAACTTATTATCCCTTTTGCCAATCCATTGGTTCAGAGACCCAGTCGACTGGGTTGTCTTAAAACCCAGTTTTTTTACTTAAAGACATTTTTTGGATTATTTTTGTCAAAGCCTTTTGCAAAGTGGGCTATAGTTTAAGCTAGGTAACTAAAATTAGATATTTACAACGTTAATCAATTATCTTAAAGCCTATTCTAGATCTTCTGTCTTCTTTTAGTATTTGAACGTGTTGTATTCTTGCGTCTTGTTTCTGTATTGAATGTTTTTGCCATTTAAACACTTAGATAAAACTGTTAATGCAATTTAAGTAGTGTTTTGTCATTATTAAAATCAAATATGGGTAAAAAAATCTCCCCCTTTTTGATGATAATAAAACCGTAGAGAGAAAAAACAGTTTTAAAACCTAAGTGTTGGGTTTTTAGGGAAAAACAGACAAAGTTTCCTCAGTTTTTATGATAAAAGCCAACCTGTAATTATTCAATAACAAACTCACCAAGCAATAATAGTAAAAGCATGATTGTTTTAGTCATATTCAACATGTTCGGAGCAATGCTCCCCCTAAAACTATGCATTGTATTAATTTATACCGATTTTTTCCTTTTTCTCCCTCGTTTTGACAACAGTAGAAAATGGAGGATAAAATTGAAAAATAAGCAATTCAAAATACCATAGGCAATAAGATAAGGCATAAAGAAACTTGTGTGCAAAAACTAAGCATAAACCAGAGTTGGTAAGACCTCTCAAGAATAATTAGAAGTTTCCACAGAAGCTTGAAACAAGTAAAGCTAAAGGATGAGCTATAAGTGCTCAAACCATTCAACCATATAACTAAATAGTAAATCATATACATGGGAGGATCTATGTAAATGAAAATGAATCATGCATATACAAAGGTCCATACATAACTGAGCTTAAAGAAGTTGTCCGAGAAAATCTGATACATACCAAGTAATAACATGAATGTATAAAAAAATGAAAAAAAATGTTCTTCCACACTATCTATAGAGCTAAAAGAAAAGATATATAATGAGACATAAGAACCTAGCGGGCTGGAGAGTCAGAGTTGTCATAGAGAAGATCCCAAATCTCAGCCAAAGAGCCTTTCGAGTGCTTGAAGTAACTCAAAATCATCCCGTAGGGTGTTGATGTCATGACGCATAAGATCGATGTATGTCCATACCAACTGAAAGCTCTAATCTATTGAACAGATCAAGCTCTGGAATCCTGACTGCATAGACATCTGGAGGCTCATTGTGGCTTGTAAGAGATCATCATGTCCAGCTTGACCAACATGCTATGGACTAGCTGTAGGTTCGTCAGTGTCTATCGCTGTGGGAGGAGCTGCATCATCGGGCACATCATCGTCCTCATCGCTATCATCATCATCTCTGATACAAATATTCTTCCCAGTCTTGGAGTGAACCATGCCATTCCGTATTGTACACCCCATCTTCTTGAGTAAAGAGACATTGATGACGACTTTAGGGTCGATGTCTTGGGCTTCGGAGGCAGGCAGGGGAACTTTGAAATGGTGCAGTATCAAGGTGATGAGCATTTCGTAGGGGAGGCAAGCCGAGTGATGAGCCTCGCCATTAAGCAAATTTTCCAGCAGTAGTGGGTTGATATCAAAATAGTGTCCAGTTTTGAGACACCAAATCAATACAATGTTTATTTTGGACATGTAACCCCGACTCCTGAGTCTAGGGTGAATGGTCTAGCTAATTATAAGGTTAAACAATTTTAAGTCAAGGGGCATATCGCTGCACTAATGGAAAGTGGTGGGTCTAAAAACATAGTTAGGATCTTCCCTAACTATCTGACACGCCTCTTCATAGTCAAAATTGTATGGTCATCCATCCAGACTCCAAGATATCCCTGTTACTAGGATTCTCAACATACTGACTAGCAGGTCAGTGTTGACCTCAAATTCCACACTTGTCATACTAGTCTTAAACCTAAGGGCTAAGAGACTGGGTTTTACAATGTTGGCATAAAACTGGTGAATTAATGTAAGGTAGCATTTACGGTGTATGTTCATTAGGGGGGTTAGGCCTATTACCTCAAAAGGAGGCAAAATGTCAAAGTTTGCATGACGAATAGAATCAAATCTACAAATCTACCCATCATGATTTTCTTATATCAAATAACAGTATTATACCTGTTCTTGACAGCTGGACTACAAAAGGGTGAGTCCTTAAGCTTGGTTCTCGCTTGCTTGCTCGAAGAACCGGTAATCCCTTTCCCTATTGAGTCCAACACCGAGGCTTTCTGTGTTCTAGACCCCTTTGGCACATGAGGTCTGAAAACAATTGTTTTGATGCGAATTCTCTCAGATATTTTGGAAAATCATGTTTAGTGAGAGGTTTTTGGTGAAAATAGTGAAGATTCAACCGTAAAAGTTGAAGATGAGGTGATTTAAAAGATGGTTATTGATTCTTTTGAGTGATTTCAAGAGATTTGGGGCTGAAAGCAAGAATTTTTTAGAGAGAGAAACCTAGGGTTTTAAAAAAATGGCATGAAATCTAAAAAAAATTAAGAGACTATATATAGACTCGTGATACCAGTCGACTGGTCTCTTCATAATTTTGGGATTTTTCGAGATACTTGTCGATTGGGTCCATATACCAGTTGACTGGTAAATTTGCAGTAAGACACCAGTCGCTGGATTGACCCCACTAGTCGACTGGGTCCATAAAAAAAATTCAAATTTGGGCTCCAAACTTGTCTTGTGATACCAGTCGAGTGGGTCTTTGCACTAATCGACTGGATTGACCTAACTAGTCGACTGGATAAATGGACAGTGAGATACCAGTCTACTGGGTCATCCAATTAGTCGACTGGGTCTTTCAAAAATCTCAAAATTTTGAGCTTCAAGTAGGAATTTTGCAAAAACTGATTTATCTATGCCATTTTTTAGTGAGAGAAATATTAAATAGGAGTTAATATTCATTCACTTAATGATAAGTATGCATATGATGAATGTAGATGCAATCAAACACACATATGTTCATAGTTTATTAAACCCATTAATAATCTTATCTTACAAAAACTATTTTTATTTAAGGGCTTAGTAAGAATATCGACAATTTGATCTTCTAATTGAATGAATTCTAATATAATATCACCCTTTTGAGCATGATTTCTTATGAAGTGATGTCTTATCTCAATATGTTTGGTTTTCAAATATTGAATTGGGTTTTTTGTCAAGTTGATAGCACTAGTGTTGTCACAATGAATTGGAATATTTTGAAAATATATGTCATAATCTTCTAGTTGTTGTTTCATCCATAAAACTTGTGCACAACAATTTTAGATGGCTACTATTTTGCTTCAGTGGTTGATAGTGCAAGAGGTTATCATGGAACCAGGAAATTGGCATATTCCACTAGTGTTTTTTTTTATCTAGCCTACAACCCACAAAATCAACATCCAAGTACCCAACAAGTTCAAAAGTTGATTTTCTAGAATACCATAAACTTAGATTTTGAGTTCCTTGCAAACATCTTAGGATTCTTTTCACGAAAATAATATGTGATTCTTTAGGATTAGCTTAAAATCTAGCACATATGCATACACTAAACATTATATCGGGTCTACTTGCAGTTAGATATAGTAAAGCTCCTATCATGTTTTTATAAGTTTTAGTATCTACACACTTACCACCCTCATCTAGGTCAAGTTTTGTAGAGGTACTTATAGGAGTGCCAATAGATTTTGAGCTCTCCATCCCAAACCTCTTTAATAGGTCCTTGGTGTAATTTGATTGATTGATGAAGATGTCTTATTTTAGTTGTTTAATTTTGAGTCCAAGGTAGTAGGTAAGCTCTCCCATCATGCTCATTTCAAATTCATCTTGTATACACTTAGCAAAATCTTGATACATGGATTCATTAAAAACACCAAATATAATATCAACATATATTTGGACTTGTAGTGTGTCATTTTTGTGAAGAATGTTGTATCGATTTTTCCTCTTGTAAAACCAGTTTCAAGTAAAAACTTACTTAGCCTTTCATACCATGCTCTTGGGGCTTGCTTCAACTAATAGAGAGCTTTAGAAAGCTTATAAACATGGTTTAGAAGACTAGGATTTTCAAAACCAAGAGGTTGTTCAACATAAAACTCTTCTTCTATAAAGCCATTTAAAAAAATATTTTTCACATCCATTTGAAATAGCTTAAACTTATTAAAACATGCAAAAGCTAATAATATACGATTGGCTTCTAATCTAGGTACATGAGCATAGGTCTCATCACAGTCTATTAATTCTTCTTGATTGTAACCCTTAGCAACTAGTTTAGCCTTGTTCCTAGTTACTAATCCATTTTCATCCATTTTATTTCTATATACCCATTTAGTACCTATGATGGTATGATTCTTTGGTCTAGGAACTAGAGTCCAAACTTTATTCCTTTCAAATTGATTTAATCCTTCTTGTATAGCGTTTATCCAATCAACATCCTTTTCGGCTTCTAAAAAAGTCTTAGGTTCTACATGAGATAAATAAGCTACATAATTACAAAAATTTCTCATAAAAGATCAAGTTCTCACCTTTGTGAAGGATCACTAATCACTTGATCGATTGGATGATAATTCATATACCTCCAATATTTAGGAAGACCATCATCTTGTTGACTTGTAGATGGTTGATCAAGATTGAAAGCATCTACGTCTTGATTTGTTTGAGGTTGGCTCTCCTTCGAGTCAACAATGAGAGTAGATGTATCC
This sequence comes from Bretschneidera sinensis, assembly GCA_023935145.1. Taxonomy (NCBI): domain Eukaryota; kingdom Viridiplantae; phylum Streptophyta; class Magnoliopsida; order Brassicales; family Akaniaceae; genus Bretschneidera; species Bretschneidera sinensis. The sequence goes on from CM043699.1 coordinate 119,594,304, forward strand.
ATTCTTGGAATAAAATTTGCATCATCATTAAGATATACTATTCTACTACTAACTGGGTTAAACTCATCAAAGGCAACATGTACAAATTCTTCAACCACTAGAGTTCTTTTATTAAAGACTTTATAAGCTTAACTAGAGATTGAATATCCTAAGAATATCCCTTCATCAATCTTGGAGTCAAATTTACCTAAATTAGTTTTATTGTTATTTAGGATGAAGTACTTACAACCAAAAGCACGAAAGTAAGATATATTAGGCTTTCTATATTTCCATAGTTCATATGGAGTTTTATCAAGCATAGGCCTAATTAATACTCTACTTAAAATATAGCAAGAAGTATTTACGGCTTCCACCCAAAAAAATTTGGTAAATTATTTTCACAAAGCATGGTTCTAGAAAATTCTTCTAAAACTTTATTTTTCATCTCAACAACACCATTTTGTTGAGGAGTTCTAGGAGCAAAAAATTGTGATTAATTCCACTTTCTTCACAAAATTTTGAAAATCTTTGGTTTTCAAATTCCTTTCCATGATCACTTCTAATACTTGAGATAGAAATTCCTTTTTCATTTTGAACCTTCTTAAAAAAGTTCACAAATTCTTTATAGGCTTTATCCTTGTAAGCAAAAAAATAAATAAATAAATAAATTACAAAGGTATATTTTGAATAATCATGAACAATAACAAGAGCATATTGATGGCTACCTAGACTAATAGTGCTTATTAGACCAAACAAATCCATATGTAAAAGTTCCAATGGTCTAGAATTTGAAATTATATTTTTAGTTTAAAAGAAATTCTTGTTTATTTTCCCATTTGACAAGCATCACAAACTTTGTCTTTTTCAAATTTGATTTTGGGAAGTCCAATAGCTAAATTTTTTCTTAAAATAATTTTGAGTAAATCTATGTTCACATGGCCAAGCCTTCTATGCCATAGCCATGGGTTTTCAATAAAAGGGGGAAAATATTTTTCATTTTCCGAATGCAAAGATTTTAAATCAACTAGATAGACATTGTCATGTCTATAGCCAACAAACTTGATCTTGTTACTCTTGATGTTTATTACTAGACAATGAGAGGATTCAAATATGACTTTGTTGCCTTTGTCACATAGTTGACTAATACTAAGTAAATTTGACTTAAGACATTCCACATATAAAACATGATAAATGGTTGAGGAATCATTACCCACTTTGCCATGCCCGATAATCTTTATCTTAGTGTTGTCTCCAATTGTGACATGTTCATCATTCTTTAGAGTTAGTTCTTTAAACATGCTTTGATCACCGATCATGTGTTTTGAGCATCCACTATCAAGGTACCAATAGTTACCTTTTTCCTTGGTGTGGAGATATATCTATATTACACAAGGATATACAATCGAACTTTTAGGTAACCAAAATTTCTTGGGTCCTTTGGGGTTAGTCCTAGAAAATACAGCTACTTTAGGGACCCATACTTTCTTAACATTATAAGATGCTCTATAATTGTAGACATGTTGATGATGCATGATCCTAGGATGATAGTTATTGAAGTTTCTAGGATGTTTTGAATATGTGTGCCTATAGTTCCTTGGATAAGCATTCCTAGGATATATGTTCCTAGCATGAGAGTTATGAGCATACATGTTATCTCTAGGATATGCAAAATGGTGATTTCTAAGATGTACATTTCTAGCAAGTGCATGCCTTGAATGATTATTCCTAGTATTTGTATATCTTGGATGAGCATATATATATATATATATATATATATTAGGATTTCTATCTCTAGCATATGCATTAGAGTTTTTAGCATTTGAATTTAAATTTACCTTTTTAGGCTTACTAGCATACTTTGAAGGAGAACTCTTAATCTTGCTAATGACCTTAGAGGTGGAGGGTTCATCCACACATATTGCTTTCATGAACGAAGTCTCTTTTGATTTTTGTTTGCCTAATGGAGAATAACCTAATTTTCCTCCACTCAATCTTTGGCAAGATAGCACTTCATCTAGTTTTTCTTTTCCAAGAATAAGCCTAGATATAGTCCTATTCAACTCCATCACTTTCGTTTTTAAAACGTCATTTTCATTTTTAAAAAAAATCTTGTTATGAATTATAAAGCATGAAAGATAGATTTTCTTTTTCTTCCCTTAGGCCTTCCATTTTTTTATAAAAAGATGAGACTTCTTTCTTGAGAGAAATATTTCTAGAATCAAATTTTTTCAATTCTTCATGCATTTCATTAATTACCTCAATGAATTATTCACTACTACTAACAATATTATTATTATTAGAAGGGGAAGAATTTGATACCTCATTTTCATCATCGATTGCCATCAAGCAAAAATTGACAATTTCTTCATATCCAATATCATTGTCCAAAGATTCTTCTTCTTCATCATCACTCCAAGTGGTTGCAATCATGGCTTTCTTTTTGAAGCTCTTGTATGGTTTGTTTGTTGTTGAAAAATCAGCCTTAATGTGATCGAGCTTCTTACAATCAAAATGCACAGTTAGTTCCCTTTTTAAAGTGGAATCCTTTGTGTAAGGTTTCTTGCTCTTTTTCAAGAACTTATGAAACCTTTTGGTGATTAAGGCCATTTCACCATCTTCTTCACTACTCTCATTTTCTTATTCCTTTTCCTCTTTATTGCTTGTGAAGGCTTTGAGAGCAATCATTTTTTTCTTCTTCTCATCATCATTGGCACTAGGATTCATTTCTTCTATCTCGTATGTCAATAATGATCTGAGAAACATTTCGACATCAAGTTTGTCGAGATATTTGGCCTTCGTTATGGCCATCTTTTTTGCTTTACAAGTAGATGGCAAAGATCTCAATATCTTCCTTGTTAGTTCAAACTCCTCAATGTTTCTACCAAGAAGCTTTAAACCATTAAGAATAATGGTGAAACGTGAGTGCATTTGAGAAATTGTTTCGTTATAAGACATTTTAAAAGATTCATACTCGGACACTAGAATATAAATATTTGATTTTTTTACTTCGCTAGTACCCTCATATGTAACTTATAGTTTGTCCCAAATCTCCTTAGCTGAAACACATGCAGAAATTTTATTGTACTCAAAGATATCTAAAGCACAATGTAACATACTAGTGGCTCTACTATTTAGAGACATCATTCTACAATCCTCTTCATTAAACTTCGTTTTGAGTTTGTGCATTGTATGATTGATTTCTCCAATAGTTATTTCCTTTGTAGGAATTCTAGGTCATTTCTCAATGACTCTCCATAAATTATAATCTTGTCATTTGACAAAGATTTTCTTTATATTTTTCCAGTAATTATAGTTTGAGCCATTGAACAAAGGAGGTCTAGTATAGGAATGACCTTCAGTATAGTTATTTGAAGCCATCGGATCAACTCAAGGATTTTAATCCTGAAATTGAGTATAGGGCTCTAATACCAATTGTAAACCGAGGTACAAACCCAAGAGGGTGTGTGAATTGGGTTTTAAAAACTTTTTGTTAATTAACACACAAGTTTTTGACAATTCAATCAAGCAAGACACATAACAAATAAGATGCTTGATATTAAATGAGTAAAGGAAGAGAATATGCAAACTCTGTTTATCGTGGTTCGGTAATATCATAATCTTTTCGACCCTATGTCCACTCTCTTCAAGAAACCTCATTGAAGTAATCCACTAAATATAGTCGAGCAACTTCACGGATGTTGCACAAACCTTACAGGCACTCTCTTCCACAAGGAAGTTACAAAGAAGTGTTTAATCCTAAACACTCTAAGAGTTACACCAACTCTTTCTATTTACAATGAATGGTATTAAATGTAAAAGAAAGTGAGAGAAATAGCAATGAATGCTTTACAAGATAAAGATTATCTTTATTTCAAGAACAAGCTTAAAAAATGGCTCACAATAAATTTTTCAAAGCTTTTGAGAGTATTAATGAGCTATAAATCAAATTAAGTGTTCTTTCTTGTTGTTTAAATGCTCATTGATGGTTTTTATTTTTTTATTTTTTTATAGACTTGGACTTATATGATCGTTAGACACTGATTTGGTAGGTTTGGAGCATTAAATGCTCAAGTTTTGCATCTTAAATTGTCATATTTTTGAATGACCAGTCGACTAGATCCTTGTACCAATCGATTGGGTCAAGTGAAAAAAGTACACTTTTAGGTTTAGAACAAGTACCAGTTGATTGGGTCATAGGATTAGTTGACTGGGTCTTGTTACCAATCGATTGAGAAATTACTATCTCTTTTGCCAGTCGACTGGCTTAGAGACCCAGTCGACTGGCTCAGAGACCCAGTCGACTGAGTTGTCCCAAAACCTAGTTTTTTTACTTAAAAACATTTTTTCAGATTATTTTTGTCAAAGCCTCTTGCAAAGTAAACCATAGTTTAAGCTAGGTAATTGAAATTAGATATTTACAACGTGAATCAATTACCTTAGACCATATTCTAGATCTTTTGTTTTCTTTTGGTATTGAACGTGTTGTATTCTTGCGTCTTGTTTATGTATTAAATGCTTTTGACATTTAAACACTTAGATAAAACTATTAGTGCAATTCAAGTAGTGTTTTGTCATTATTAAAATCAAATACGGGTCAACAATTTGGTAATTGTACATTTTTTATACCTATATTTTTGTTCGTTTACACATGTTGTGCAACAAAACCACACAAACATGTACATGACTATTTCTTGAATTTGATTTCGAATTTTTGAATTTTGAAGAGTAATCTTCGTGTTTGCCATCATGTTTTTTATTTTTTCTTTTTCTTTCTATTATTATTTTTTTACTTAGTTAACAATTTCTATAACTGCTGCCTTAGAGAAATAAGGTCTTATAGTGATGCCTTGAAGAGTGAATGGTTATGTTTGCTTAAGAAAGAAAGCGAGAGCTTATAGTATAAGAATTGCTCCTAGATTACATACCTTAATTATATGTTAGTCCTATAATCACAAATAATATTAGTCATATTTTGCATTTTATTATGCATACATGCTTTGTATATATTGTGCATTTTATTATGCTTCGTCATTTTTGTCAAAATTTCACCTAAGCTTCTTTCATAATTACACAGGCTAATATAGACAAAAATTGTCATTTTTCTCTTTTATGTAAAACTGTGTCATTTTCACTTTTAGGTTTAAAATTGTGTCGTTTTCACTTTTAAGTTTAAAATTGTGCCATTTCCCTATTCAAGTTTTAAATTATATCATTTTTCTGTTTAGATATGAGATTCCTCAGTATATAACGCTCTTCGATCAAACCTCTTCATTTTTAGGGTTCAAAGTAAAAAAAAAAAAAAATTGTTACGCTCTCTATGTTCTTGATTTGGATATATTGAGAAGTAGTGAGATTACTCCCTTCATTTCTTATGGTTTTTCATTTCTGTAAGTAATCTTTCAAGAAAATATGCTTCAATTTGATAAGTTCTTAATTTTGACTTTTTGGCTTAATACTTTAATTATTTTTTCAATAAAATGAAATGTTATCATAGTAAATTTTTTGATGGATTTAAACATAAATAGATTTAGAATAAGGTGTTTGAGTTTGAATGATTTATGTATTATGTTATGTGTTTAAATTTAATTTCCTTTAGATTCCTACTGAGGTTGATTTTCATCATGAAGCTTTATTTATTTATTTATTGTTTTTTTAACATCAAGGCTAGAGGATAATGGAAAAGAATGAGTTCCCATGCGGAGCTTGTAATCTTCTTGAGAGGCAGTGCTCAAATGATTGTGATTTGGCACCTTATTTTCATTATTAGGGTGCGATAAGTCAATTTGCAGCAATTCATGAGGTGTTTGGTGTTAGAAAATTCTTGCGGGTATTAGTACTCCTACCAGAGCATTACTGATATACCATTGTAAGCACTATGATCTATGAGGCAGTGGCTCGGATCAACGATTTCTTATATGGGTGTGTTGCTTATATATGGGAATTTCAATGAGAAGTTTTGTCCTATTATGAGACTTTTTCATTATCTTAAAAACATTTAAAAAAAATCTAATGCCTACTGTCTTTCTTTGCAGGTTGCTGACCTACAAAGTGATAGATATTCTTTGTAACAGAATGACTAACTTTTTGGTTGGAACTACTAAATTTGTGGTTAGAGCTCCTAGTAGTGGTAATCTAAGCCCCAAATGATTACTCTTGGTAATGCACAACCTTCTGGAAACCATGTTTTTAGTAGCCAAGTGAATGATCCACTTCCTCTAGAGGAAGTTGAAGGCTTATTTTTATACCTACTTTAATCCTTTAACATAAATGTTTTCGAACAGTGGTAGTAATGTTGGTCTGTAAGTGTTGTAATTTTGGTATGTAAGTGTATATTCTCTTTTTTGTTTTTTTATCTCTCTTTGCAACTATTATTATACTGCTAACAACCCAAACAAATGAGCTTTAAACGATGATGAACAGACGTGTCATCAATGTACACCACGTGGCCTTTTTTCTCAACATTTGTAATCCGTTGTCTTTTGATATGGAATTGCTTGTAGTGTTTTGATGGTTATCCATTGTCTTTTAAGTGGAATCACTAATCTGACATTTTTTTTTATACAGGGTGCATTTGACAGGTATACTCTTATAGAAATTTCTCTTTAGTTGCATGCCAAATTATGTAATTCCTACAATCATAAATAGTATTAGCTATATGTTTTATTTTACTATACATATATGCTTTGCTTGTGTTTTTGCATCTTATTATGCATATACATGCATATCTTAGTATGTGTTCGTTTTGCACTGTATGACTTAGCGTGCATGCTTTCAACATAATAATTTGAGAGAGTGTGCTTTCAACACTGTAATTTGAGAGTGCATGTTTTTAGGATTGTAATTTGAAAGTGCATGTTTTCAATAATGTAATTCGAGAGTGCATGTTTTCATCACTGTTTATGTTATAAAGCGAATTCGATTCACACTTTTTCATATACATCTATACCTTAGTACATCTGTGATTTTTCACATTTTTAAATTGCACATTTTCTTTTCTTTTTTTTTTAGTGTGGCAGAGCGAGCCTGATGCATACATTTTAATGTGTTCAAAAGCAAATTTGATGCATACAATTCAATGTGTTCAAGAGAAAATCTAATGCATATATTTGAATATAGTAGAGTAATTTAGAGAACACTAAGTCAGACTTTTTTTTTCGGAGTCATTCTGCCTTATATTTTTTGGGAGAGAATAGTAAGGAAGCTTATCTTTTCATATACTTTTTCTGTTGTAGTGAATTTTTTTATGCTTTGTATTTTGGACATCAACATACTATTAGTTGTCTTCATTCCTTCCTTAGTGAGTGTGTGGTTCCAACAGATCAAGATCGTCATGTAACGTGCCATTTGTTGTTTTTTTCAAAAACAAATCATCTTCCACAACGGAGTCGCAAAAAATATAAACGCGAAATTTTCATATTTGGAAAATTATTGTATTGTGGAGCTGCCAGTTGATCAAATTTTAAAATCCACAAAATAGTTTTTTAGTTTAATCGATGATGAAATACTGTCGAGTAGAGATTCTAGGTAAAGAAAGAAGAATTTGCTTTTAAATTGGCAATTGAACAATTTTGATATGGGATGGTAAAATACTTTTACGCTTTGGCGCAAAAATACAAAAAAACTGATAAGTAAAAGTTTAAAAAAATAGAATGAAGACAATGTTTACGTGGTTCGGCTTGTGAAACCTACTCCACAAGAGTAATAGAGAAATTTTTCACTATAAATGGGTGATTGCAAGGATTTTATTAACTCTCTACAAGTAATACTATCTTGATTGCTCTTTTGTATTTTTCTTCTCCCTTTTCTTTGAAATGATGCTTGAATATATGGGTGGGATACTTAGATGTTGTGTGGATGGATGTTGCATGGATGAAAGTTGATTTTTTGTAAATGTTTTTTATTTGTATGATATGAAATGGAATAATGGTGGGGTATTTATAGTAGAATTAGGGAAAAAAATGGAGAAAAAATGTGGAAAAATTATATAAAATGAAAAAAAAATAGGAAAAATTTAGGAGAAGTAGAAAAAATATTGAAAAATTAGGTAAAACAATAGAAGTTTGGGTGAGGTGGAGAAAATTAGATAAAGTGGAAGAAGTTGGGTGAAATGGAGAATATTAGATGAAGTGGAAGAAGTTGGGTATCTTGGTAAAAAAAAAAAGACAAGATTTGATGGTTGTACATTTTTTCATGTCTACAAAAATCAAAATTAGGTTGAAATAAAAATGTATTAATTCTAGCAACAAGGAATGAGAGAGAGAGGAATTAAGAAAGAGTTTTGAGGTAGAGGAGAAGAACGAGAGAGTTAGAGAAAATGAGAGTGAGAGAGAGAGAGAGAGCAACACTGGTTTGATCGGGGGATGGACATCAATACTGCTTTTATCCACAGAGAGAACTGATTCGAATCGAGTAGAGGAAGAGATCAATTTATTAAAATTGATGGTGGAGGGACAAAATTAAGGGACCAAAAATAAGATTTACTCTTTTTATCTATTTTTCATGGATTACGATCCTCTCCATTTGAAAATTGAAATGAAGTCAAGTTTACTGTGAGATTAAATGCCACAATATTAAATATAGAATATTCAAATTCAAATTTGCCAATGTGGCATTCAATCTCACTATAAACTTGATCTCCATTTCAATTCTTAAATGGAGAGGATCATGATCCAGTTTTCACCGGTGGTAATGAACTGGTGACTCATGTACTAAATACTATATTGAATTTTTTTGCTTAAATGTGAATATAAGAATTGTCTCACGTTTTTTTTTTAAATTTCAGGAGAAATTTATTGATTATGAAAAAATACACATAGATAGGGGGGGGGGGGGGACAATAAGGACCATCCTAAAATATGCTTGGAGGTCCTTAACCCTGACCCTAAACAAGAGATATACAATAGGCTGTGCTTTTTGATAGATATACAACTAAGAGGAATCAAAATGTAAAGCAGCTAAACTATAGGGAGATAACTCATTAGTACTCAAATTTTTTTTACTACTACTATGAATATGATCATATTTAGTGAGAGGGTCTGCAACCGTATTGGTTTCTTGAAAAATATGGATAATAGTCATGTGTGTATTACTTAGTGATTTAATTTCTCGAATTATGTACTCAAAAATCCCATGGACAAGTACATAAACCAAGAATTAAATCAACAAGTAATTATGATAGCCAAAGTAAAATTATGTTCATGCATTAATTTCAAACCAGATAAAAGTGCTAGTGATTCTGCTTTATTATTGGAGCAAGATTCAAAAGAGTAAGAATACGCTAGAAGGAATGAAGATCTATTTCTAAATATCCCCCACCCACACTACTTTTAGCTAAACAAGAACCATCAGTGTTAAGTTTAATTTGACCATGAGGCACAGGGCTTCATCGAATCCAAATACCTCTAAGGGAAAGATGATTTTAATGTTAATAGCATTAATGCATAACATTTCACGAAAAGGTATAGAAGATTTAGGCTTAATGAAATTAGAACTATCCATTATACCTTCTTTAGTACGAGCAATAAATATTTTTAAACAAATATATTTACTTTCATCTCTAATTTCATTACGCATCCTCCAAATATTCCTGCATCCCCATAATAAAGTACAAATACGAGTGATAGCAAATTGAGATGATAGATAATTATTACTAAGCCAATTTTCAAATAAAGCATGAATGGAATGAGCATGATTAACATCAAGTCTAACACCAAAATAATCCCAAAGTGCATTAGCAAGAATACTATGAACAAAAAGATGATCTATTTGTTTAAATGTTGCCTAAATGACAACATGAACATTTAGAAGCCAAATAGATGTCTACTTCTTTTATTTTTGAGTCTACGGAGAAGCCACCAAAAATCAATTTCCAAATAAAGCAACTTATTTTTAGTGGAATCCAATTGTTCCATATTTTTTTGGCCAATTTAAAAGGTCTATTTTTAATTCTAATTTTGTTATAATATTATTTAGTTTTAAAAATACCTGATTGAGAATATGTCCATATTAATTTATCATGTGTACCATTAAGATTAACTGCTTTTGCAGCATCAGATAATAAACGAAGATCTGATTTTCGTATGTTCATTTTATCTACATCTTCAACAACCTCCTTAAAATAAGAAGACTCAAAAGGAGAAAAATCACTAGAGGTATTCAAATTATTCCATTTATCATTCTAAAAATTTATAGATCCATCACCTAAAATCCATATAGATTGTTCTTTTAAATAAAGGATAGATGGTGCTATAGATTTCCAAATTTTTGGAGCAAACTATGGAACTCTAAAACCCAGAATTTGGATTCTATACTTTCTCCTCACAAAACAACTCCATTAAGAATTAGATTGTAAAAAGTTCCAGGCTAATTTTGCTTGAAAACTCTCATGAATTTTATATAGTCTTCTAATACCTAGACCTTATTCATCAAGAGGTTTGCAAATATTGTCCCATGAGATCCATTTTTTTCTAACTTGAAATCCTGAATTCCACAAAAAAAGGAAGAGAATTTACTCTCCAAAGATTTTAGAAAGCTAAGGGGAGGCGAAATAGCTGCTAGAGTATAAATAGGTATGGATGAAAGAATACTCTTAATTAAAGTAATTTTACCAGCCATTGGTAAGAATTTAGATTTCCATGAATCTAACCTATTTTGAATTTTATCTAGTATATCAATGAAATAACGATTTTTACTCTTGCCTTTAAATAAATGTACTCCTAAATAATGAATAGGTGAGAATGTTTAAATCCTGACCAAGAATGAATATGTGCAATCCTAGATGAGCTATAAGTATTACTAGTTATGTATGAACTTTTTTCCTTATTAATTTGTTGACCTGAAACAACTTCATATTGTTGGAGAGTTTTTTTTACAAGCACTAACATAATATTTTCTACCATTTAGGAATAAAAGCATATCATCCGCATATTCCTAAAGTTGATCCTAAAACTTTGAGTCTTCCAATTAGTCCTTTATTTACCCAATCATTAAAGTTACGAGAAAAAACTTCTTCTGTTATTATGAATAACAAAGATGATAATGGATCACCTTGACAAAGGCCTCTTGACGACTGGAAAAAGCCATAGGATGAACCATTTAAAGAAATTGTATGCCATACATTAGACAAACATTTTAATATAAGATCACACCATAATTATGAGAAACCAAATTTTTGGAGCATTTTCAATAAAAAAAAGCCCAATCTACTCGATCATAGGCTTTAGACATATCAATCTTAAATATGACATTAGATCCATGGACTTTATTATTTATATCATTTACCATTTCATGAGCTAAGCATATGTTTTCATGAATACTTCTACCTTTAATGAATCCAGATTGTTCATCCGAAATTAGAAAAGGAAGAAGATCCGCAAGTAGTTAGAATTTTTGAAATTATCTTGTACATGAAAATACATAGACTAATAGGTTTTAAATCTTTCAAGGAGTTAGGATTATCAACCTTAGGGAAAAGAATTAAGTTTGTGATAGTGTAAGATTTAGGAAAGTAATCTCCTTTGAAAAACGTATGAACATCCATAATAACATCAGTTTTAATTATAGACCAGCATGCATGAAAGAAATGACCATTAAAACCATTAATGCTTGGGGCATAATCAGGGTCTAGATCATCAATAACTTGTTTAATTTCTTCTTTTAATGGAATTTTACACAAATTTTCATTTTGAGAATCGGTAATAAGATTAGGAATACAATCTAATAATTCGTGAGATGAATGAGTTGGAAAACCATTTGTAAAAAGATTTTGAAAATAGTCGCAAACAACTTTTCCAATTTCATTATCATTTGACATAAAAGAACTATCTTCCATTTTAATTTTAAATTTAGGTCTAGCATGTTTTTCTTTAAGTGAAGTATGAAAATATTTGGTATTTTTGTCACCGTCTTGTAGCTAGTTAATTCTTGATTTATCACGTAATAGAGATTCTTCACGTTTCAACCAAGTTTCAAAATCTAGTATAACAGTATTTAAAATAAGCAAATTATCATCCGAAAAGGTTTGTTATAACTTATTTTCAGCCTTAATTATATTATCGTTTGCTAAGTTAATGTTATTTTGAATGTTTCCAAAAGTTTGCCAATTCCACATTTTTAATTTTGATTTAATTCTTCTAAGATTTTGATGAAGAACTACCATTGGAGGACCTGAGAAATCCTCATTCTACTATTCAGAAATAGATTCTAAAAACTTCTCATTTGATATCCACATTTTATAAAATCTAAATGGTTGAGGTTTGCTAAGTTTTGGAACAGTCGAAAGAATTAAAGTCGCATGATCCGGAAAAACCCTTTCAGCATGTACTACTTTTAATGGAGGCATAGAAGATAAAAATTCATTATTGATTAAAATTCTATCTAAATGACTCCAAACATGTGATGCATCTTGATGGTCATTAGACAAAGTGAATTTACTAACCTCAAAACCAGCATTTAAAAGACAATTATTATTAATAAAATCATTGAGTTCATTTGTTGCATATATGTTAATAGGATTTAATTAAGATTTTTCATCCAGAGAAGTAACTACATTAAAGTCCCCACCAATTAACCAAGGACCAGGGAAAGATAATTTGAGGTTGGATAATGACTCCCAAAGAGGTCTATAGGTTTATGATTTATCTTTAGCATACACAAAAGAATCATAAACAAATGACGCATTCACCACACAATTAATCCTAACCGATATGGATTGAGATGTGATATTAATTATGTCTAATTTTAATTCATTTTTCCAAAGAATCCAAATGTGTGTGTTTATGGGATTATCATATGTAAAATTAGGAAATCTAATTTTTCTAGATCTTCTCATTTATGTTTTGTTTCAAGTAATACTACAAGAGATGAGTTATGATCTTCAATTAACTTTCTTAATAATCCTAACTTGTTTGAATTTCCCAGCCTACGAATATTCCAAATAATTGTGTTCATCATTTATTGATTGATTTTTTGGTCCTACTATATACCTTAGACTTAGCTTTAGACTTTTTAACCTTATTTGAAAACGATTTCTTAATGTTATGAAAAGACAAAAATACTAGCCCTTTAAAATCTTTTCCAAATTGAGCAATTTGATTTGAGGACTTAATAAAATCCTTAATCGAATTGTGCTCAAAGGTTTGCTTATTATGCATATTAAACGAGTCATCCAAAGACAAATAACCTCGGGAACAAGGGAAGTTACTTATTTCCGAACAATGACTATCATCCAAGCAATTCAAATAAGATAAATCACTAGCATATGCACAAATAGGAGAAGTGTTTAGACTGGTCTTATTTTTGGAGAGCTGTCCATTATAGTTGCTAGATAAGAAGTTCTCCAATAAGTTGACATCTATATCATTCTCCATAGCTTGCGCAGCACCTGATCCATCCACATTATGTAGCAAGGCAAAATGTATTTATATGAGATTAAAGCTGCTCAGATTTGTTAAGGTCAAGAGCTTGAACTAAATGTGGCATATTGTTATTTCTAGCAGCTACCGTAACCGATTTGTCCACCAGCTTTGGTGCATTGATAACCTGTGCAATACCAGTATTGATCATGATGCATTGCTCAACTTTCACACCAGGTCCGCCATTGATATCTCTATTTCATTCATCAAAAACTGTATGACATGAAAGAGCACTCCCATCATCTAACTCATCAAAACCAATTTGTCATTCTTCTAAATTATCTTGAATAGAAAAAATCTTATTCAAGCTATGGACTGAAGCTGCTGGAATATTTTTTCTAGGCTTTAATGTTGCACGAGGGCTGAAAATGGACTGATATGAGTGGACGTTTAACTGAGCATATTCATCAATTTTTTTTTTCTGCTTGACGAAGAAGATGAGCCCTATAAGATAGATCCTGAAATGTAGTTCTTCTTCGTATTGAGAGATGTTGGCAAATTCAACTGAGCATCATTTAGAACCTCATTTCCTTTGTTCTTCATGAGTGTATGGGTTTGAAGAGCCTTTGATTGAATAGTTTGAGGAAAAGAAGAAGATTTAATCTTTGATGCATTATCAATGATTTTATCCTTCTCTTGACAGACCGTAGAAGATCTCTTTCTACAATCATTGATGTGATGACTATGCAAACAGCAAAAAGTGCAATAGTTCAAGTTACCTTCGTAGAGGACCGATTGTCAAAAGCCATCGTTACTGCTGGTGCCAATCCAAATCCGCTTTGGTCTTGGTAAAGTGAGGTCTAATTCAACACATACTCTAGTAAAATTTGGATTTTCATGAATTGAGTTTTCTCATTAACTCGAAGAAATTGTGCAAAGGAGTTGACAAGTTTCTCAAGCAATGAAACATGATAATAATTAAAAGGAATATTTGGAAAACGGATCCAAACCGCAGCAACTGGAATTTCAGTTTTGGAGATGAAAGTTCTAGTCTATTTGAATAACCGGTAGGAAGTCTTTCCTATCTTTCTTGAACTAGAATACCATATCAAAAAAAAAAAAAAATTCTTTACATCCCAATCAGTACTAAAAGATGTCTTGAATCAATAATACCAATACATGGATTTTCTTTAGGCTTCCAAGAGAACAAATGTTGGAAAATTGAATTCATAAGAGGTATACCCGAATAGAATTTAAGAACAATTACATATTTGAGGGAAGAGGCAACAAAGTTAATGTCAAATTTTGATAATAGACAAGCTGGTTCACCTTCTTTATTAGATGATGAAGAAGAAAAACGTAATTTAGGTAAGCTTTGACGAAATAAAATCTTGGAAAAGTTAGTTGAATATTGATGAAGAGAATCACAATTTTCATCAAAATTGTTAGGATCCACCAAGGTTGAGGTCGGTTCTTTGAGTGTAGATGAGGGATGAGAAAAAAGATCTTGATTTGTACCTTTAAGCACATCCGTGTATGGAGGTTTGGAATGATTAAATTGTCCATGTTTGATTGTCGGAGAAGCTGAAGGAATTCTGACTATTAGCTTATCTTTCTCATTATTCGGGATGCTACACTTATCATCAAAGTCATTAAAAGGACTGAACATTATCTCTTTGATCTTTCAGGTACAATGGTCATGATGTGTATTTGGATCAAAAGAGATATTTTTTAAAAATAAAACATGCTGATTCTTCATGGTTACAATCAACCACTAAAAAATCACATAAAAACAACTAGAAAATTAAATAAAACAACTAAAAAAATCATTGAAACTTAATTAGAACAGATTTTGAAATGAATCTTTAAAAAAAAGAAATAGAGCGGAGAAGACGGTCTTGAAAGAAAATATTGAGATAGTTTAGACATGAGAATTGTCTCAAGTTAGTCACGTGCAACTTCACGTACGCAGACGCCAAAACAGTCTTGATCAGCAAAGGGTGGACAAGACAAGATTCGCTGACATCCATTCCAGTTTCACCGTGACACGTTGTCCGTTCACTTTCTCCACAGTATCAGAAATTGTGAAACAACAAAACATTTTTTTTCTTTTTTACCAAAAAAAGCAAACAGTTTTGTTTTCTTTTTTTTTTTTTTTTTTTTTTTTTTTTTTTTTTCTGGCGGGAAGAAGTACGAAACAGAGCTCTAAATAAAAATCTCCTCAAGGAGTCCCTAAAAAACCCTAGAAATCCCACAATCTGATAAATCTGATAAATAACCCTAATTTTCATAATAGTATTACCAAAAGTGGCAAAATTGAAGAAACTTTCTTCAAAAGAACAGCAAGCATGTACTGGGTGACTACCAGAAACGTCGTCGTTTCATTCCCAAAGTGGCGTTCCCTCGCTTTCCTGCTTCGCTCTCCTGTTCACAGATATTATTCATTCAGTCCCTCACCAGTACTACTGTAACACCCGCCTCACTCTCTCTCTATAAATATATATATGTGTGTGTGTGTACGCATGTTTTGCTTAGTCTTTTAATTTAAAAACTACGGGTACATTGTTCCGTTGCTAATGAGGCCTGGAGTACGTTTTCTTTTCTTTCTGGAATCCCTTGGATTATGCCCAAGACGGTTGTAGACGTGTGGAAGAGTTAGAGAGCGTGATTAGATTTGCACCAATGGAAACCATAAGTTTCATACACAATAGAAGGCTATGATAGATCTATCTTTTTTAGATAGTGAATGGAGTTCCTCCATTCAATTTTATTCCCGGGTACTGATTACTGTTACCGAAATTTATGGTTAGGGGTATGAATTTGATGGTTTGAAGGAAGGATACTGTCTATGTATGGTACTGGGGTGTGCTTCTTTGTTTTCTAGTGGATTTATTTCTCATCCAAAAGAATGAATTTTGTAAATTTAATGAGAGAGAAGAAATAAACATTATGGTATGCTATGGTTATCCCCGGATTGCAACTATTGTTTATATTTGGTCATTGGATTTCCACCCTTAAAATTCAATTAGTATCCTTTGGGAGTTTGCAGCCCTGCCAATGATGTGAAATCTAATTATTTCTGTTTCCATACTTTGTTAATTTAAGTTGAAATGTTTGTTATGCGAATCATTCTGTATTTAATTATTGATCTTCTGTTTTTTTAGTTTAGCATCTACTTTATATTTTTTTTTAATGCTTGATGTTTTATTTCTTACCAACAGCAGCAGACAATCTGATAGGATTTATTGTTTCAAAGATCGGAAGATTTTGAAAGGAACCACAAAGGCTACTAAGAAACTTAAAGCATCAAATAATGTTCTAGATGATAAAGATCTTTCCCACTTAACGTGGTGGAGGGAGGTATGCTAGTTGATGTGTTTTGTTGAGTTCCCATATAGGTTGTACTTTTTAAAAAGAAAAAAAAAGTAAGTTTAATTTGATATGGAACTTTATGAGATTTTCAAGTAAGATCTTACTTTTCATTCTTTTTGTCTTTTGGGGTTTTCCAGAGGTTGCAGATATGCAGGAAACCTTCTACTGTTCAGCTAGTTAAAAGGCTTGTGTATTCCAATTTGCTTGGCGTGGATGTAAACCTGAAAAATGGAAGGTAAGCTCTAGTGATCTTGAAATAACTAGTTAATGTGTTGGATGAATGCTTGTCAAATTGAGAAGCAAAACAGTTAAATAGGCTTGTGAGCATTTATTGCTCCTTTCTTGGCTGGGGTGATAAACTTTTATTGTTTTTGGATTTAATACATTAAAAATCTTTCCATCCTAATCTAACTGTTTAATTACTCTAGAGGATACAAATGGTGTTCTGGACATTGCTTCTGGGTAGGCAGTTTGTTTCTTTGGGTCTGGTTTTCTTGGGTGTTTTCCTTGCTAAGCAATTAGGCATTCTTACCTGAAATTAGTTTCTGTTATAAATAATGTCATTGATAATCTTTTAGAGGAAGACTCGAAGAGAATTGACCAAGATATGCCATGTAGAAAAGACTAATATGAAAATTTCTTTTCAGTGCATAGCTGTATGATTAATGATTCTTGCAGCATGTTGAAAACTATAAGCTCCTTTGCCTCTTAAGAGCATTAATGGAGATGACTTTCTTTTCAATAAAACTTCCACCGTAATGGATTCTGTTCATTGCAGTTTAAAAGAAGGAACACTCAATTGGGAAATATTGCAGTTCAAGTCAAAGTTTCCTCGTGAAGTTTTGCTCTGCAGAGTATGCCACTAATCTTGTTTTCATCTAATCTTAACAGTGAATAGTGTACTTTCTTTTTTATAGTCCAGTGACAGTGAAATCATGTTCATCTTTGAAAAGTATCTGTTTGTTTCTGCCATCATATCTTCATCTAAAATACATTTTTCTTATTTTTATTGGACAGGCATCTACAACAAACTTGTATATTCCATTGTCATCTTGTACTGAATGATGGTTGCTGCAATTGTTTTGTATTTGCAGGTCGGGGATTTTTACGAAGCTATTGGAATAGATTCTTGCATTCTTGTTGAATATGCTGGTTTAAATCCTTTTGGTGGCTTGCGTTCAGACAGTATTCCTAGAGCTGGCTGTCCTGTTGTGGTATTGGATTTAATTTCTTCTGTTTTACTAACTGTGTACGAGGGCTCTGCACTCTTTCTGGTGTTTTTACTAAAAACTTACTAACCAAAAAAGGGAAAAGTTGTGTTTTCTTGTTTTTTAATTACAAAGAATCTAAGATGGTGGCTCATGTTTTTTACTAGTTCCAGGAGGTGGGGGGACTTTTGAATGATGTTTAGCTAACCAACATTGTAAAAACCTTATTGCATAGACTAAGTAGCCTAAGTTTCTTTACTCAACCATTTTTTCCTTTATACACACTAAATATTTCTTGTCCTTGCATCCTCTCTCTCTTTTTGGGTTGGGGGATTCCAACAACTTGTTAAAACCTAGAACCATGTAGCCGTAAATATACCCAACCTAATGTGCTTTTTCTCTTTCAACCTTTCAACTATCTATCTCATTATTTAAATAGTCCTAGAAACACTTCTTTTTTGGTAAGTAAAAGATTATATTAGAAAAGCACCAAGGGGGTAACCCGTGAACATCGTCTACAATAAAGGAACTCAATAAACTCTAAAAGTTCTTCCTCATTAACAAAAAGCTTATCCCTAAACCAAAATCTTAGAGTGTTGAACCAACTATCCTGAATCACTTCTAAGGACCTTCATTGTCATGAGCCCTCCTATATCTCTCATTCCACACAAGGCAAAAAATAGAAAGGAGAATCAAAGAAAGAGCCTTCTTCAACTCTTTGGAGGCTTTTAAATCACTCCAAGCCCAAAGTTCATCTTTTACAGAGTTAGCAACCAATTGAGAGATGCCCACAACAAAATAGGCCATCTTCCAAAGACTTTTAGTCAACGAGCACTCCAACAAAAGATGAGACACGGAGTCGGCCCTTTTCTTACAAATGAAACATATATTAACAAGCATTCTCCCCTTTTTTTGCAAATTGTCAATGGTTAGGATCTTCTCCCAAGAAGTCTCCCATGCAAAGAAACAAACCTTTCTAGGGTCAAGAGAGATCCAAACCGCTTTTCATGGAAAGGTGGGGGAATTTTCTGTAGGAGGATCCTTAAGAAGGCTCCCTATCATGAGCATTCCTAAGAAAAGACACATCCCAAGAAGCCACCTCCTTGTACAAGGAGATGCAAGAGGCAATAAGGGCATCTTTATCCCGTACAATAGCAAAGACATCCGAGAATTGGAATTTAAAGGGAGTGTCCCCGCACCAAGTATCATACCAAAGCTGAACCTTTTCACCGTTACAAACCGAGAAGGAGACCAAAGGAAGAAAGTTATCCCACCCTTTCCGAAACCAAACTTGGCCACAGTAACATGCCTCCACTAATGATCCCTCTCCACCAAGAATCTCCATAACCATTTCCCTAGAAGAGCTTTGTTGAATAAAGAGACTGATTTGAGGCCCAACCCTCCTTTTTCCAACGGTTGTTTAATGACATCCATCTAACCAAATGATACTTATACTCCTGTCCAAAATTTGTCCGAAAGAACCTTCTTTGGATGCCTTCCCAACCGATGAGCCACCAAACAAGGAATGGGAAAAAGAGACATAATGTAAATGGGTAGAAAACCTTAATTTATGTTTCCTAGCCCGTGATTTACTTGGCTTGGCTTCCTCCAGCTCAGAACCTAGAATGGCAGCAGCGTATTCAGTCACAGATTTAACTCCATTAGCTTTGCTGTAGAGAAGGTAGCTGGTCTGGGCAGTTTTACCTAGATGAACTTTTGACTTCTTTGGTTTTTCGGGGGGAATTGAGGAGGATTATTTATTGTGTAAGATGTGATAATCTGGTTTAACATTTGATATGTCATTTATCCCACACCCCCCGCCCCCCCAAAAAAAAAATAAAAAAGAACAATACGTAAGTATCGGAAAGTCGTCATTTTTGTAAAAGAGGTTTGCTATTTCACTGATTCCTGTGGTGGTCAATAAGGTACGTTTACAGTTCTGAAACTCATATAAGTGAAAGTTGTTTGCTATGCATGGTTTTTAGGTTATCAAATTGCATCTGTAACTAGGTCTGTTGGTATTACTTGTCCTCATTAGTTTGAGCATTTTTCTTTTTCTCTGTTTATTTTTAGATACTGGTATCTTTTCTCTTGTCATTTGGAAATGATTCATTGATGGAGGATGCATGGAAAAGTTTTGGGGTCGTAATGTTATGGGATATTTTGTAATTAAGGGTAAATATGTAATTTTAGTATTAGGGATATTTAGGTAAGTTATAATATCTTAGCAGTTTCTTATATATTCTTGGATTTAGGGAATTATGGGTTCCTATACAAGAGCACCTCTAGTATGATTTTTAGGTAGACCAGATTATTGAGAATTGAATTTGGTAAATATATCGAATGTGGTTTTCAAGGTCTAGGTATAATATTTTCCTATTGTTATTATTTTTTTTTTTTCCGTTGATTTAATATCAAGTCTTACTTGTCCTACATCAATTGGTATTAGAGCAAAATTCGATTTGTCGTCACCGCGTTGTCGCCAATAACACTGTTAGCACAATACTTCAAATCTCCCACAAACCAAGATTTGATTGGTGCAATTGAAGAAAAAAATAATAATATATAGAAAAAAATGGTCAAAGCTTTGGGGTTTCTGTTCACCTTTGACCGTTGTGCACTGCAGGCATCACATCCAAACTCCGCGAGCTCATCGCTCAATGCCATTACAACAGCCTTCATGCACCATTCTTTCTGGCCACCGCCGTTGCCTCTTCTAGATCTAGGTCATCGCGATCAATGTTTTTAAAGGCGAAGACGTTGGGTGAGGCGTATCAAAATTTTAATAAAATAATAATAAATAATTAATTAAAATAGTATAAATGATATACAAATAAAAAAATAATAATTAAAATTTAAATAAATTAATTTTCAACAAACTTTAATACTTTTACTAATTCTTTAGAGCATATAAATTATAATTATAATTTTATAAATATTATTATATAATTTTATATAAATTTTATTTTTATTTTTTATTGTTGTAACTTGTAAGCGATTAATTAAATAGTTTGTAGTTATTATCAAACTAGATAACATGTAATAAATATTTATGAACCGCAATGATATTACAACAAGAACAACTAGCTCAGCGGTTAAGGTTTGTATTCCTATTTATTTAGGTATCGGTTCGAGCCTTTGACTTGCATTTTTATTTTATTTTTAAGGCTTTTAAAAAAACTTCAACCCAACGAAAGAAACGCCTAAAAATTTGCACCTCTAGGCGTTTTGTCTACGCCTTGACAGGGCGTGCCCAAAAAACGCCAATGAAAACACTAATCGCGACGTTATTTTGTTAAGCTTAGGGCATCAATGAACTCAGATGCCACCAATCGACCCGTTTGCAAAATCAGTGACCTTAGTTCATCGGATCCAATTGTACTCGCTACATGCGCCACCCTGTGCGCTGCGACATCTAGCTGTTTGTTTGAGTTGAGATGTTTCCAAATCTGTTGAGCTGTTTTTTTAGCCGCTCCCAAGCCGCATAACCAAGATGATTGATTGATCAAACTGCTGTTGATCATTGACTTTGACAGTTGACCAGGCAGAATTTTTGGGAGAAATTTCATTTTTTTAAATGACTTACTTTCACTTCTAATTTTCTGATGTAGCCAGAAAAGAAAAAAAACGTAAAGAGAAACAAGGGAAAAGGAAACTAATTGCCGCTTTGGTTTCGTATATTTACTGTGTCCTCTAGTAATTGGGCACATCTTGAATGCATGAGAGTTCAACTTTTAGTTGACAACACACGCTTGGTTGTGTTGAATTCTGCTAGGGGTAGCTTACCATTTTTCCAAATCTTTCTATGTTTCTTAATCTTTTCAATCCCAGACTAAATGAGTAATATAGGAAACTTGAATATTGGGTTAGTTGTAATAAATGAAAGCTTGTAGAATTAAGAATGCATAGTAAGTATGAGTATCAATGTGTACTTAGAAATGAATATCATTTTGGTTTTTATAAGTATGATACAAATTTTAAATGAAAGCCTAAGTTAGATCCAGCTTTACGTGTGAAGATTCCATTCCAGAAGAATGAAGGTATGGGTCCTACCTCATCATGAAGGACCAGAAGATGAAAAATAAAAACATATTGACCTTGAGACGTGGAAAGATGAGCAGAGGGACTTAGAAAAGAAAAATAAGGAGACTCCAAATGTGAGCAAGTCCCACGCAAAGATGATCTTGGACTCGTTCAAGATGAATATATTTCAACCAAGGTTGAATCTGCCATCGCGAAGATGAAGATGTTTGAAATGAAGTTGCACGTATTGAGCAAGTCTTATATGGGGTTGACTATGTTGAACTAGTTCAACATAATGATAACCTTGTTGAGCATGTTGAGCAAGCTCCTCCGCAACAACAAACATTTTCAGCAAAACAAATTTCACCCAACAGAGACTCCGAGTTCAAAGAGTTTCGAGACTATGCCTTGTTTCTGCAATTTCTGCAAGCATCAAAGGTCTTGTTACTTCACCATTTCTCAACTCAACGTCGAGTTTTTATAAGCGGTGGGGAATGATGGAGGATGCATGGAAAATTAAATATTGTTGTTCTAATGTTATGGGATATTTTGTAATTAAGGGAAAATATGTAATTTTGACATTAGGGATATTTAGCTAAGTTATAATATCTTAGTTGTTTCTTAGATATTCTAGGATTTAGGAAATTAGGGTTGTTTAGTTTTTTATTTGGATTATGTTGGGTGCTTATGTAAGAGCACCTCTAATAGGATTTTTAGGTAGACCTGATTATTAAGAATTAAATTGAATATGTTGGGTGTTTTTTTTTGTAACTTAAAAAAATACTTGTTATTATTGATGATTCCAAAAAAAATACTTAACTTGGGATTTTAAATGGTCAAGTTAACTTTAATTAGCTTATATGAACTTAATTATTTTGCTGTATTAGATGTTTTTTCTTCCTCAATTACTATTTATAATGAATTTAGTTGCATATCCTATCCATTTATGTTTATTCTCTTTGGTAGTCAGTGCTTTATTGAGCTTTAAGTAAATGCTCTTTTGCAGAATCTTCGACAAACTTTGGATGATTTGACACGTAATGGTTATTCAGTGGTGAGTACCCTGATTATGACGATTAATGATTTTATAATTGATTGTGTGCGCACATG
Source organism: Bretschneidera sinensis (assembly GCA_023935145.1). Taxonomy (NCBI): domain Eukaryota; kingdom Viridiplantae; phylum Streptophyta; class Magnoliopsida; order Brassicales; family Akaniaceae; genus Bretschneidera; species Bretschneidera sinensis. The sequence continues at coordinate 119,617,348 of CM043699.1, forward strand.
TATATATGCATGTATACGTGTGCGCATGAGCGCGTGCATGCATGTGTGCACTTCAATTTATTTATCTTTGATTTGCACATGTGGTTGAGTCTTTAGGCATCTACATATACGGTTATTCTTGAACATTGTTAGTTCTTACAGTCTGTTTGTGCTGACTATCTTCTAATAATTAGAAGAATGTCCAGTCTGAGTGGCCATTGTTTGTTGCAATGGTAGAGTCTGTGGCGAGCAAGTGCGAAATCATTGGTTTGGCTTTCTTGAGCAGCTGATTTATGTGAAACTGTTAAGTGTTAAACCAATATCTAGGTCAGCCTTCTGGATGACGTACACAGGACAAAGGCCTTTTTAGGAAAATGGAAAGCTGCTTCCTTTTTGTCTGTCCATTTCGACCAAAAGAAGTACTGTATAAAATTGTAAAGAAGCCGCCCTTTACAGTCAAAAGCTTTGTTGCTCAACACAAGAATAATTATTTATCTTTTTAGAATACTGCAAGAATTCATTTTCTTGTAAGTGATTCTGCTATAATTCATAAATTTTATAAAAATTTTGTTTTTAGTTTTAAGTGAATTAGTTCCACTTTATTCTTAAATTTCTTAGTATTGACAATTATATCATGTTAGACATGCTTGCTTGTTTTTCTCTTCATGGTGAACATGTGTGTGAGTGTGCGCACCCACGCGTGCACACTACCCTCTGGTCTTTGACACTTTGCCCTTTTGGTTCTATCTGTTACAGTTTGCTGTTAGAAGGTGACAAAAAATGAATGTGCCATGCATGTGCTTTGTTTCTAGCCCTAAAGTTGAGAGGTCTCAAATGTCTTCTATTTCTGAATAAATGGGGGTAAAAATAGTGAGAAAATATCCTTGTCTTGTTGCATTCGTGCTTTAAGGATCCAGAAATTCACAGCACCTGCATTTTTAATAACCCTTGATGACAAGTTGTAATTGGAAAAATCACAAGGAGGCATAGCAGCATGATAAAGACCACAGATGACAGGGTGGAAATGTTTTTTCCATTTATTTTGACTAGTGATGTTTCTATTGTTTACTTGATCTATCATTGCATGCCCAATGTAGATATGGCAAAGCGTCAATTCTATCTGGCTATTCTGTTGAGTGGTTCTGATTTTTGTAGTGCATAGTGGAGGAAGTTCAGGGTCCAACACAAGCTCGTGCTCGTAAAGGTCGATTTATATCGGGGTAATCTTATGTTAATGACTCACTACTTTGTGATGTTCTTGTATTATTCTAACGTGCCATCAGTTCTGTGGTATACCTGTTCAATGTTTAATTAAAGTTCGTCTTTGTTTAGTGTAAGGAAGGAGACAATTTATTTCATAGCCTAAAGCATGTTTTGGATTATTGTGCATATAGGACAAATTTTTAAGATATCTTCTGCGTAATGGAATTATTTTAAATAAAGTTGAAATAAAATCAGGATGTGATTCAACTACCGTCCATCGGTTCATTGTAATTTTTACTTCAAAAGGAAATCTGTTGAATCAATGAAGTGAAGATGTTTCTTGTGCATGCTCTTTCTTTTTTCTGTTTCAGTGTCCAAATCTTGCTTATATTTAATTTAGTTCGTTGAACACCAAACATTTGTTATGTATCTTGTTAAATGGAAGACATGCACTTAGATTAACTGGAACTGAAATATGATAAAATAATATGAGGTTAAGAGAAAAGATGATTGATAATGATGATATAGATCAATGCAAAGAATCTTTACCTACAGTCACCATCTAATTGGGAGCTTTTATGGCAAATTTTTTTTGAATCATTTGATAGCTGACCTGACTCAGTCAAAAAAGATGGAAAAAAATGGCATGATCTGAGTGAATTTAACCACACCAAAATGGATTCCATGTAAATAAAATCTTCTTCTAGTGTAAACAAATTAGTAACTATAAGGCATGATTTTATTTTTTTCACCGTTTGTTTTGTTTAAGTAAGCATTTTGGTTGTTAGTATGTTATCGATGAATTTTGCCTTTGGTTAATAAGAGCTAAGATAGCAACAAATAATAAGCGAAAGCAATTTCTACTGTGGTCTGTGCCCTTATATCTTAATGTGCCAGTAGAGAAACCTTATAGTAAGTTTTTAGGGTTTAGCTTTTTTCTTCTCTCTTTCTTCTTTTATGACCAATCAAACTGTTTTGGCGGATTACTTATGCCTTATTTGAAGGGGAATTTGGATGTTCTATTAAATTCAGATTACTCTATCATGGTATAGATAGAATCTGGATGCATGACTAGAGTCATTACTGAACACTAAAATATGACATAAAGGAGCCCATTATTAACCTTAATTGTGCCTACTTTAACCTTGCATAAAACTGTAGTTGGCTGCTTTACTTAAGATCACTGAGATCCCACTCAACTGTAGTAGAACATCTATTTGTCTCATTGGTCATTTTATTTTCATCCTCTGCTAATGGGAATGCTACTTCAGGATAAACTAAATATGTTGAGAGGTAAACTGGATATGTTAGTTTGGCTGATGCCGCTTTGGATGCTTACCTTATCTTTTTCCACCGACCTTGGTTCGGTTGGCTCTTTGAGATCAACTGAACAGGTTGTTAGCGCTCTGTCCTCCTAGAATTTCTGTATAGAAACACAAGCTGCTTGTTGGACACTTCACATGAATAATGTCAAGATGAAAATGAAAGTGCCTTTTTTTTTTACATCCTTTGGAGGTAGATTCATGGTATTGGGAGCATAGAAAGTTATGGTTTATGGTGCTACTAATTCTGTTTTATGTTTTGTTAAGGTTTATTGTGCTAGTACTATTGTTTAAATTTTGTGTAGTTTTTGCTTTTTCCCTAACCATTTTTCCTTACAATTCTTGTTCTGACCTGTTTCTCTAAGCATTCAGGCATGCACATCCAGGTAGTCCTTACGTATTTGGGCTTGTTGGAGTTGATCATGATCTTGACTTTCCGGAACCAATGCATGTTGTTGGTATGAACACATTATGCATAATTTTTGTAATAGTTGTTTCAATCTATATCATGCTTTAAACAACAATATGTTTAAATTTTATTGAACATGTTTTTTTTATTGGTACAGTATAATTTATTATAAAAAGGTAGTGCAAGAGGGATTGTTAACATGGGCTCTTCCTCCTTTCCAAAAAAAATTCCCATTAAGCCAAAATTTTAAATTATGTAACTCCTATCCTTAAAGGAACCAATCGTTCTTTCCCTCCCATGAAAAGTCCACAAGCCAAAAATAGAGGGTGGAATGATCTCAATGACTTTCTTTCTTTCTTCATAAGTGTGATTCCTCCTATGCCCAAATCTCATCTTGCAAGTAACTGGCAACAACCCACAGAAGAGATTCTGATTTCTGAGAGCCAATTCCCATAATTGTCTCATCGGGTTACATGACAATAAGAGATGATGAATAGACTTGCGCCTCCTCCTTGCAAACATAGCAATGATTGAATCATAAGGACTTACTTCGATTTTTACTTTAGGTAGTATACGTATAAAACTATGTCGGATCCTTAAACATAACCTAGAATCAGATGGTCATTATCAAAACGAACCTGGAGCATTCTCTTTTGAAGATTATCAATGGTCAAGATCCTTTCCAAGTTGCCTCCCATTTAAAAGAAAAAACGACTTTTGAAGGAGCAGTTGTCTTTCAAATGGCTTTTCAAGGAAAATTGGATTTTCCTTCCATGGGGAGGTTGTTGGCTAGAGCCTTATAGAGGGAATTTACCTCAAAACTCCCTCTTTTTTCAACTTCCATCTCACAATGCTCTCCTTTATGTATTCCAATCTCACACTATAGAGCACTTTAAAGAAATTTCCAACACTATTGTGTTCCCAATCATGGACATTCTGGCTTAAGGGGATATTCCACACAATCTCATCCGTCAAAAGAGAAACACAAAAGCTAACTAAAGCATCATTTTCCCTCGTGAAGGAAAAGAGTTCAGGAAATTGATGCTTTAAAAGAAATCACCAGACCAAACATCATTTTGTTGCATTGTATGATTTATTCTTTGATTTTTGTTGCACATTGTATGCTTTCATTTTGCTTCTTTTAATTTCTTAAGGTCATATGATCATCTTTTATATGCAGCCTCATTTTATGGTATAAGTAAGTATTGCCTTTTGCGTAGCTAGAGTCGTTTAACTTGATAAGGTACAGGTCATATATCATTGTTAGTAGGTGCAATTTGATAGATGATGTTTCAGAAGTTAGACTTTATTGTTTATACTACTCAAAAGTCAAAACTAGCAGCATGAATGTTTTGTCTGCTTCTTAGGCATTTCTTATTTTATTATTTCTCAAGAAAAAACCACCAGCTTTAATATTTTGGGAGGCTTATATTTTCTGTATTGGATTTAACTGTATCATGTGAAATTAGGAAAAAAGCATAGGTATAGACAAGTTTTTTGAATATGTTTTTCATATTGACGCAGGTTCCTATGTGGTGATGCCTTGTCAGTAATTCATAATGTCATGCCAGCATTAAATACGAATAAATTTTAAATTTTCCACTGGCATGTCGATACATGTGGGTGACTTATCAAAAAAGTGGATACATGTGGGTGGTGTCAGTATGAAATTCATAGTAAGATAACATTGCTCGTACCATGAACTAGTTTTGCCATGCCACATACGTTTGTAAAGTTTTTTGGTAGACCGTAGAACTTGCTTGTACATATAACATTTCTGTTAAGAGATATCTAAAATTTTAAATTAATTTTTTGATAAGTAAAAGTTTTATTAAAAAGCACCAAGAGGGTGCAACTCAAAACCAAAGGTTATTTACAATGAAGAAGCTCCACAAAATCTAGAAGATCATTATTATTTACAAAGAAATTTCATTTAAATAAAAAATTAAGAGTATTGAATCAACTATCCTTAATATTTGCAGTAGGTCTTTCAATACCATCAAAAGCTCTTCGGTTCCTCTCTCTCCAAATAATCTACCTAATAGAGAGCAAAATTAAATCTAAAGCCTTCTTGACTTCCTTGTGAGTCCTGAAACCACTCCCAACCCAAATTTCATCTCTTATCAAACCCGCAACCACCCAAGAAACCCCCACAATTCTATACACCATCTCCATAAACTCCTAGCAAGAGAGCACTCCATCGAAAGACGATACACAGATTTGGCAACACCTTACAAATATAGCATTTATTAACAATTACTTTCCTTCTTTTTTGAAGATTGTCAATAGTAAGAATTCTATCACAAGAGGCCTCCCAAACAAAAAAAAAATTGCTTTCTAAGAGAAGTTAGACTGATTATTTGCAAGGGCTCTACCAACGAGAATTTTATAAAAATCTTTCACCTAAAACCCTTTATTCGGGCTAGGCCCCCATCTCATCACATCCTCTCTCCCCACCTCGATTCTAGAATTATATAAGGAATCCAAAAACATCGCAACCTCCTCAACTTCCCAATCATGAACATTACGAATAAATGGTACATCCCAATAGACTCCTTCATTAGTTAAAGTGTAACAAGAGTGAACCCACATGTCCTTATCTCTCATAATGCTAAAATTGTTCAGAAATTTATACTTCAAAGGAGTATTCCCACACCAAGAATCATACCACAGTCGAGTCCTCGCTCCATTATCCATCGACACTTCTACAAAAAGCCGAATGTCTTCCCACCCACTCCTAATCCACTTCCACACTCCCACTCCATACGCACCTTAGACATCTAACCATCAATATCCATCCTAAACTTGGCCTCTACTACTCTCCTCCGCAAGTGATTTTTCTCAATAATAAATATCCAAAGCCATTTATCGAGAAGGGCCTTATTGAGTAAGGAGATAGACTTTATACCAAGACCCCCTCTCTCCAAAGGTTTCTTAACCACATCCCATTTTACCAAATGGTATTTAAAATCCTCCTCTGTAACCTTTTAGCCACCGAATTAGGAATAGGAAATGGAGATATATAGTGGATGGGGAGACTAAACAAAGTGCTCATGATAAAAGTGAGTCTACCTTCTTTCGAAAGGTAGTGATTATTTTACTTGGCCAACCGTTTCTCAAACTTTTCTATCATTGTATTTCAAATACTTTTGTCTTTGAATCTAGCCTCAAGGGAAAGACCAAGATAAGTAGTAGGAAGAGTTCCTAACTTACACCCCAACAATCTTGCAAGGAAACGACCATTACAACTATCGTCAAGAGGGATTAAATCACTTTTACCAAGATTAACCTTAAGACTCGAAACCACTTCAAAACAAAGAAGAATACACCGCAAGTGCAATATTTGAAAGGCGTCTGCCCCGCAAAAAACAATTGTATCATCGACAAAAAGAAGGTGGGAAACATGCACGCTACCACCATTCCTTCCCACTTTGAAATCACTACAATCCCATCTCTGTTCCTTTCATTATCATCTTGCTTAAGGCCTCCATAACCAAGGTGAACACAAACGAAGACAAGGGATCCCCTTGTCTAATTCCCCTAGAAGCTCGAAAAAATCCCGAAGGATACCCATTAACCAAAATGGAGAAGGAAGTAGAAGACATGCATTTAAGAATCTATTTGCACCATTTATCCCCGAACCTCATTCGTTTCAATTAATAGATAACAAAATTTCAACAAACTTGATCATATGCCTTTTCTATATCAAGTTTACAGATTACTCCTCCCCCTCCATTCTTAAGCTGAGCATTCACCACTTCGTTGGCTATCAATACGACATTCGAGATTTGTCTCCCCTCTATAAATGCATTTTGATTGGGTCTCACCACTTTTCGCATCACTTTCTTCAATCTTGAAGTTACCACTTTTGATAAAAGCTTGTAAATACATCCCACAAAACTAATAAGTTTGAAATCTTTAATGTTTAACGCTCCCACCTTCTTTAGGATAATGAAAATGAATGTGGCATTTAGGCTACTCACAAACCCCCCCGATGTATGAAAATCCTCAAAGAGCCTAATAACATCCCCTTTAATTACCTTCAATTATGAATTAGGAAAGCTATGGTACCGTCGGGCCCCGGGGATTTATCTCCATCACAATCTCGAAGAGCAGTAACAATTTTTTTCTCACAGAAAGGACGCTCAAACCACACTACATCTTCCTCATCAATTCTAGAGAATTCCAGCCCATCCAAGTTCGGCCTATCATCACAAGTCTCTTTAAAGAGATTCTCATAAAACCCACTAATCGTTTCTTTAATATCTTCCTCCTCTTCGAACACTATCCTATCAACCTCAATAGAATTAACAAAGTTATATCCTATGTGCATTAGTCATATGATGAAAATACTTGGTGTTTTTATCTTCCTCCCGAAGCCACGACTCTTTAGATTTTTGTCTCCAAGAAATTTCCTCCAAAGAAATGAGCTTAGCCAACTCCTTCTTAGCTTCCGACCCCCTGTCTATTTCAATCCTCAAAAACCCTCTCTAACCTCTTTCTCATCAATCCCATTTATTTCACCCTAGCTGAATTAGCGTTTCCAAAGGACTCTTTATTCCACCTTTGCACTTCTTCCTTCTTTTTTTTTTTTTTTCAGCTTCTTAGCCACCACAAAGCTAGCAACACCATTAATATTAACACCCTCCCACCAACCTTCAACAAGATCCCAAAACCTATCCACTCTCAACCGCATATTCTCAAACCGGAAAGAGGTTAGATCCCACATCATACCACTTACTTCAAGAAGAATGGGGTGATGATGAAACGTGGGTTGGGGAAGAAGCTTCTGAATCAAGGTAGGACAAAGGGCTTCCCAACAAGCGGATACAAGGAACCAGTCAATCCTCGTGAAGGAAAGGGAATCTTTGAAATTCAAGGAAGTGAAGGAACCGCCTGATAAAGGCAAATCAAGAAGGTCATGCCCCTCACAAACTCTAAAAACTCCCTCATTGACCTAGTTTCTTGTTACCCACCGGATCTTTCATGTGGATAAAGAACAACATCAAAGTCACCACCTACCACCCAAGGATACTATCACTGATGTCTATTTGCCACCAACTCTTCCCCGAAAATACTTTTACTACTACTCTCCCTAGGGCCACACATGGGACATTATCCAATCCTCATTCTTAAAGAGACCTGAAAACACAAGAAATTGAAAATAAACTCACTTGGCTATCACATAATAATAACTCCTCCCGAAGCACCTATTAACGGGAGAGCTTTCCAACTGCTTGACCTTAAACCCCAAAGGCTACGAATCATCTACTTCCTCCAATCACCCTTCCATTCTCTAAAATTTTAAATTAAATTGATGCAGGCCACTGTAGAATTCTTGACTTTTTAGATCTGTTTTTAATTCAGGAGTCCAAGAAGTAAATCATCTATTTCAGTTATTTTTTTCTTATATTTTCTTTGCGATCAGGCATAAAGTGAATGATCTTAAGGGTTCTTCATTGCATTTAGGGAAACTCTTGTTTGAGAAGTAATATTTTCCTTGGTTTTTTTCAAACTAACCTACAGCGCACCCAAGATTGTGTAAAGCTTTAACAACTCAAAAATCCTTGTTACGAATGATTTAAGTGAATTTAATTGCCAAGTATGCATAATTATATATTTACATTTACAATAAACTCAAGGGATATAAAGTTTATTTTCAAAAATGTTAATTGTATAGTAAACCCAGAGTTAGTTACGAAATCAATCATTCCACGTTTTCTTAATGATATTTTGGTCTTATTATTTTATTTAGTGCATCTCCTTTTGTTGTCTTCCTCTATATTTCTACTGGTTGCTGTAAAATAGTTAGCTTACATTGATTGGTTTATTTTATGAAATTTTTGAATGAAAATAGCTGATTTGTCTATAGAGCAACTTGTTCTAAGTATATGAAATCTAATTATTTACCATTATGATTGATATCTGAATATTTTTCCGTTCTGATTAAATAAGTTGTTAGACACTAGTGACTCACTCATATTATATGTGCTACACTATTTTGACTACTTCGATAAATTTCTATTTCTTATAAAATATTTCTGGAATTTCTAGGGATATCTCACTCAGCAAGGGGGTATTGTATGACTCTAGTCTTGGAGACTATGAAGACATATTCGTTAGAGGATGGTCTAACTGAAGAGGCCTTGGTTACCAAGCTTCGTACCTGTCGGTGCCATCATCTATTTTTACATACATCTTTGAGAAACAATACCTCAGGTTTGCTTGTTATTCTTGTTTTTTCTTTAAGGCTATTACCTTTTTGTTGGGAGCTAAGTTACATAGAATCTGGATCACTATCCTATGCGTGACGGGAGACACTGTATGCCATTTTTTTAGAAGGTGGAGCAAAGGGTTGGCGCATATATACAAAGATTGTTTAATTAGAAGTTGGAACGCGATTCATTAGGTTTAAAGCTAGTGATATTTTCATATTTGACTTGAGGGAGCGAATGAGGCCTCTGAGCAGGCCCCTAAGGGAAGGACTAATTTTTGTTGGCTGTCCCTATCTAAGTGTCTCCTGGTTTCCTGGTATTGGTTATCCAGCGGGTAGAGTCTCCTATGGTCATGCCTTGGGAGGGTTGCCAAGGACTGGTTACCTCCTACCCTTTTTTTCTAAGCAAAATTCTTTTTGTACAAATTTGGTCTGTCTGTTTGTTTTATAAATAACAAAATCAATTAAAAAATGCTAAGAAAAGGGGGCTCTGGTAGACTGGAAGTATACATAAGAAACACCATAAAGTTAAATTAAAAAAAACTTGAGAAAGTCAACATTGAATTTGAGGTCTGAACATAAATTGTTTAGATTTTTGTTTATAAGAATTTTGTTTTTATTTTGAAGCGTGTTTGGGAAATCATACAAATAATTTTAAAAGAGATGATCTCTCCATAGTTATCTCTTGCATGTGTGTTAGGGACTTAGGAGGGCACGTGTGCATTTTTCAAGTATCCTATAGTCAGTCAAAATTAGTCAGTAAATCATTTAATTAATCAGAAAATGAGCTTAGAAAGTGGACAATTCACAGGCTGATGCTTAATAATGAAGACTTTAAAGCCATAGAAAGGTGTAAAATTCATCTTATGATGTATAATCCTGTTGGACCTCCTTGGATGCATTAGATTCACATGATAAGATTTAAAAGCATAGGAAAATGTAAAATAACAACAATTCAGTGTGCTCGTGCGCTGGCCACAAGTTAACGACCATCAAATCAAGCGGATCTGATGTCAGATATGTATAGTCCTTGATCCAATGGCTGTAACCTCATGTTCATGTGAGCCCGAGCTGAAATAGTTGCCCAGTGTAAAAGGAACTTGCCTTCGGTCACTTATAGCTGTCAATGGATGGCAAAGTCCATATTCTTTTCTTTAATTAAAGTCACCAACTATTCCACTTCACCCACACTTGCCATATATTCATCCTTGTTTTAAGGCTTACTTTAGGCCATGTTTCCTTCCTTGTTTTAAGGAATGTCTTTTTCCTTTAACAACCTATATATACTCTTAATTGTATTCTCAATGATAAGAACTCAAGTAAGCATTTGTACAATCTCTTTACTCTCTTCAATTCTCACATCTCTTTACTCTCTTAAATTCTAACATGGTATCAGAGCCGGTTGCTTAGGTTCTTCTCTCGCTTGTAATTTTTCTCGGTTTCGTGTTTCGGCGTGTTCTGTATTGTTCTCGGTGAACTCGACGTGAAAGTTTTTTTTTGTTGTTTTTCGGTCTTCTCTTTTTGGGTTGGTGTTGTCGGCACCTCTTATTTTTTTGGTTTGAGCAGTTTCGGCATTCTCGACATCCTCTATTTTCAGAGAGGTGTTTTGTGGCTTTGGGTCTCAGATTTCTCGGTGTTTTTTTTTGTTCTCAGATCTCTTTGGCAGTTTGTTTTTTTTCTGCTTTGGGTGGTTTCGGCATTTTTTTTGGTCGGGCTATTTTTTTTTTGCACTTATTTGCAATGGATTCTGCACCTGTGTGTGTCAAATTTACGGGCAAAAATTACTCTACATGGGCCTTTCAGTTTGAAATTTTCCTCAAGAGAAAAGAACTTTGGGGCCATATCGATGGCACAGATGTTGCACAAACATCCAATACAGACCAATCGAAGGATGTCGGGTATTCTCCTTCTTGGACTGTGCTTGATGCTCGGATCATGTTTTGGCTTCTTGGTTCGATGGAGCCACATATTGTCACCAACTTGCGTACTCATCGCTCTGCTCAATCCATGTGGACTTATCTGAAGAAGGTTTATCATCAAGATAATGATGCTTATCGTTTTCAGTTAGAGCATGCAATTGCCACCTTTCAACATGGCAGTCTTTCCATCCAAGACTATTACTCGGCCTTTTTGATTCTTTGGACTAACTATACTGATCTTGTTACAGCGGCTGTTCCTGTTGCCACTCTTTCGACTATTCAGCAACTCCACGAGACTAGATGGAGTGATCAATTTCTTATGAAACTACGCCCGGAATATGAATCTATTCACTCCTCTCTGCTGAATAGATCTCCTGTTCCTTCTCTTGATGTTTGTTTTGGTGAGTTACTTCGTGAAGAACAACGTCTTAGTACTCAAGCCACTCTGGAGCAATCTTATGGTAGTCCAAGAACTGTTGCTTATGCTGCCCAAGGACGCGGATCGCCTACGCATTCTAAAAACTTGCAGTGTTTTTGCTGTAAGGAATATGGGCATATTGCTGCCAATTGTCCCAAGAAATATTGCTCTTATTGTAAGAAGAAGGGTCACATCATCAAAGAATGTCGTCTCCGCCCATAGAATCGTCAGGCTCAAGCATTTCAGACTTCTGTTATTGTACCCTCCGCAGCTCCTAGCTCTTCTTCCAGTGCCTCCCTAGTTTCGGCACCTCCTGCAGCGAATTACTGCACACCCGAAATGGTGCAACAGATGCTAATTTCAGCATTATCTGCAATGGGGTTTCAAGGTAAAAATTATACCAAACTCTGGTACGTAGACTCGGGGACCTCTAATCACATGACGAATACTCCCACCGCTCTGTGTCATGTTCGACCCTATGTTGGTCCATCTGCCATTCAGACTGCCAATGGCAGTTCTTTACCAATCGCTGCTGTCGGAGATGCCTCTTCTAAATTCACTGATGTGTTTCTTGCTCCTAAACTTTCCACGAATCTTATTTCTGTTGGTCAATTAGTTGATAACAATTGTGTTGTTAACTTTTTTGGTGATGGTTGTGTTGTACAGGACCAGGTAACGGGAGAGCTGATCGCGAAGGGACCTAAAGTGGGGCGCTTGTTTCCACTATTTTTATCTGTCCCATCAATTTCTCCAGTTTCGTCTATTAAGTCTCTTGCTTGCAATAATGTTCCAAATCTGAGTATGGTGTGGCATCGTCGTTTAGGCCATCCCAATACTCAGATCTTATCTCATGTATTGCACTCTAGTTTTCTTGATAAAGAAGAACGTTCTTCTTTATCTCTTAAGTGTGATTCTTGCAAACTCGGTAAAAGCAAAATTCTTCCCTTTCCTTTACATGCTAGTAGAGCTTCTCACTGCTTTGATCTTATCCATAGTGATGTTTGGGGACCTTCCCCCGTTAGTTCACATGAAAAATTTAAATATTATGTGACTTTCATTGATGATTATAGCAGATTCACTTGGGTTTATTTTCTTCGCTCTAAATCTGAGGTTTTTCGTACTTTCACTAATTTTTTAGCGTATGTTGACAATCAATTTTCTGCGACTATTAAGATATTACGCACAGATTCTGGTGGTGAATATTTGTCTACTGAGTTTCAAGAATTCTTGACTTCTAAAGGTATTATTCATCAACGTTCATGCCCTGCTACTCCCCAACAGAATGGAGTACCCGAACGCAAAAATCGTCATCTTCTTGATGTGGTACGTACTCTCTTGTTAGAATCATCTGTTCCATCAATGTTCTGGGTCGAGGCTTTGAAAACTGCTACTCACTTGATTAATCGTTTACTTTCCCAAATCTTACACATGGAGTCTCCCTATTTCCGCTTGTTTGCTAAACAACCTAGTTATGATAATCTCCGTATCTTTGGTTGTGTATGTTTTGTCTATTTACCTCCCCATGAGCGACATAAATTATCTACTCAATCTGTTAGATGTGCATTCTTGGGATATAATGTGTGTCAAAAGGGATTTGTTTGCCATGAGCCTACCTTACATCATACACGTATTTCTAGAAATGTTATTTTCTTTGAAAATCAACATTTCTTTCCTATGTCCTCTGAGCCCTCTTCTTCTACGGTGGTCCTCCCCTCCTTTGAACAACAATTTTCATATCTTCATCAAATCAGCTCTCGCTTTAAACCAGGTGTTGTATATACGAGACGCTCCCGCCCACAGTCTCTTCCGATGGCTCAATCGATATCTGATCCTACCATGCTCCAGTCAGTTGCAGCACCTTCAGAACACTTGGTACGTCGCTCTTCTCGAATATCTTTACCTCCGGATAGGTATGGGTTTGCTTCTGCTCTTACTGCTGCATTGTCTAATTTTGATATTCCCACATGCTACTCACATGCTGTCAAGCATGATTGTTGGCGACAAGCTATGCAGGAAGAAATTGCTGCTTTAGAGGCCAATCACACCTGGGACATTGCACCTTGTCCTTCCACTATAGTCCCCCTGGGTTGCAAATGGGTTTACTCCGTTAAGGTTCGATCTGATGGAAGTTTGGATCGTTATAAAGTTCGGCTTGTTGCACTTGGAAATAAACAGGAATATGGTGTTAATTATGAAGAAACCTTTGCTCCTGTGGCTAAGATGACCACTGTTCGTACGATTCTAGCTCTTGCTGCTTCCAATGATTGGCCACTACATCAGATGGATGTCAAGAATGATTTTCTTCATGGGGATCTTAAAGAGTGTATTTTTATGAAGCCACCCCCGGGATTGTTTCCTTCTCCAAACTCACATGTGTGTAAGCTTCGTCGCTCCCTTTATGGTCTCAAACAAGCTCCAAGGGCTTGGTTTGATAAATTTCGAACTAATTTATTACAATTCTTATTCAAGCAGAGCAAGTATGACACTTCCTTGTTTCTTCGAAAATCAGACATGGGTATTGTTGTTCTTTTAGTTTATGTTGATAATATTGTGATTACTGGTTCCGATTCTGTTTTACTTGGCCAGCTCAAGACCCATCTCTCCGAGTCCTTTCATATGAAAGATCTTGGGTCTCTTACATATTTTCTCGGTCTTGAGGTGCATCGTAGTCCGTCGGGTATTTCACTCAATCAACATAAGTATGCTAGTGACCTGGTCGCTACAGCTGGCCTACAGGAGGCCACTTCTGTTGATACTCCCATGGAATTGAATGTCAAGCTTCGCAAAGAGGAGGGTGATTTACTTGCTGATCCTAGTTTATACCGAAAGTTGGTGGGCAGTCTTGTCTACCTCACCATTACTAGACCGGACATTTCCTTTGCAGTACAACAAGTCAGCCAGTTTCTTCAGACCCCTCGTCACCTTCATTTGGTTGTTGTCCGTAGGATCATACGCTATGTTCAGGGCACTTCTGCCTGTGGCTTATTCTTTCCTGCAGGCAATTCTCCTCGACTTACTGCTTATAGCGACGCTGATTGGGCTGGTTGTGCTGATACACGTCGCTCCATTACTGGTTGGTGTGTGTTCTTAGGTGATGCATTGATCTCATGGAAGAGTAAGAAGCAAGACAGAGTTTCTAAGTCATCTACAGAATCTGAGTATCAGGCGATGTCTCTTGCTTGTTCCGAAATTATTTGGCTTCGAGGTTTGCTTACTGAGCTAGATTTTTCTGCAACTGATTCTACACCTCTACATGCTGATAATACAAGTGCTATTCAGATCACGGCCAATCCTGTCTATCATGAGCGCACGAAGCATATTGAAGTCGACTGTCACTCTATCCGCGAAGCATTTGAAACTTGTGTTATCACTCTTTCACATGTTTCCACTGACCTACAAATTGCTGATATCTTCACCAAAGCGCTCACTCGTCATCGACATTGCTTCTTAAGCAGCAAATTGATGCTTATTGATCAACCTGCATCAATTTGAGGGGGGCTGTCAATGGATGGCAAAGTCTATATTCTTTTCTTTAATTAAAGTCACTAACTATTCCACTTCACCCACACTTGTCATATATTCATCCTTGTTTTAAGGCTTACTTTAGGCCATGTTTCCTTCCTTGTTTTAAGGCTTACTTTAGGCCATGTTTCCTTCCTTGTTTTAAGGAATGTCTTTTTCCTTTAACAACCTATATATACTCTTAATTGTATTCTCAATGATAAGAACTCAAGTAAGCATTTGTACAATCTCTTTACTCTCTTCAATTCTCACATCTCTTTACTCTCTTAAATTCTAACAATAGCATGTCTTTTTAGTCCATAAGCACGAGCTGAAATCATTGCCCAATGTAAAAGGAACTTGCCTTCGGTCACTTATAGCACGTCTCTTTACTCTAGTGCTATTTCCTTAGCAATTTTGTTTTGATTGCCTTGAAATTCTTGACACTTGTAGTTTGCCTCTCAAATGCCTTGAGAAACTTGGAAATAATCTGACATAGGTTGTGGAACAATGTGGCTTCAAATTTGATATTAGATGTGTTGAAATTAAGAATTGAAAAGAAATTTGTATTATTGATTGATTATTTGAATACAATTCAACAGTCTTATATATAGACTTGTGAATATCAAACCTAATAGGACTAGGAGACATCAACTAGATAAGATAGACATAAACTAAGTAAACTAAGAAACCTACTAGGACATATAATAGGAAACCTAATTAGGACTCTCAACTTAAACCTAATTTGGATTCTCAACACTCCCTCTCAAGTTGGAGCATACACATGCACCAACATGTTACAAAGAAACCCACAACAAACCTACTAGGACACATAATAGTTAGGAGTCTCAACTTAAACTTAATTTGGACTCTCAACACTCCCCCTCAAGTTGGAGCATATACATGCACCAACTGGTTACAAAGAAACTCACACCAACAACAGATCTCATCCAATGTGAAACAAATAAACCCAAACCCATGAATTACAATAACCCATGACAACACATCGAGGATCCACACCCACAACAAATAGTTAGGTTACCACGTTGGTCCAACTTAATGAGACAAGATCCAAGAATGCCAGATCGACAAGACTTTGATTTTTCTATTTTTTTATTTTTTTTTAACTTTGACTTGAATGGGATGCAATAATTGAGTCTAGAAACAACATCAACACAAGTTGGATCGGGTTAACAACATCACCATGTATGGGTCAACAACATTAACATCGGAGTGAGGAAATCTTCTTCTTCTTCTTCTTCTTGAACTCTTCTTTTACTTTTTTTTAACACTGAGGCTTTTTTTCACTACCCTTTTTGGTTCCTTTTTTTTCACTATTTTCTTCACTCTTTTTTTCGTACGAATCTATTTATCAAACTTTCTCATCTACATGTGAACAATACTCAAAAATAGTGTCGTGAACAATACTTATGGATTTGCTTATGGGTACAGTTCACGGTGCTATTTTTGAGTGTAGGTGAGAAAGTTTAATAAATAGATTCGTACGAGAAAAAAAAAGTGAAAAAACAGTAAAAAAAAAAAGCTTTGTAAAAAAAAAAGAATAGACAGTATTAAAAAAACAGAAGTTAAAAATAAAAAAGAAAAAGAAGAGTTCAAGAAGAAGAAGAGTTTCTCATCCCGATGTTGATGTTGTTAATCTGATCTAACCTGTGTTGATATTGTTTCCTCCCGACTCAATGATTGTAGCTCATTCAAGTCAAAGTCAAAGTCAGTAAAAAAAATCGAAGTCTTGTTGATCCGGAGTTCTCGGATCTTGCCTCGTTAGGTGGTACCGACGAGGTGACTTAACTATTTGTCGTGGGTGTGGAGCCCCACATGTTGTCATGGGTTATTGTAATTTATAGGCTTGAGTTTATTTGTTTCAGATTGGACGAGGTTTGTTGTTGGTATGGATTTCTTTGTAATAAGTTGGTGCATTGCTCTAACTTGAGGGGGAGTGTTGAGAGTTATAATTAGGTTTATGTTGTAAGTCCTAATTAAGTTTCCTATTATGTATTCTAGTAGGTTTTTTAGTATTATGTAGTTTATGTCTATCTTAATATTCATAAAACTATATATAATGCTGTTGAATTGTATTCGGATTAATCAATTAATAATATAAAATTCTTTTTCAATTCTTAATTTCAACAACCTGCATTTCGTTATCATTTTGTGGCACCCATGAATGGTTTTTTTTTTCTTTTTTTAATATGAAGTAACATGCAATTCTTAACTCTATTAGAGGTGTTTCCTGAAGGAACTTGCCGTTGGGGAGAATTTGGCGAAGGAGGTCTATTATGGGGAGAATGTAGTGCCAGACATTTTGAATGGTTTGAAGGCAATCCTGTCACTGAGCTTTTCTTCAAGGTTCACATTTCAAATGAGTTTACCACCACTCATACTTGAGCCTGTGTTTTTGTTCATTAGTATATTGTTTGAAAATACCCGGCCTTTCTACCTAAATTTTTTTAGGTGAAGGAGCTTTATGGTCTTGATGATGAAGTTTCTTTTAGAAATGTCACTGTGCCTTCACAAAATAGGCCCCATCCTTTGCATCTTGGAACAGCAACACAAATTGGTTGGTTTAGTCTGCCATAGACATTTTGATATTTAATTTTTCATATAGTAGTTACATCAGGCATTACTGCTCTCTGTGTTGCATACTTGCAGGTGCCATACCAACAGAAGGAATACCTTGTTTGTTGAAGGTGTTGCTTCCATCAAATTGCACTGGTCTACCTGTACTGTAAGTGAATTTTTCCTAAAATGTTCTTTTGTTACCATGATGATTTGGGTAGATTTAACTTGTGTTTTGTCTCTTTTTGCTTTTGTGTCGAGTTTTGTTTAGCTATGAATTGGCAGTGAACAAAACAAGGTTTTCCTTTTTCATTAATCCTTTTAATCTCCATATATTCAGAATGACAATGCTTTATTGACCACTCATGTTAAGCTTTTTTTAATTTTTTATTAATATTGAAAAAGAAAATAGTGAGTGGCAGAAAACTTACGAAGTTGTTTCCATTCATCAATGGAAACGAGATGTTGAGATTTATCAAACTGGGGCATAAAGGGTAGTAATCTACACACACAAACACGGACATCTTATGTACACATATTTATGTACATGTATATGCATGTATGCGTGCATGTGTTTTTCTCAAATTTAGACCACAATTTAATGAGGAAGTTAATGGTGAAGTATATATATCCCAGTTCTGATTTTTTATTTATTTATTAGAAACAAAAAAATTCATTAAAGGATGTCAGAGGGTGCCAACCCAAGTACAAACTATTCATTTACAGGACAAAAATTCAACACAGAGAAATGGAGGCCTAAGTAGAATGGTAGTTTTGAAGTTAGCTCCTTCTATAAGGCATTTTGTATGTCTATAGAAGGAAATTCAAGTTTTTCATGGAAATCCCTTTGGAAGACTTGTGCTCCTTCTATGGTTATTTTTTTTGTTTGTGAAGCTTCTTGGGCTAAAATCTTGACCATTGACAATTCACAAAGGAGAGAGAAGGTGTTAGTTAACCGTTGCTACCTCCGTAAAGAGAATGCTGAGTCTACCTTGCTTGGCTGTTCCTGGACTTCTCAACTTTGGGACTTGGCTTTGCAGGTTTTGGGAGTCTCTTGGGTTTGTGTCGGTTTGAATTTGGAGGAGATTTGGTCCTGCTCTCTATCTTGTGGTGTGGTTGGTTTGGAATTGAAAGAAACAAGAGAGCTTTTAATGGTATAGAAAATTCCATTGGTGGTTCTATTAAGGAGGGTTGGTTAAACCTCCTTAATTTTTGGTTAGGTGGGGATTTTTTTGTTGTAAATGATATTGATCTTTTAGAATTCATAAATTCAATATTGTAGATAGTCTCTTTTGTAAGTAGGAGGCATCCCCTTGGTGCTCGTATATATATAATATTTAATTATCCAAAAAATAAATTCAATATGGTTAGTTACCAATTATCTTAAAAGCTTAGGCTAATGAAAAATAAACTAACAATGTATATCAAGCTCATATACATTTTAATATTCCCGTCACATGCATAAACCAAGGGACGATATGCCCAAACTAGATACAAACAAGCGGGGGTTATCAAGATTTGATCACAAGACCTTTGGCTCCATGCTAGTTACCAGTTATCCCAAAAGTTTAAGCTAATAGGAAATTGACCCACAATGTATATCAAGCTTATATGCACTTTAACAAATACAATCAAGTATGTCAAACTCATTTGCACCAAAATTTCCTTTATACAAAAAGGTCAAAGTAGAAGCCACCTATCCTTTACAAC
The DNA here is from genome assembly GCA_023935145.1 of Bretschneidera sinensis. NCBI lineage: Eukaryota > Viridiplantae > Streptophyta > Magnoliopsida > Brassicales > Akaniaceae > Bretschneidera > Bretschneidera sinensis. The sequence continues at coordinate 119,636,600 of CM043699.1, forward strand.
TTGTAGTGTTTTCACCCCCTCAAAAGCTCTCATTATCATTTCCTACCAAACTAACCAAAAATTCTTGGAAGGTATTGTTGAAATTTAGGTTAGAGAGAAAGATGAGTGATTGAGAAAAAATATTGTAGAAGAATTCTTATTATTATTGTATTGTTGTGGGAACAAACCAACAACCTTATATATAGACCTAAGATTATAAATCCTAATAGGAATAGGAAACGTAATAGGAAAATGAAACATAAACTAAGAAAGATTAGAAAACCTAATACATATCTAATTAGGAAACCTCTCAACACTTCCTCTCAAGTTTGAGTATACACATGCACCAACTTGTTACAAATAAGCCCATACCAATAACAAACCTGATCTAATTTGAAACAAATAAACCAAACCCATAAATTACAATATCCCATGAGAACACGAGGCTCCAAACTAATGACAAATAATTAGGTCACCACGTCGGCATCACCTATCGAGACAATATTCGAGAGTATCGGATCAACAAGACTTTGAATTTTTGTTTTTTACTACTTTGACTTTGATTTGAATGGGATGCAATCAATGAACAGGATTACAACATCGTCGGATCGGGTTAACAACATCAACACATTGGTGAGGAACTCTTCTTCTTCTTGAAACACAAGACCATATACGCATAACAAATATATATATATATATATATATATATATATTATGTTTTTCCTTTTCTTCTTTTTTTCTTTCTTTTTTGAACTTACTGGATGGATTTGGGTCGGGCATAGATCCGGTTCAGTTCGGGCCTGATCTGGTTTGAATAACTGATCTGGGCAGAAAACGGGTCGAGAACTGAGCACCGGAGATAGGGTTGTGTTCGCCAGAGCGGCGCGAACTCGGTGATGGTCTCGGATCACTGAGCTGACACTAGAATCTTTTCGGAATCTCGCGTTGCTGGAGTCACCGGAATCTTGGGTTTTGCTCCCCTGGGGTCTGCGAACACTATGATGGTGGGGCTGATCACGAGGATCGCTGGAAAGGTAGATGGCCGAAAAATCATGAGTACGCGACAGTTTTTTTTTAAGTTTTCGAATGTTTTTCCGGTGGTTTCACGGTGCAGGAATACTCGATCTAAATAGATCAGAGAGTTTTGCTACTTGGAAGAAGATGAAGATGGCCGAAACCTCTCAACGCGTATCATAGCCACCACTACCCTTTTTTTTTTATAAGTTGGCCACCACTTTCCTCTTCTCCTTCAAAGTGTGAATTCCGTTGGAAGCCGAAATTTCCTCTTCAATGTACCCCTTAACTATCCAAGAAAACCCCACCACCAAAAGTGCTAAATGACCTAATTACCTACCCTGACGGCACCAACTCAAAAGGTGATGGACTTTTTCAACATCTTCCTTTCACAAAAAACATCTATTTACAAGAACTTTCCCTTGCTTTTGAAGATTATCAACGGTCAAGATTCTACCCTATGATGCCTTCCAAGCGAAGAAGGCAGCCTTAGAGGGAGCCCATGTTTTCCATAATACAACTTGACATTGAATTCTACATTCTTTTGTAATTACCACTTCACTCTATCTACTCTATATACATCTCCAAATAATACACAAGTCAAAGAAACCTAGAGAACTCCTGAACTTCCCAATCTTGGACAATACGAGTAAAAGCCACTATCCAAGACCTTAGTCCACTGTTTCTGGGCATACAAGAACAACAAGAGCATCCTTCTCCCTTGTCAAAGAGAAAAGGGTTGGAAGTTGGATCTTTAATGGAGTGTTTCCACACCAAAGATCATGCCAAAACCAAATGGAGTCCAATTCTTAAATATTATATTTCATTTCTTCACATTTTCATGCACCTTGTGACTTGGATCTTGCTGGATATGCTTCATTTAGCTTTTCTGGACCATTACTTTAGGGCTTAAATTTCAATATATTACTTGATAAATATTTCAAACCTAGCAATTCTAAATTAAATCTTTAAACTACCATTTGTTTCTTAAAACAATACTTGGAAGTATGTAGAGGGGAAAATTTTATGGGCGAGTCTGGTCGAACAGCCATTATGTAATGAAAGTTCCGCTATTGCACTTTTCAAATGAGACATCCATTTATTGGTTTTTCTTGATAAGATAAAAAATGCCTCCCTCTCACTCCCTCCTTTTCCCCTTGGAGTACATATATTTGTCTTCTTTAATGTGAATTTTTCTTTTTCAAAATTATCTATTGATATTGAAAAACATTGCATGGCACTGTTGAATTTGCTCTTGCTGGACGTTTATTAGTTTAGACCAGAAAGGTCAAGTATAGCGTATCAGTTGTCAAACTTTAACTTCGGGATAACTCTGGTCAGTCTGAAGCAGGGTTACTAGAAGTTATGACTAATGGAAATTGCTTCAGTATATGCAGTTATCATTTATATCGGATTTTAACTAATTCCTTTATTTAATGGGTCAAGTTTCAGGGTGCTTGATTTCTTGCCATACATCAGACTTAAAGTGAACGTTATTTTATCACTTATATTCGCAGTGATCAGATTGATTATATTAGTATTGCATTGCGAGTGATTTCTGAGGCGTTTTACAAAATGAACCAACTTTTGTTAATCTTTTATGAAGCCTGGTAGGAAGTTGCTTCCTTGTGTGAAGTTGTCAACTTATTTATGATTAAATTTATATTTAGATATTTAAATCTTTATTGTTTATAACTGAATAAGTGGCTATAAGTCTTCCTTTAAAAGCGGATGATTCCAGTCAAATTTTTTTGGACTTGTAGTCATTAAATTTTACCTCCAATCACATAATAATGGTTCCTATAATTGATATTGCCTCCTTTGCTTTATTTCTACTAATTTCTCAGGTATATTAGAGATCTTATTCTCAATCCTCCTGCTTATGAGATTGCATCAATGATTCAAGGTGTGTTGTAATATACATGCTATATTGACTCAGCATTTGGTTTTGGAATCCTAGTATATATTGCTGCCGGGCTTATAGGAGGACCTGTAAATTTAGCTAAAGCAGAATTATGGGTACTCTGTTTTTGTCATAATGATTTGTTATGGCTTTTTCTTGTAATTTCAACAGTTATTTTTCTGTTCTGTAATTGGAAAGACATGACAAGAAGGTTTTTCTCAATTTGTCAAATAGTAAACAAGAGGTACCCATACTACTTCACTAACCAGAGAGGGTTAAGCAAAGATGAACATCATCCAAGATTGTGTGTAGAAAACTATGGATTCTTTATATCATTGTGTCATGAAGTGTTTATGCTGTTTTTTTATTTTATTTTTTTTTATGAATTAACAAATAATTAACACAAACATACACACAAGGGAGAGCAGAGAGACAGCTAAATAAGACTAGTGCTCCCATACCAGAAGAGAACACATTGTATATTGTTTTTGTTGAAAGTCAGCTGCTTCATGATTAATAGGATGATTCTTTTCTTGTACTTTAAATTGTCACATGCTAAATTGCATCAATACTAAGAAAATTTGTGCTTAAAATTATGTACTAAGTGATGACGAATGCATTGAAGATTAAATATTAGGGATCCAATGTTATGGGATATTTTGTAATTAAGGGAAAATATGTAATTTTGGTATTGGGGATATTTAGGTGAGTTATAATATCTTAGTAGTTTCTCAGATAATCTATTTAGGAAATTAGGTTTTGATTTAGTTTCCTATTTTGATTATGTTGGGTGCCTAAATAAGATCACCTCTAATAGGATTTTAGGCAGACCTGATTATTGAGAATTGAATTTGATTAATAATATCAAATCTATATTATTCTGCAATTATTATCTCTTTGTTCTTATTTCTCTATCAATTTAGCTTCTTTCACTACTTGTCCTATGTGTATTTCTTTTTGCAGCAACATGCAAACTCATGAGCAAAGTGACGTGTTCGATTCCTGAATTTACTTGTGTTTCATCTGCAAAGGTTGTATTCCATTTAATTTATGCATGTTTTACCTGAAGAAATAACTATGCATGTAAGTATTATTTGCTTGATTTTGTGTCTAAATTTGTTTCCTTATGGCAAAAGGAGATCGATGTGGAGGTCTAATTATCTTTTTTTCGTGACTATTATATGATTGTCTTATGATTTCTTGGTGGTTGCCTTAGAAGATATTTTTTGTTAAATGGTAGGCTTAAGCATTTATGTTTACGAAGACTAGATCCTTATTTCTCCACAAAGTGGAGCATACTTCAAATAGTCTCTCTATCACACATAAACATGCACACACCTATGCACGCACTTATACCATGCCCACACACATATACAGGTGCTTTTTTGCAATTTATCCTTCGGACATCAGTTATCTTAAGCTCCATCTTAAGAGACAATCTTTCTGTTGCAAAATATGTGAAGATTTATACCAAAAATAAATCTGGAGAGTTACTATTGCTAAGGAAATTTGCAATGTATTTAGGGTAATGAATTTGTTAAATAATTGCAATCATAATAAAAAAATAAGTGTATTGAACTCAAACTATGTGGCTATTAAAAGATTCTCATGCATTTGGATCTTCATTTTATTTGTTCGATAACTATTTATTTTAGTCTCATCTAATAGCTCTAATTTTTAAGCTTTCAGAAACTCATATTTTTTAATTTATTTGGAATGTTGTTCAGTTTTTAAGTATACTTGGCATACTGTTATAATAAAGTCTATAAAGACAATCTGGTATGAATTTATTCTGTTTTATTAATGCAAAAACTTTTATCAATAATATCATGTTAATAAACTATATTTGAAAAGTGCTCCAATGAAGTTCCATGGTGGAGAATAGTTACTTTTACTAATACATGCAAATATGAAATTTGAAAAGAACACTGTATATTCCAGAAACATCAATTGTGCATCATAGTTTTAAGTGTCAAGACTACAAAAGTTTTGATGGTTGACTGAAAATTTCAGTTGGGCTATTTAACTTCAGCAATCTTTGGTTAGAATGCACAGAAATCAATCACTTAAAAATTATGAAAATTGAATGACGAAAATGAAGATAACCAACCATGATATATGCAACCATCACTTGCCATTATTATCATGCAGTTTCAGTTGCTCTGCGACTAATGGGTTCTTGCAGAAAGCATTGTTTTCTTTTTCTAAAAAAATATACATCAGTAATAAATCCTATCGTACTTCTCCCTCAATTGTTCATAACCCGTTGGTTGACTTGGACCTTTGACTGCTTGTATGGACTTTGCATTTTGTTATTAGGCAAACTGATAGCAATTATCATGTGAGTACATGTAAGAGACCAGGCGGGTCTTAGAAAATTCGGATTTGCTATCATTTAGAACCTTCATCTGGTATTGTATGAGCATATACCAGTCCTTTCAAGAGACATTTCTTAAGGTACCTGTCACTACTTGGTTTCTTCATTTGTATAGTCGTTAAGTGAAAATCCTTCTCTTTACTCCCAGGTTGGTGGTTTTGTCATTCTTTATCCTATTGATAACCTTTTTTTTTCAAAAATAAAATATTGTTGATATATTGTGTTATATTTTTATTTCTTTTTACTTTTGTAAGGCGTTGTTGCATATTCTGTGCACATTATTTCTTTAATTAATTAATCCCTCATTATCTAATTCCTGGGTATGTCTTTGTGTTGTACAGCTTGTGAAGCTACTTGAACAGAGGGAGGCCAATCATATTGAGTTTTGTAGAATTAAAAATGTACTTGATGAAGTATTACACATGTATAGACACCCTGAGCTCATTGAAATCCTGAAATTATTGATGGACCCTACATGGGTGGCAACTGGGTTGAAGATTGACTTTGAGACATTAGTAAGTAGTATGCGTATCATTTTTATGCTTTTTTAAAAAACAATCATTCATTCTTGAGATGAACAGATGATAACTCTTGCTTTACAAGATGGTTGGAAAAAGAACTTTGGATGTGGCGTATTGCATGTATAAATTTCAAGCAAGAAGAATCAGAGCCATATTGATACTTGTTTTGAAAGATCTAGAAAAGCTAATCTGGAAGGAAAAAAAACAGCTGTTTCTAACTATTGATGTAAAATTTACTATTTGAGATGCATTGTTTAAAACTCAACATGTCACAAAGGTTTATTAGGAAACATTCAGTAGAGTTTTACATTTCAACAGAGTGAAACTTTGTGTTCCTGAGGTTTACTTCATTTTTTTTTCTTTCTTTCCCTTTAGAATTAATTCTAATAGCATGTGAATGAACTTTTACCGAGTTTGAACCCTTTAAGAAGACTATTTTATAAAGAAAAAATTGGTAATTTCTTTGTTATATATTACTATATATTATCTCCACTTATAAATTTGACTTCTTAACGAAGACTATTTACTTTAATGGAAAAAATAATGGAGTAAACCTCAGAATGCCAAAGTGTCAGTCTGCGAACTACAGCATAGTTAAATGAAAATGGGCCTGACAAAGGGAATATAAAGCATGACATACCCTTCACATTTATTGTTCAACAGTTCCGTAGATGCATTTAAGGACTGGCCCATCAAACCTCAGTACTAAAAAAATTGTTCATAGACTCATAGGTCTAACCTTGCTTTCGAACATCTTGTTGGTTAGATTTGCTCTCTGGAAGGAATTTGCATGTTGATACTGTTCTCAGAAAATGTATTTCAGTATTCTGTTTCCAGAAAATGTTAATTTGGGGAAAGGCTTGTAATCTGGTATGTGTGGTTTTTGTATATCTTGAACAGAAATCAGAAACTGGGAACATCATCTTGAGATTCCCTGTAAAAGAATTTTTGGGAGTAATATTCAGAAAATTCTCTCTCAAAATGCATTCTTAAACAGGTTTTAGTTTCCATTCTTGTTTATTCTTTTGCTCTTTGTTCTTCTTCTCTGCTTCCTATTCCTGTCTCTTGCAAACTCTGTGAATTGTTTTCCATCCAAACAAGTCCAAAGTTTCTTGACATTGTACAAGTATGTACAAGTTGTGCATTTGTTTTATATATCATGTTCAGTTCAAGATAAAGCCCCTGGATTTGAAATATAATGCTAGAGCATCAAAAGAGCTTGAAAATTCCCAGGGCCCCCAGAATCAGACTGACCTTGCTCTCTCAGTTTTGCTGTCAGAAAACTGCATTTTTACATCTACATGGTGGATGATATACCTATGATGCTTTAGGTTTACACACATGTTATCATGAGAAGTTTGGGCTCAGATATGAATGGTGATCCCCCCACTTAAGTTAACTTTGGGTCCTATCTTCAAAATGTCCTGTTAAACCTTCTGTTCATTCTTTTTGATTCCTCAATTGGCACAACTACAACTGTTACTTGTTGGTAGTGTCTATGTTTGTCTGAGGCGATTAGTTCAAAGATGAGAGGAAGGCCTAATAGTCCTTTAGAAGCTCTCAACAAGATCCTGACTTCAAAATATGACCCTCTCATTTTTTACATTTTTATGCTCTAGAAAATGTTCAGAGTTCATGTGAAAAGTATAAATTCTGTATGATTGATTTAGATTGGATTCTTATCTTCTCATCAGCTTGTAGGGAACTGTTTCCTTCCATCAATAAATATGGTATATCTACCTGCCTTCCAAATGGTGAAGAGGAACAAATATTTACTTCTGCTGGTGGTTCTTATAAGAGATTCTAAAATATTGCTGTAGTATGTCGTAACCTTTTCTTTTCTTTGATGGTATGCAGTATGCCAAGTTCAAATCTATTGTATATAATTTTAGCTGTCCTTGTTTGCTCCAGGTTAACGAATGTGAATGGGTTTCAGATAGAATAGGTCAAATTATCTCTCTGGAGGATGATAGTGATAGAAAAATAAGTTCCTATGATATAATTCCAAATGAATTTTTTGAGGATATGGAATCTTCATGGAAAGGTCGTGTGAAAAGGATCCATATAGAGGAAGAATGCGCCAGAGTTGAAAGGGCAGCTGAGGCCTTATCTGTAGCTGTAAGTCTCTGGGAATTAAATTTTACTTTTACGGTTGCTTATCCTTATGCTTTTAGATAAGGAATTCCTTTTTTGCTCTTTGAAAATTTCCATGCTACGGTCACATTGTTGCGACTCCCCTCAATAACTGAGTGAAAGCATTCAGTTAGTCATGCCATAAAGGTCTGTGCATTTCAACCACTCTGGAATGCATTTTATGGATCTCCATTTTTGTTTTTTCAAAATCCAAATCAATCATGCATGTCATCCCCCCCACTTATTTTTTATTTTTACTTTTGAGGAAGTATGAAATATACCTTTACTTTTTTCTTTTCTTATCAATGAGTCTGTTGGTGGATGGTATCTTTTTTTTTTTGTGTTTTGCTGATGATTTTACATCAAATCAGTAGCTTTAGGGTTGTGCCAATAGGTAATCTGTTACATATATATATATATAACACTTCCCTTTTTAAGTTTATTCTTTGTTGTGTGGCATGCATTATGTTGTTTATATCTTTGGGCTTTCAACATTCTTGTAGGTTACTGAGGATTATCTCCCTATTATTTTAAGAATAAGGGCCACCACAGCACCACTTGGGGGCCCAAAGGGAGAGGTATTATATGCTCGAGAGCATGATGCTGTTTGGTTCAAGGGCAAACGATTTGCACCATCACTATGGGCTGGTACATCCGGGGAAGAACAAATTAAACAGCTTAAACCGGCCTTAGATTCAAAAGGTAGAAAGGTTGGAGAAGAATGGTTTAGCACTGTGAAAGTGGAGGATGCTTTAATGAGGTGTGGTTTTTTGTATGAAGCCATGAAACCTTTTCATGTTTCTCCTTAAAGTATGTGCTTTCTGATTTTTTAATTATAGGTGATGTTTATTATCAAACTTTTGTTTCTTTTCCAGGTACCATGAAGCAGGTGAAATGGCAAAAGCACGGGTCTTGGAACTGTTGAGAGGACTTTCTACCGAATTACAAACTAAAATCAATATTCTTGTCTTTGCTTCCATGCTGCTTGTCATTGCAAAAGCATTATTTGCTCATGTGAGGTAGGATACAAGTCTATCAAATTACCTTACGAGAATCTGTTTTATATGATCTTCTATATTATGGATTCATATTGATGTAGATAGTAGTTTATGACCACAGAAATATTCTTAAACTTATTGGATAACCTTTGTGGTAAGTTCTGATAATATAGCTATAGGTGAGTTATGAGAATTTGAATTTGAATTTATATGTATTTTCTTTTACAATGCGATTGAAACTCATACAAGTCAGTTTGGCTTTGCATCAGTTTAAACAATTTGTTATGGTATTGATTTGAGAAACATCATCACCTAATCCTCCAAACTTGATTTTGTCCTCCAAGTGGTTCTTAAAGCTGTGAACTTACCTGACTTTACACTTTTTGTTTTTTCTGCATTTAGTTCATGTTGTTATTATAGTTGATGTTGTTGTTGTTCTCGAGTAGAGTGACTTGACTAATGTTTTTTGAAACTCTTATATGCATTTAAATTTCATGGACATGTGTGGAGAAATAGTCCATGGGGTTGGTTGGTCTGGCCAATGCCTCAAGCCAAAACCGTCTGACCTTGTGCCCACTGTATCTGATAATCCATGATAAGAAGATAACCAAATTTATATTTTAACATTCTTCCTCTGAAAATTTTGGTCTGATTCCTCTGGTTTGTAAAATTTCTAGCAGTTAAAGAGTCTGTTTGGAGCCAAATGAAAATGGAATTGTTTCATTTTCAAATGAATTGAAAATGGAATTCATTTAGAAATGAATTTTTATGTTTGGATTTCTTATTCTAAATTGTAGAATTCATTTGAATTCCCATGTTTAAAATGTTTGAAATAAATAAAACAAATCAGGAGGGGGAGAGGGAGAGGGAAAGAGAGAGTATTTTGGTCAACATTACTTTTTACTCTTCATTTGTAAATTCTATCAATTTTAATAGAATTTGCAACAATCCAACACAATTCCATAGTGATTCATTTCGAAATGAATTCCAGGTTTTTTTTTGTTCCAAACATGACAACTATAGAATTTGAAATGAATTCCATAAAAACTATAGAATTCATTTGTTCCAAACTGAGTGTTAATGTACTATCAGGTCTAGATAATCAGAAACTCATTACTGCTCTTTGAGCTATATCCTGATTTTGACTTCTTTGGTATTTCACAGTGAAGGGAGAAGAAGGAAGTGGGTTTTTCCTACTCTTGCAGGGTTTAGCGTGTCCGAGGTAGTATTCACCAAGTCATTCTATGATTTCATTTCTGTAATATGATTTTATCTCTTATAAATGTTGACGAATTTGAAGGTTGTGCTAATGTTTTATTCCCATCTTTTCTAGTCTTAGGATATTGTTTCAGATGACCTCTGTAGGGTCAATGCTTAAATTGGAGTACTTGTGCGCCATACTTGTACACCCCATTGTTCAAGACTTAATATTTTACTATAGCATTATTTATTCAGTAACCATAATTGAAGATAAAACTGGAGCAGAAAATATTTCCTACTCTTTGCACTATATCAACTTTATTTTCCTAGAAAATTCCTGTGTGGCTCATCTTGAGAAGGCACCAGCGCTTACAGGTTTTGATTTTATGCAAAAATGGAAATGGTAGAGAGAGAGAGAGAGAGATCAGGATCTTAAACTTATTATCATTCCCTGTACATTATCTGTCTCATATCTTTTGATGTGCTGAATACAGGGTATAAAACCTATAGATGAAGCGACTAGGATGAAGATAATTGGTCTATCACCATACTGGTTTGATGTAGCAGAAGGCAGTGCTGTACATAACACGGTCGACATGCAATCATTATTTCTCTTAACAGGACCAAATGGGGGTGGTAAATCAAGTTTGCTTCGATCAATTTGTGCAGCAGCATTACTTGGAACATGTGGGTTTATGGTGCCTGCCAAGTCAGCCTTGATTCCTCAGTTTGATTCTATCATGCTTCACATGAAATCTTATGATAGTCCTGCTGATGGTAAAAGTTCATTTCAGGTACCTTTTTATTTATGCTACAGTTGAACCCTTCATAGTTTTTTTATCTCCTAAACTAGAATACATATTGCATGTGGTACACTAGCAGGTTAAGTTGTAGCAATGTATGTCAGAATAGGGGGAATCTGAGTTCTGAAATTTTCAAATATATGCTTCATTAGCTAAGGGTCTTACGCCAGTATGTCCAAAACGCCAAATTGGCATCACTGTAAAGACGATGTGCTATATTTCCTTGTTTTCATTGGAGATTCTCTAATACTAACCTACATTATTATGTGGGTTAAAACTTCTCACATTTCAGGTAGACTGAAAAATGATTTTCCCTGTCTAGTTTCTTCTCCTGTCAACTTCTAAGTTCTAATTGCTATCAGAAACCTGTCCCTTGTCCCTTTCTTTTTTGTTTCGTTGTATCATAGACATTTCTGCAATTTGTTGTTTCCAAGAACGCCCAGGCTAATCCTTTTATCACGATTCGCTTGAATTTCAGTTTTTGGAGCTGATATCCGATTATCACTTCAGCAAGTTTATTCCTATTTAACAGGGCGTAACATAGACTTGGGTTTGTGTTTCTTTTCTGTTTTTCTTTTCAAATCTTTGGTACTTGTTTGAGTAGCTGCATGCTGAATTCTGCGAGCACCACTACCACTTTAGAGGTTCCAAAAGAGATGGTGTCATGTGTTATTTTCTTGTATGACTTAAGATTGGAACATTATTGTATTTTGAGCTTGGATATGTACATTATCACACTTGAAGTTATTTCATATTATTATAATTTGTAGTTGCTTGACATGCATATTGCTAAGCTATAGTGTATATATAGTTGTGTGATGAGCCTGGGATGTAAACAATGATATGCCCCATTTAGCATGTGTGTTTCATGAAATATTTAGCCTTTTTTAGTGCAATAATGGATTCTAGCCTATCCTTTAATCCCTCCAACCCACACATAACCGCAGCTATCCATTTTTATGAGGAGAGTTGCTGGTCTGGCGATTCGGACCCAAAACCTCAAGGCACCAAAGTGTTTTTGACTTGGGACAATAACCAATTAGCCAAATGCTGCTGGTTAATTTTTAGTCTTTTTTGTATTTCAAACACTTGCATAATCTCATAGGATTACTTCTGTAAAGGTGCATGTTAGCATAAACCCATAAATTTCTACTTTAAACATACAGTTAATTTTTCTGAACTGTCTTCAATAATGTGTATCTAACTCAGTTTATGTATCTCAGGTTGAAATGTCAGAGATTCGATCAATTATCTCTCAAGCCACTTCAAGAAGCCTTGTACTTGTGGATGAAATTTGTCGGGGAACAGAAACGGCAAAAGGGACATGTATTGCTGGTAGTGTTGTCGAGACTCTTGATAAAATTGGTTGTCTGGGTATTATATCCACTCACCTGCATGGAATTTTTAATTTGCCTCTTAATGCCAAGAACATAGTACATAAAGCAATGGGAACAGAATATATTGATGGACAAGCAAAGCCAACCTGGAAGCTGATAGATGGGATCTGTAAAGAAAGCCTTGCATTTGAAACAGCTAAGAAGGAAGGTATTCCTGAAATGATAATCCAAAGAGCTGAAGACCTTTATTTATCAGTTTATGTAAAAGAAGCATTTTCTGGAAGAATCAACGAAAAGGTAGAACAAATTTATTCTGATACAAGTGTTAATGGTAGTGATGATCCTCTACTCTCGAGTACAACTAGAGCAGGATCTGTCCGCCATAAGAATGAGTCGGTCAACACAATAAAAAACTTACAGAAGGGGGTAGAGAATGCTATAATCATGATATGTCAGAAGAAGATGGTTGAGCTTTGTAAGCAGAAAAATATGTCAGAACCTGCAGCTGCACGTTGTGTTGCAATTGCTGCTAGGGAAAAACCACCTCCATCGACTATAGGTGCTTCATGCGTCTACGTGATGTTGAGACCTGACAAAAAGCTATATGTTGGAGAGGTAACTTATTTTGACATTTGTCTGTTGTTCGCTTTTGATTTTAAGTTCAACCTCAAGAAGTCGTAGATTATTTACTTAAGCAATTGCCCTTCCAAATTATGTAATTGAGGGTTTGTTTCAGTCACAAGCTGAAAATGCTGAAAAATATTATAGGTAATAGTCCAAGCTATATTAGTGAGTCATATGAGATGACTCAAGTAACCTACAGTTCCAGTACATGGAGCATTCCACTTTTTGTCCATGAGGTGAGCTGAATGGTCTTGTGATTTTGAAATATAAAATTTTATTCACATTTTTTGTTACCGCAGACAGATGATCTTGAAGGTCGAGTCTGTGCGCATCGTTCGAAGGATGGGATGCAGAATGCCTCTTTCTTGTATTTTATGGTCCCTGGTAAGAGCATGGCCTGCCAACTGGAAACTCTTCTCATCAACCAGCTCCATAATCAAGGCTTCCCACTGATCAATGTGGCTGATGGTAAGCATCGGAATTTTGGCACGTCCAATATTTCTGTGGATTTTGTGACTGTTAATTAGCTTGCAGTCGTTAACCTCTGTTTTTGGACAAGCTGCTTAGCTAGACAGTGAGGGAACCAAAATGGTAGGCGTTCCCAGCATTTGCTCATATATGTAATTCTCTGATGAGAATGAGGGATTACAGAACTGAAGTAGCAGTGGGTGCAGCAATTTTGTTTTTGATGTCTGTTGCTCCACTTGCACTGTTGTTATCCCCTCCTCTCTTCCAGGCATATGGTAATTTGTTGCCTGCTTGTAAATAAAGTTATATATGCTTATTTTTATTATCGTAAAGTTGATGAGTTCTGTTTAGTTTTCCCTTTTTTTTTTGGTTCCAGTCTTCCGCCGTTTGTATTTGGAAAATGTTTGGCTGTATCCATTATGCAACCAAAGAAAAGTAAACAGGTTTTGCCTAGGCAATAGCAAGTACGTGCATAATAAAGTCAATTATTTGCCTGCTCACTTTTGAGCTCTTTGTTTCAATGGACTTTGAGTACAATCTCTTTCTCGTTAATATTTCTAAGTTGAAAGTGTTGATCGTTAGTGTGCATTTTTTTTTTTTTTTTGATAAGTGGTCATTGGTGTGCATTAACTTGCAAAAATAATCACAAAATCATGAGTATGGACACAGTAAAAAGAAATGAAAAGGCAATTAATAGTTAAAAAGTAATGTTCGCCCATAAAAAAAAATGAAGAAAAAAAAGGAGCACGTAGAGACAAGGGTGGCGATGAAATTTCTTTTAATCACATTTTTTTGGATTTATTTTTTTTCAAGCCTTTTAGTGTGGCTTCCACAGTAAAGCAGCTTAAGCCGCCTGTTTGAGATGCATGGGTTTTGGGCCTTTGGCTCCTCAGCCGTTAATCTAATTTTTAAGTGAGATGTTATGTTATCTCATTTTCAATATTATTATTTGAATAAAATTTAAATATAAAAAAAACATAATTTCGGAAGTCACACGATACTTTTAGATTTGAAGATAAAAATAAAAAATAAAAAAATATTTGAAAGAATATAAAAAAAAAATAGAAAGAAAATAAAATGGAGGGATATGCATATTTATTTTTGGGATGTTTGAAAATGAGAATGAAATTATTTGAAAAGCTAGAATTTGTACAAAGAGTAAAACGGTGCGTTACATTTGAGCCTGTCTTTGATTAAAAAAAAGAAAAAGAAAAAGAAAGAAAACTCGCACGCCTTAATTTCAGAGAAACCTTCATCTCCATCTTTGTCTTGACTCGACAATCAAATTCCCAAAACTTTTTCATATGCCTCCATTTTCTCGGGAACCAAAGGGGCCCTTCAGATATTAGATCTCAAAATGGACAAGGTAGTAGAGGCAGTAGAGAAGGCAAAGAAAGAATGGGAAGAAGAATACGCAAAGACGCAAAAGCACATAAAGGCAATACAAGATTATGGGAAATCAACAACTAGAGAGAGAGAAGAGAAGAATTCACTTCAAAGACTGAATGGGTTAGCCCAGGACGGCTTGGCTCTTCTCAATTCTTTGCAATTCAATCTTGATCTTCTTGCACCACAGCTCCCCTCTGATGATCAAGTGCAATCTGCTCAATCCTTGCTTCAATCTTGGAAAAACCAATCCCAGAGGTAATCATCTCTCTTTGTATATGGATTTATATGGGTGTTTGTCTTTTTGCTCTTTTACTTTGAAAGCAAGAACAAATTTCTTCCTGTTTTTCTCTCTTTCTACGTATAGATATGTCTATTTTATGTGGTTATGTAGATTGTTATTGGTGTCTTTACACTTTTCTTTGATTGCTGGAACCAGTATCTTTCTGTTTTTATCTCTTCTATATTATATGTAATGTGTCTGATATATGTATTTAAGTAAATAGGTGTTATTTTTTTCGCTATTTTTCTTCTGGAAGCTGGAGGTATTATTTTGTTTGTCTGGGGAATGGAGGGAAGGGAAGAATTGGATCTGGATGTATCTTCTGTTAATTGGGCTTCTCAGAAAAGAAAGCGATGTGAAATTTTGATCTTGGAAAAAACAGAACTAGGGGACGAGTCTCTTTAGGTTCAGCTTAAATGTTGAAATGTTATCTGTTTAGTTGCTGAGAGAATTGAGTGGAGAAAAGAAATTTTCTGGTCTTGTTTGTTTTTTAATTTGTTTAGGCTTCTGGGAAGAAAGAAAAATGAAAGTTTTGAGTCTTACACGAGGCACTCCATCTCATTCTTTTCCCCTTCCTCCCGGACTTGCTGGGGAAAAGTTCTCAACTCATTTTCTAGAGTGTCTTTTGGCATTGGTAGTCTTTTTTTTTCCTGCTGAATGACAGAAGTATCCAATATTTTGGCTCGTTTTCCTTTCTCATACGTTTCTCAAGAAACCAAAAAAAAAATAAAAAAATTTTAGGTGTCATTTTTTGTTAGAATTATTGATCTTTTGGTAATACTTGTATATTTTTGTGATCAGTTTGCGATTGAGTCTGAGGAATGCTAATCTGCAAGCAAAGGCTAACATGAGGAAAGCTGCTCAAGAAGAGGTAAGGCATGTCTTCTTTCTAACTTGTAGAAAGATTACTCTGTCGAAAATTACTTCATTTATTTATTGCCATAAAATCTTACTCCTTTGATCTCATTTGTTTTAAACCATCTTTTTTCTACAATGATTTCCCTCTTTGGTGTGGAAAATCGTTACACGATGCTTGACCGAAATATGGATTATCCTTTGCATTAACAATGTGGTAGTTATATAGTTACTTTTACTTATATCAAGCAAGATTTGGATTAAGGTTTTATATTTAATGATTGTGATGACTGGCTTAAAAAAAGGTTGTGATGATTGTAGAGAGAACTTCTTTTGGGTGGTGGAGGGGAGTCCACAGTTCGAAGGCGCAACTTACAGTATGTATTTCTCTATGTAACTTTCAGCAAGATGTAGTTCATTGACATCCCATATTCAATGTAGTGATTGGTTGTTAGGTGAATTTTTCATTCACCTGGTTTTGTTATTTAACCTCTATGATATGCGGTTGATTTTTATTGAAAAAAGATATGGATGTTTCTAGGACACAGGCTGGAATGACATCAGCTGCAGAAAGCATTACAGATAGCCTCCGCCGTACTCGTCAGCTGATGGTTCAGGTTAGTAAATCTGCGTGTGTCTGGATGTGCGTCTGCTTGTGTTTTGCTTCTGTTTTTCGAATCTCTTGCACTCTTCATATTTATTTTTTAAAAAAAATCTCATGTACCGTTCATGATTCTATAGTAAGGTTCTTGGATGGGTTACTCAATTTGGTCTTGTTATTTGCTTCTGTGTGTATAGGAGGTCGAGAGAAGTGCAAGCACAATAATGACTTTTGGTACATCTTTCTATCCCAATGCATTGAAAAGATATTTCATCTTTCATGATGATGGTGCTGCTTTAGTGTTAAGTCTGTTTACCAGCAACGTTTCTTGTATTCTTTGGTTTACTCAGTTTGATTTCATCTATGAGAGAGCTTAACTTTTTCTCTTCAAGAAATAAGATGAATGGGGAAATAAAGTATTCTTTAGAATTGAAGAATCTACCACGGGTCTCTGTGTTCCTCAGGAAATACCCTTCATCTATGAGTACCTAATAGGATTTCCCTCATGTTATCTATATTTGATAATTTTATTTTTTGAAATTCTATACGGTTGCATTCTTCTGTCAGGTATCTTGTGTGCGATTCTAATCTTCTGGAATTTGGAAAATTTTCCTTCTTTAGATCAAATTTTGGCGGTTGTACCCCTACATCTGTACTATATTGTTAATATGTTTAAATTAATTTATTCAGTTAATTTCTAAACTTCTAATGCTAATGCTGGACTGGACTGGACTCAAGTCTTAATATGATATTTAAAGAACAAGAGAATCTAGAATTTTGAGAACATAAAGTTTCGGTATTTCTGCAATGACACATCCAGGGGACTCTTCTTTTCTTGGGGAAATTTTCTCAACATATCATGACAGTAGTTTTAGATAGTACTCAACCCGAATAGATAATTTGTTGTTGGAAAAGCTGAAATTTCCCTTTTAATCATGCAAATGGAATGAAAGCTAATCACCGGTGTTACAAAATTGACGGTAAAGAAATGATGCAAGTTCATCAAGAACTATATGGTGTTACAAAATGCTTCCCTTAAGGAAGTGCTTAGCTGAATGATTTTATGTAAATGATATTATAAGCACTATGAGTCATACCTTGCTTGCAGAATAACTACCTAAGAGCATGGCTTATGAGGTCTTGGCCTAGTGATCAAGTTGGGCCATGGGACCATAAGATCCCAAGTTCGATTCCCACAGTACGTGGGTTATTTGTCCGATTTATATATCGCTTATTTCACTCACTTTAGGTGGGTCGTGGTAGTATTGTGTGTTTTGTATGGGTAATGAGATAGTAAGTGCTTATATTGAATTAAATCAATCATTGTATTACTTGTATATAACATGGATTCAATAAAAAAAATACCTAAGAGCAAGATCGGCATGACTGTTCTGCATTTTTTTGGCAAAAAACAGTTGAGACTCAAATCCTAGATTGATGTTATATATGTTGGATACGCAGAGGAATCTACAGGAGTATTAAGAAAGGCTGAAAGTGAATACAAGGGGCAACGCTCATTGTTGATGCGAACCCGAAATCTACTCTCCACAATGCAACGGCAAGATGTCATTGACAGGTATAGAAGAGAATAGATTTTGCATTATCCTTTCTTTAATGGCAAATTATCTCAATTTACGAGGTCATGCTGAGGTTTATCTGGACAGGGTGATACTCATATTGGGAGTTTTCTTGTTCTCTTGTGCGGTTCTTTATGTTGCTTCCAAACGTGTTGGGCTACTGAAGTTGCAGAGAAAGGTTACTGCTGCCATAAAAGCTGGTATGGCTGGACAAGCAGAGATTGTGCCCAGAGCTGTCGAAGACGGTTTAAATCCTGGCCAATTTCATGATAATGCAGTTCCGAAGGTAGAGGTGCCATTAGAACGACCCATGCATGATGAACTTTGAAGTTCTGTAATATATGCTAAATATACTGAAGTGCTCTGTCAGCTCCCTCGTGCCCCAACTGTCCAGGGGCTGTTTTTTACATTAACAAACTAGCTAAAGGGAGTATACTCCTTTTTTATATTCATTGTTTATTTGTAGATCGTTTTGATGAAATACGAATGTCTCCTTTGTGAAAGCCCTGAATCTCAATAGTAAACTAACAGTTACTAAAGAAAAGGTTGGATTCTACTGCTAATTTCATTTTCATGTGCTTGGATCTAATTAACCATCCATGCCCAAATGTTTACATCCTCTCTATGCTTTGAAGTGAAGAGATACATAAGGACACTTGATAACTAAAATGAAAAGAAAAGAACAGAAATGAAGTGATTTGATCACTAAATCCGACAATTTACGCATTTAGCAGGCTCATGTTTTTCAAATTGACCTATATCCATCATCCCAACTAAAAGTGACTTTCCTACAGGACAGATAGAATGAAGTGATTATGCCAGAAGCCAGAATTTCTTATGGGTTTTTTTATTGAGAAGATAACCTTTAATCTGACCCTTTTTCTGTACCCCAACACAAGTGCATTTGCTGTTCTCAATCAAATAATCTGCTGTGTCTATCCCTCTTGAAGATCCTCCAGGCCGCTTAGATCTGTTACGCATATAAATACCAACAACAATTAGAAATAATGGAAGTTCAAATTATGTCAGAATCTGTCAAACTTTTCTTCTTTTTTTGTTTTTTTTTTTAAAAATCAAAACAGAAAATGCATTAAAATAAAGTACGGGGGACAGGGAAAAACCGTGGCCTAACCTGAAAATTTTCAATGCAGGACTTTCTCATCTTATATTCATTAGACTCTCAGGAACAAATATGGCTTTTGATTTCTAAGCATCCTATTAACTTAATCATCCAGGATTTAAAAATTAAAAAAAAAAACTTTCGTGGAAACATAAATGTGTTTTCCTGTTTTTGATGCATTCTTTTCTTATTTGTTTTGCTTGTTTCATTGAGAGAAAAATGAATTTAAGAGGTGCATTTTGGATTGAGATGATATGACCTTCTTTTTCTCTCTTTTTTTTTGTTTTAAAAAAATAAAACCGTTCCAGTTTCTAATTTTTGTGCTGTCACAGAGACTTAACAGATGTTATATTGAGATTATCTCATTTCTTATCTTCTGTACTAGCTAATCTGCATCATATTTATCATCTTTGTAATGAAAAAAAATTGAAGATAGCTTCTTGAACTCACCCTAGTATTGCTGAGGAGAAACTCCGGTGTTTCCCTATAATACTAAGATCAACCCCAAGCATATTTCTAAGAAGAATAGCAGCAGCCTTGCTGTTTTCATCTCCACCCTTTCTATCACATTTTCGGCTGAGCAATCTCACGTGTACGCTTCATTTGTTTTAAAAAATCCACAGCTCCTGGAGCTCCTTCAGAAGAGACAGGTGCCGCAGAGGTAGAGAAAAGACTAATTAAACCTGAGCCTTTTGGCCTAGTGGTCACCTCTAGATATTCTATATAGAAGACTCGAGTATTTCCCTTTCCGTCATTGTACCAAAAACAAAGGAAATACTAAGTAATATGAGGAAACTCATATTTGGGTAACAGTTTTCTGTTTTCAGTATTCGAAAATTGTTTTGGAAAATGAAACTGAAAACAATTTTCTGATGATTTTGAAAAAAAAATGTTTGGATAATTGTAACTCGAAAACTGTTTTCGAAAATGAAAACAGTGAAATGTTGTTTGGATAATCTTATTTTGAAAACTGTTTTGATACACCTTGTAATTATTTTTAGTTTTGAGTTTATATTTAAAATCTATGTTAATTTTATTTCTTATATTTACTAAACACTTAATAATAATTAATATTATTTTATTTTTAAAATTTTTAAAAAAATTTATATACCATGGAAAAAAATAAAATAGAGAAATGAACACTGATTTTTAGGGTTATTTTTTGAAAATTATGTCAAAAAACACCAATTTGGGGTTTTTAGAAAACAGTTTTTAAAAATTGCTTTAAAAAATTACTTTTAAAAACTATTTACCAAACATAAAAATGAGTTTTTGAAAATTAAAAATAATTTTCAAAAATTCAATCCAAACATGCTGTATTCTTCCATGATTTTTCATTTTCGACGTGAATAAAAATCAGCTCATCTTGCTCAATTACGGCATGAGAAAGTACATATTGGAGTGCAGCCGTTGAATTCCGGGTAGGGTTTACACCAATACTTTCGTGCCGGTGGGGTCCCAATTTCCATGGCCTGTTCCAGGCATCCACCACCCCCAGCAAAATCCGCCACCACCAAGAAATAACGGGTTGGTTTTGGGATACAAAAATGGCATGGAATACAGTGTGATCATCTAATCTCCTTGTGTTTATCCAGAACATTAACTACTAACAAATTGTTAGCTTACATTTTGTGATTGAGGGATTAGAGATTTGAGAGTTTGTACTATATTTGGGGGGTGACATTATTGTTTTGTGGTTAAACGCTAAATTTGCGGGATCTGTGTGCTTTTGTAGTTACGTCCAGGAGACTTGATCAATACCAGCAATTAACTTTGAAAACAAACGTCAAGGCCTTTCACTAAATGGGCAGCAGCTTTGCTCATTTTTCTCTTCTTAACTTCAAAACAAACATGCTAGTCTAGAACAAGATTTCCATTTTAAAGCATTGTAACAATATTATTGTTATCAAGAGGAAACACTATGAAATTTTACATGGGTCATTACAAGCCCTACGGAAAAAATTACAACTAAACATCTATAAGTCCTTCCAGACCAGGCTAGGCCATTCCATTCTTGTCCCTTCCCTTCCGTGTTGTGGCTCTTATATGGGTAAATCCTACAAGATGCCGTCAAGTACCATATTAGTTCATATATGAGAACTCAAAATCAAGTCAGCCACAAGACTTAAATCTACTTCTACCTGTCAGCAGATGAGATTAATTCACAGGGAAAACTCTTCACTAGAAAATTTCTTCAGGTTGTCATCATAATTGAGATTACATCATTAAGACAGCATCAACTTGCAAGGAGTAGGCCGAAATTAGTTCTACAACATCTGGGGAGATCAAAGAAAAATTTACAATTTTTTATGATAGAACAAGGTAAGAATTACTACATGATCAAAACGTACAAATGATGCAGAAATGCTGCAGGATCCATAAGCTAACACCTACCTAAAAAAATTTCAGCCTTTGGCATTTTATTTCTTTAAGAGGATCTTGTTCAGAAGCCCTGGATTTGCCTTCTTTTTGACATTTTCATTACCTGTATAATGCAGAAATGTTCAGAAGAGTCCAAACAGTGTAGTAAGAGGAAATTATAAGGGCTCAAAAAAAATACATGACAAAATCCTATTCTGAAAGACTGCAACATCTATCATACCTGGCCAGCAAAATAACCTTATAGCTTATTTTTTCCCCCGCGATATTGTTCCAGCTGCTTTGGATTCTCTGAGAGCACTATATCTACAATTTTTTCGATCTCAGCAGGATCTACTATCTGCAATATTTGGAGCATGTGAGAAGATTCACCCAATTTTATGCTAGAATTTTCACAATTATCTCACATTACGTCGGCCATTTGAATTGGCTACGTAAATCATCTCTCCCTTCTGCTCACCTAGCGTGATGAAACTACCCCCAACTACAAGGAAAACTTGGGATTGGGGATACATATTTTATTAAGGATTGGAAATACATATTGATATACATATTGACGTATTTATATTATCTCATTTCAAGCTTGAATAGGGCAGCTGAAATAAGGTCTGGATAAAAAGTAATATCTCTGTCCCAAATTTTTTGTCCTGTTTTGACTTTTTAAAGCAACTTTGTATCTTAGTTTTTGGATGTTTTATTAAATTAAAATTAAAAAAATTTGGAAATTTGTGGACTCTACGAGAGTATATTTTGGAAGAAAAAAAAAGTATACTTTATTGATTTAAGATTAGAAAAAAAAATTAATATTTATTTTTATGAATACTGCAACAGAACAAAAATTATGGGACGGAGGGAGTACTAGTTTGCAGGCTTGCAGCAAATTCAAAACAAGCATAAACTCAAACTGTCTAATATTCAGCTTGGTTTGGCTGTCTCCACAGCCCTAAGAAGATCAGGGTTGCTATTGTATCTCATAAACTCCAATGTTGATGAACCTCTAATAATGTCTTGCTAAAAGCTGCAACTAATTTATATTTTTTGGTTTAACTGGCTCAATTTACTTAAATCCATGTAAAAGAAATGCAGCAATTGGAACTATTACTTCTGCATTGATTTACACTCTCATTGGCAAAAGATCAGATACTTATGAACAGCATTCACCTCAGATTTTTTTTCCTTATCTTTGAGCAGTCAATTCAGAAGTTCACTCAAAGTTAAGTTTCTAACATTTCTTCTCACTCCATGATTAAAATATTTTATGTTATCAATGAAAACAAACAATTAAAATATATATATATATATATATATATATATATATATATATATATGTGACCATTCAGAATCAGTTATAGTTAAATGAGTTTTTGCAATGAAGTATGCAACTTGCCTGAACCAGATCCTTTTCATTTATCAGTCCCTTGACAGTTCCACCTTTGGCTAACAGCTCAAACAGTATCTGCAAATATTACAAGGGAAATAATCAGAAATGTATTAAATCATAGCAAATGTCCCAAAAAAAATTGTAACAAAAACTATTTAAGGCTGTCTTTCTCACTTCAATAATTTAACAAAGTACCAAAGTCTCACTTGCCCAAGAGAGAAAATGAAAAATAGACCAACTGGAACCTCATTTCTCCAACACACTGATCAATCTAAGACCAGCATTTTCAGGGGTGTTTACGCCATGCCTAGGCCGTACGTTTTTTACACTTAAAAGACTTAAAAATCAGAAGAAAACAAATGCAAGTCAAAGGTTGAAACCAATGCCCAAATGAGTAGTAATACAAGCCTTAACCGTTGAGCTAGTTGTTCTTATTATGATATCATTACGCTTCATAAATATTTATTACATGTTATCAGGTTTAATAATAACTACAAACTATTTAATTAATTACTTAAAAGTTACAACAATATAAAAATGAAAAATTATATACCAATAAAAAAATGAAAAATTATATATAATTTATATATTAATATTTATAAAATTATAATTGTAATTTATATGCTCCAGAGAATTAGTTAAAGTATTAAAATTTGTTAAAAATTAATTAATTTAAATTTAAATTATTTTTATTTTTATATCATTTATATTATTTTAATTAATAATTTATTATTATTTTATTAAAATTTCGAAACGTCACAACGTTCCAAACGGCTTACACTCTAACATCTCGGGTTCTGAAAATACATCTAAGTCTAATTTATGCAGTAGGCCACATGCTGTACAGTTGTAAACTCTAAGACCTTAGGTTGCTATGCTAGTTGCCAGAACAGCACTTACAACTTTATTCCATGTATGCCTATAACATAAAGGCTTTAAGAAGTTACATCTACTATGCATGCCTTTTGCATCCAAATTACAAGACACAAAATTATGAACCATGGATTTAAAGGAATATAATTTACCCTGTTAGGTGGTTAAGTCAAATGCAAGGGTTCTAAAAGAAGAGGTGAGAAGTAAAAGAAACACAAGAAAGAAAGGAAAAGGAGATGTTATATTAGACAAGTAATGAGCGATGAGGTTTACCAAATAGCAACGATAACAGAAACAAACTTTACCTCTTTTCCAATCTTTCCACTAATGGTTCCACCCCGTATGGAAGCTATCAGCTCGGCTAACTCTTGGGGAGTAAGTTTGACTTCATTTATAGACAACTTTTCATTTTTCATATATGCAGCAATATCAACCAATTATCCAATTTGCAGTCAGCTTCACTTCAGCACCCTTAGCAAGAGTTGCATCAAAGTATTTTTTAACCTCAGACATTCATTCAGAGAAAAGATCCCATCTTAGATCATTCTAATATGATGTCAGTACTAAGAACTAAAGTAACTCAAAAGGTTGAATTGAGAAGGCATGTAAGTTCTATGTATTTGCGCTCCTCAAGAAGTTGACTCTCAAGGAAAAAGCCTCAAGGCACAGACTCAGAAGCTTATATAGCATGGGTAGTCAAACTGAGCTCATAGGCCTCACACAAACATTTGAAACATGACCTTAATATTGACAGGGTCCTTAGCATTTAAGACATAAAAAAATCATGATTCTAAAATTAAAGAGGACAATCTAGGGTCACAAAAACGACAATCTAGGCTTTCTCCAAATTCTTAAAACTATTTTTTTTGATCTAAGAATGCAATACGGAAAGGAAAGGGTTTGGAATGAGATAGAGCCAGTGGATGACAGTGTTTATTTCTTTCAAATATAAATTTAATAATACAATTTCCCTTTTCTTTTTCCTTTTCTTCACCCTTAGCTTTCATATTCCTGATTGATTGAACTAATGAATTCCAGAGGCCTGAGTATAATACAACCAGTATAAACACAGAGCTGTGATAGGACTTACATTTATGTCATTTGCAAGGAATAAGACATCTTGCATGCTTAGGCCCATCTTCTCATACCTCCGATACTTAGTTTCTGGAAGTTCCGGCAAAGAATGACGAGTGCTATCAATATATTCTTTAGTGAGAATAACTGCTGGGAGGTCTGGTTCAGGGAAGTGTCGATAATCAGAAAGTCCTTCCTTTTTCCTCATTGTAACTGTTTTCTAAATGGGATGAAAAGGGTTTACGGAGCAAATTAGTAGCCACGAAGTTACCAAGTGAACCATATCCTTTAGTTTATCAATCAAAAGTCTAGCAAAAAACCTGAGCGCTTTCTTCCCAAAGTCGAGTTTCCTGTACAATTTGATCACCTTGGCCCTGACTATAGAGCAGCACTTGCCTTGATATCTTAAAATCTATGGCCCTGTTAATTGATGAAAATGAGTTCAAATTCTTTACCTCAACCTGCCAATACAGAATGGGGTAATATATATCAGCTGCCAAAATGTAAAAGTTTATATACTTCCAGAAATCATATTGGAACAAAAAGAATGTACTTATTTCATCTTGCTCATAAATACATTCAAGATGCATCCATCATTTAGAAAGAAGTCATGATTAAAAGAAATTATTGGGGCTTGAAGTAACAAATCCAGTCATTGTGGAGTAAGAAAGGAAAGGTAAAGCAAAATCAGCAGCCCTCTCCTCCTTCCTAATGGATGCTGCTGGCTTTGAACACTCAAAGTAGGGAAAACTAAAACTAGAATCGGATAGATCTCCTCTAGATAGCCTTCAATATACATATTTCAACAGAAAGAAGTTTTTTTTTTTTTTATTAAGTAATAAATGTGAAGTTACTTACGATTAAACAAAAAATAACTGGTAAGAAATTACTCATTATGTTTTCCCTTGAAGGGTTGCTTATGAAATACTCTGATACCAGACCAAACATGTACTTGTGTACCTCATTTTATTCATCTAACTGAATAAGACCTTCTTCAAGCCATAATGATGATGCAGACAAGACACCTATTGCTCTACCTCTACTCAATTTATCTTTTGTTCCACTTACTCGCTACTCAGCATTTCACATATTAATCTCTTAATTCTGCAACATTTTTTTGTAAGTAAAGTTCTGAAACATTTTAACAGCAAGCGACTAACTTATATGTTCTAAACTGTCACCTAAAAAAGCAGAAAATACTACACAAAAGGAATTACCTTTGTACCAAACTCTGCTTGCTCAACTGGTCGAATTGAGACGTTTACATCACAGCAAAGGGAACCTTCTTGCATATTTCAATTACTTACTCCCAAGTATCGAACCAACCTCTGTATTTCTGCTGCATACTCTGCAGCTTCCAATCCACTTCTCATATCAGGTTCAGAAACAATCTCAAGCAAGGGAACCCCTGCTCTATTCAAATCAACCTGCAAAAAATAGCCAACAGTGTAGACTAGCCTATGAAAGAAGCAATAATTGCCTGCTTAACCCTGTATAAATCCACAAAAAGCAAGTCATATAAACTTTTTCTTTTTCTAATCAAACTACCTTGAATACAGTACCACTAGACATATATAATGCAGCCCCGTCAAGAATTGATGTGCTTACAAAATTTAATTAATCATAAATCACATTGACTAGTACTTGTTTAACCTTGCAACACCAGGCATATAAGAAACTAATATTAAGTTAAAAGAAAAGCATGAGTGTTTTTATATAAGTGAAAAGAAGATAAATATACTAATCTAAATAGGAAGAGTAATTGCCTATGAGTAATCCCCATATCCTGAATGAAGTAGCTTCCCCGCATCCTCCTCCATGTGAACCCTGGTGATGCCAAATCTTCTGTGCCCCCCCCCCCCCCCCCCCCAAAACTCAACCGAAAGATCCAAATCAATGTAACCACCACTTGCAATTGGGATATCAAACTGATATATCTGATAACCCTTTGGAAGATCTGGGTAAAAGTACTGCTTCGTATCAAACTTTAGTTCAAAGACAGCTTGCAATTGAGTGCAAGACCCAATTTTACAGCAAGCTCAATAACTTTTGAGTTCAAAACTGGCAGAGCACCAGGCAGACCCATGCAAATGGGGCAAATACAGGTATTTGGTTGAGACCCATAATTGTAAGGGCAACCACAAAAGGCCTTGGTGAGTGTAGAGAGCTGGACATGTGTTTCTATACCAATTATTGATTCATAGTCTTTTGTGATCTTATAAAGTGTTTTGTTCTGGGTCTGTGGCGAAATTTTGATTGGTGGGGGTTGTTGCTTTTCTTGTGTGGCTGTTTGGCTTTGTGTACTTTTCATTGTGCAAAGCGAAATACCATTCTTTCTTCTAAATAATGTCATTCAGCAAAACAATAGTTTTTGTATATCATACAATAGTATATCATACAATAGTATTGTCTCTGCACAAAATCGAAAAGGTTATCAGAAAGTTACTTTGTTCTTTCTTCTAAATAATGTCATTTGGCAAAACAATAGTGGATTGGTTTGAATGATTCTAAACAATGTGGTAGCCATCTTATTGGTTTTCTACTCCCGTTTTTGTATATCATACAATAGTATTGTCTCTGCACAAAATCGAAAAGGTTATCAAAAAGTTACATTGGCTCAAACAAAGAACCAAAAAAAATCGGATAAACCTTAGCATTTTGAACTGAAGTTTAGTAGACGAACTAAAATTATCAAATACCCATATGATATGTTCATGCTTGAAACTTGATAATCAATGAAAATCACATATATGACAGGTTTTGAAGCATGCCCAGAAAGTTTAGCTATAAGTGGCAGTGAAATATTTAGCCAAGCAAAAAAAGAACTGAATTGAAGAACGTAAAATATTTCAATGTTAAACACTGAAAAACGAGTAAAATTATTACAAAAAAAAAAAGATCTTTACGAGTGTTTAAAGAAGGCTACCATATCAAGGAGAGAACTTGAAGTACACACAGAAAATAGATGTGTGTTTACATTTTGATGATGAAAAGTAATAGTAAGAAAATGCATTTTCCCTCACCTGCTTGCCTGGGTAGTAATGAGAACAACTATATAAATATCGTATCTGGAAAGGTACCGTTTTCCTTAGTGGTACCGTAGTACCGGTACCGGTCTATCTCAGGGTACTGTTTCGGTAAATGGAATATTATAATAAAAAATTAAAATTGCAAAAGTCACACAAACATAAAAAAAATAAATAAATAAATAAATAAAAGATTAATGAAAATCTAAGTAAAGATAGCAACTTTATCATCATCCAAAGTTCTTACCAGATTACATTTATAGTATGAAATCTCAAGAGTTGATGTAAATCCTAAATCATCTTAATATTAAATAAAATAAACAGTTGCCGATACTTATAGCCTTCTTCTTTTTCTCTTCAATAGAAAACAATTCACATAATTCTTATGCATTCCGTGATTAGCAATCTAGCTTTTTCAAAAATATTGTAAAGGCCTGCAAAGTTCCACCATTACAGACCATTATAAAAAAAATAACAAAGCAGATATGTTTGGATTGGGAGAGACTACAATGGTATTGATCTTGCGTGTGCTTAATCTAAAAATAGAAAACTAGATGGTAATGCCTCCCTCCCATCTCTTAATCCATAAATAAGGGCAAACATAATGCATATACATATTAGAAACACTTCTTATAATAAAGATAATCATTGAATTTATGGCAGATAAAAGAAATGAAATATTTGTGACAGAAATCACACAAGTAAATGACCCAACAACATTCATGATTTTTTCCAATCGAATTCTTTCTCCGCAGTTACCATCATTTACTTATAAGCGGCACTATATTCATATACATAAATGCCGTACTTTAGAGTTTTTATCATCAATTTAGAATTAAATTTATCACTCAGTGAAAAATGTTAAGAATTTTAGATGAAAGGCTAATTTGAAGCACGAAACTTGACTAAAGAACCTGGCAGAAAATCAACAATATTACTAAGAGATGATAAATTCCCCGTCTTCATTCAATTCCAAATCAATTATGAGAAGCTAACAAACTCAGAGGTCAATAAGAAAATGAGAAGAAAATAAATCTTTGAAAAAGGAAATAACTAACTTAAGAAATAGAAGTTAAGCTTCTTTCGGAGAGGGAACTTACAGAGATGGCGAGGTAGCGAGAGACCAAGAAAGAGGAAGAAATGAACTGACTTGGTCCACTTGGAAGCTTACTGCTTAGAGGTGAGCGTCAGCCATTGCCACTTAGATGAAGAAATTGAAGAAAAGTTAAGGCCTAAAGGGAGCAACAAATGACCGAGATGAGGAGGTTTTGGCCACGAGAGACTCAAAACAACATAGGCGCTGAACAGTGAACAGCCTACCAACAGTCTTCCACATGAAGGAAACGAACCAATTATATTCAATTCAACCCAGACCATCTAACCCGGTTTGAGTGATGTGGTTCAGCATTGGAAAAACTATATTTTATTTAATCATGAAAGTCATAACATCTAGGTGGGCGTGCCGGAGTGGTTATCGGGCATGACTAGAAATCATGTGGGCTTTGCCCGCGCAGGTTCGAATCCTGCCGCTCACGAATTTCCTTTTTCTTTTTCATTTTTAAATTTTGGCAATTTTATTTCATTTTGTCATATGTTTTCTGGTTCATGTTGGTACAAAAGGCATTCTTTTTATCGCCCCACTTTTTTTTTATGTCATTCTTTAATTTTGGTTTTGGAGTTGTATTTAACATATAGTTGCAGCATAATGAAGTATATTTGTCTGATAAAATTGGATATATAATTGTATCCATCCTTTTGTTCTTTTATATTTATTTGTCAGAAAAGAAGTCTCTTGACTATATATGCATCATGGGCATTCTATGTAGGGGTAGACTCGAGTCAAATAAAGCTCGAACACTAAAGTATTCGAGATCGATTCGAACTTAAATAGACATGTTCGAGTTTCATAAATTTTATGAAGGCTCGAGTTCGATAACAAACGAGTATATTCAAATTCGAACTCGAACTCGAGCCTGAGTCTTGGATTGCCTATTTAAGCTCCAGCTCTAGCCTAAACTATAATTTTAATAAATAAAAATACTAAATAAATATTGGTTCAAACTCGAACTCGATAATACTTGATACTGCCAAAATACACCTCTCCAACAAGAAGACGACACGTGGATCATCTTGACCCCAGGCTGCAAGGAGACACGCGGAAGACCCAAGCTCGGACGGTTGGGCCTCCAGGTTATGACCGCCCTTCAGGGCATCATTGCCCCCCAGCTGGGCCTCCACGTCACCACCGCCCTCCAGGCCATCATTACCTCCAGGTTGGGACGTCAGGTCGTCAAATCGCCTTAACGCATAGACGACTTCCGATCAAGACAGCAAGGCAAAGCCCTAACGGACGACCCCCAGCCACCTAGTTGGGCCTCCTAGGCATCATTACCCAACCCAGTTGGGGCAACATATCACTGCCGCCCTAGGTCAAATGCCGCCTCCAAAGCCCTATAAATAGGGTCAGGTATGCACTCCAAAGGGGCCAACTTTTTGCTCAACTGAAAAAGAGAGGGCTCGTCCCCTACATATTTTTGCTCTGACTCTGACTAAAGCTTCGGAGCATCCCCGGAGGCACCCCCTCCGACGACCCCCTAGCTCACTTTCCTCTCGCTGTGCAGATACGTCTGAGTCCTAGCCTTCAACTCACCAAAACACATTTTTGGCATCAATGGATTGGCGCCGTCTGTGGGAAACCATCATCTCTCGCTGGCAGTAACAGCGAAGAAGTTTAAAGAACTTATCTGTTGTCATGCCGCCCAAATCCACCGCCAGTGATGCTGGTTAAAGAGCAGTAGGGGCCAGTACTCACACTCATCTGTTTGGGTCAAGTTCCTTAGCCGTAGTGCGCACGCCCCTGTCCGAACTCTCACATAGCGCACACGGCTAAGCATCGTAGTGCGCACACCCCTGTCCGAACTCTCGCATAGCGCACACGGCTAAGCACTGTAGTGCGCACGCCCCTGTCCGAGCTATCGTATAGCGTACACCATCAAGTGTCGTAGTGCGCACACCCCTTTCTGAGCCAATGCAATGCACACTCCTCGGACGGGGTCCAACGTCAGTATACACTAATGCACACTGGCCGAGCATCAGTGCGCACGGCCAAACTAAGTTGTGCACACCCAAGGTCGAGCAGATGGATTGCTCCTTCTGTCCTCGGACTCGTCCCTCAGGGGCCATGTCCTCGGCCTCGGCCTCAACCCACGGTCATCGGCCTTGGCCACCAGCTCTAAGGTCCGAGCAGATGGATTGCTCATTCTGTCCTCGGACTCATCCCTCAGGAGCCATGTCCTCGACCTCGGCCTTGACCCAGTCCTCGGCCTCAGCCACAAGCTCTAAGATCCGAGCAGATGGATTGCTCTATCTGTCCTCGGACTCGTCCCTCAGGGGCCATGTCCTCGGCCTCGGCCTAGACCCAGTCCTCGGCCTCGGCCACAAGCTCTAAGGTCCGAGCAGACAGATTGATCCTTCTGTCCTCGGACTCATCCTTCAGGGGCCATGTCCTGGCCTCGGCCACCAACTGTAAGGTCCGAGCAGATGGATTGCTCCTTCTGTTCTCGGACTCGTCCCTCAAGGGCCATGTCCTCGGCCTCGGCCTCGACCCACAGTCCTCGGCCTCGGCCACCAGCTCTAAGGTCCAAGCAGATGGATTGCTCCTTCTGTCCTCGGACTCATCCCTCAGGGGCCATGTCCTCGGCCTCGGCCTTGACCCAATCCTCGGCCTCAGCCACCAGCTTTAAGGTCCGAGCAGATGGATTGCTCCTTCTGTCTTAGGACTCATCCCTCAGGGGCCATGTCCTCGGCCTCGGCCTTGACCCAGTCCTTGGCCTCAGTCACCAGCTCTAAAGTCCGAGCAGATGGATTGCTCATTCTGTCCTCGGACTCGTCCCTCAGGGGCCATGTCCTCGGCCTCGGCCACAAGCTCTAAGATCCGAGCAGATGAATTGCTCTATCTATCCTCGGACTCGTCCCTCAGGGGCCATGTCCTCGTCCTCGGCCTCGACCCACTGTCCTCGGCCTCGGGCTTTGACCCACGGTCCTCGGTCTCGCCCCACTGTCCTCGGCCTCGGCCTCGTCTTACTGTCCTCGGCCTCGGCCTCATCCCTCCAAGGTCCGAGCGGCTGGACTTACTCCACATGTGCTCGGACTCATGTCTTTCCCGTCCAAGGCCGAGCAGATGGATTGCTCCACACCTGCTCGGCTCTAGCAGAACACGGTACACTATCATTTTCATTGAAGATCGAACCCTGCAATACTTCCTTAAGCACATAAATGTACTCAAGGAAGTGGGGGGGCTCTGATACTGCCAAAATACACCTCTCCAACAAGAAGACGACACGTGGATCATCTTGACCCCAGGCTGCAAGGAGACACGTGGAAGACCCAGGCTCGGACGGTTGGGCCTCCAGGTCATGACCGCCCTTCAGGGCATCATTGCCCCCCAGCTGGGCCTCCACGTCACCACCGCCCTCCAGGCCATCATTACCTCCAGGTTGGGACGTCAGGTCGTCAAACCGCCTTAACGCATAGACGACTCCCGATCAAGATAGCAAGGCAAAGCCCTAACGGACGGCCCCCAGCCACCTAGCTGGGCTTCCTAGGCATCATTACCCAACCCAGTTGGGGCAACATATCACTACCGCCCTAGGTCAAATGTCGCCTCCAAAGCCCTATAAAAAGGGTCAGGTATGCACTCTAAAAAGGCCAACTTTTTGCTCAATTGAAAAAGAGATGGCTCGTCCCCTACATATTTTTGCTCTGACTCTAATTAAAGCTTCGGAGCATCCCCGGAAGCACCCCCTCCAGCGACCCCCTAGCTCACTTTCCTCTCCCTGTGCAGATACGTCTGAGTCCTAGCCTCCAACTCAGCAAAACACATTTTTGGCATCAACAATACTTTATCGAACTATTCGAGAGCCTTTCGAGCCAAAGCTTAAAGTATTCGAGCTCGGCTCAATAAGCTATTCAAACCTAAATTTTCAAACTCAAGTTCAAGTTTGAGCTCGATCGAACTGAGCTTTGATCGAATTCGAGCTCGAATAATTTGATAAGAGCTCGACTTGATTCCAACCCTAATTCTATGCAGCTGGATAATAATAGCAAATTTTCCCCCTATTTTCAGGTTTGAACAAGGAGAGTAAAATAGAAAAGATTGCCCTAGAACTCTCTTTTCCCTCAATGAGGAAGCTGATAATAAAGCTAACAAGTTGGCAGAGTATGCCCGAGCTATTGACTGACAGCCCCTTGAAGATAAATATTGCGGTGTTGTCATTACTCACTTGTCACTGATGTTTTTGGTTACATGCTGATTCTGTCAACCAAATACAACAAGAATCAATCAATAACAAAGTTTTTTAACCCCAAAAAATAGATTATGAAGCTAACCACCAATATAATTGTGGTTTGACCAAAACAATCATATATGCCAGTGGTTTAATAGGAAGCATTTGAGTATTACGTGTTTGTCCCTTACTGATGTAATTACGTTAATTAAATAGCGAAAGAAAAAGATAACCTTGTTAATTTCATTAGTACCTCACGTGAGAAGCACATGAAGACCCAATTCTTGTTTAAGTAACTTGTCATTAGATTAGTGTCGAACCTTATGGATTCAAACAACAAAATCCACAAAATCGCTTCCAAATTGGAGTTTTCAAGCCAACACAACTTCATTGATATCAAAGTGATTTTGATGAAATTGTATTATGTTAATAACTCCAATATAAATGTGACTTGATTGATTCTTTTTTGGAAATCGCAAAATTTAGCACTAATCTGGTGAACAGCAAGTTGACTGGGTATAATTACAATTACCACAGACAAATACGTGTGTAATTTACGAATATTACTTCAAATAAGTGGTTAAAATAAAACATGACTCAATTAAGGGTTTGATTCCTTTTTTCTTTTTTTTTTTGTATCCTTAGCTTTATTTGGAGTGAAGGGATTTTAACCCTATTTCTCACCAAGAGGATGTTAAGGATTTCATTCTTCAAAAATACAAGAGTTACTATTTTTATAGAATTTAAGAATAATTAAGAAACAATATATATAATCAAGTTTAAAAGATGCCCAAAAGTCAAATCTAAACTCTTCACTAACCTAATCAAGTACCAAAACTCTTTCAGATAATCAGCTTATGAAAAGCTAAATACCATCAATAAGTTCATTGAATCTGTTTAGATCAGGATTGGAATCAAACCGAATTCTTATCAAACTATTCGAACTCGAGTTTAATCAAAACTCAATTGATCAAGCTTGAGCTAAAAATTAAGTTCAAATAATTTATCGAACTGAACTCGAATACCTTAAAATTCATTTCAAAAAACTAACAAATAGTTCGATAATGTATTATCTAACTCGACCTAACAATTATTTAGTATTTTTATATATTAAAATTATAATTCAAGTTTGAACTCAAACTTGAATGGACAGATCCAAAACTCGAGCTTGAATTGGATCATTTGTTATCGAACTCGAACCTTTAAAAAATTTATCGAAATCAAACTTAAACTCGATTCGGCTCAAATCTAACTTAGCTCAAATAAAACAGTAACAACTAAGTTTCCTACCGCTTTAAAACACTAGTGATTTTGGCCCTATTCACAGCTCTGCAGTTAGTGTGCAGGTCAATTCTTGCAGCTGTAATATCCATGTATGAAAATATTGTTCATTGGCGTAGTAAAAAATTATTCATAGAATAATTATGAGATTATACGTGAATCACTTTAATACTTGTAACTAAAAGGGGGTGTCACGGCCACATTTACCATGACATTAAGTTCACTTCTCTCTCTTAATATAATTTCAAAACAAGCAAGTCTCCAGAACCTGGAGATACGCCTCACTAGTGCAGCAACACATACTACCACTGCATTCCGAAATTTGGGGGAAAAGAATGCCGCAAAATTAGGTAAGACAGGTATTTAATCTTCAAGCTCAATAATCTTAACCACGGATGAATCCCCAACTTTCTGGCAAACAACAACTCTATCATGCGACTTTACAACTCCTGAAGCCTTCCCGTGATCAAGAGCAACCTTTAAAACTGACTCATTTGTTGCACTTGTTGACTCCGCCTGCAAAGTCATAAACGATGAAATTTAGATGAAATCTAAAAATTGAGAAATATAACAAAGAGAAGTACCTAATTCCACCCTTTCCGAACGCTTCCCCCAACAACCACCCAAAAGAAATTGTGAATGCCAAAGTGGCCATTATTGCTGAAATTAAATGATGTTTTTAGATACTGCTGTCATTTAACAAACCCATATTCTTATGCCAATTACTCATGCAAGACCAGCTTAGTATCCACCTAGAGATAGCCATCAGTTGAAACCAGTCCAAGGACCATAGAACTTGTCTGTGAGTGTGGAGTCAAAAAACTTACTCCAAAACACCTAGAAAGAGCGGGAGGCAATGCTCAAGACACATGATCAAAGAATTTAACAAGAATACGGACCCGGGCACGATGCTACAACCCTGGTTGATCTTATTTCTTTACAAAAAAAAAAATTGGGG